>CM053766.1:62091210-62137972 GCA_028658305.1 Pachyuromys duprasi
GATCATGACTGAAACATTCCCTGTTTCCCTCACTAGGGTCTTCAGTCCGACAATGAGCTATCATGGGCCCCATCTGAGCAGGGGTTCCAGGCCATATCCACACATGGTCCTTGATTGTAGAAACCGTCTCATACAAGACCCCTATGCCCTGCTCAGTTTGGTCTTTGTGGAGCTCTTGTTCTCCCCAAGTCTCACCAACCTTCCCCAGATCTATCATTACTTCTCGCCCTCTGCCAAAGTCTTGATCGTGAGTCTTAATATCTGCTCTGATACCTCGCTACATTGACCCCCCCTCAGAGGTCCTCCTTTGCATTCTCCTGTCCTGTTGCTTGTTTTCTCCTCCACTCAATGTCCATCCCATTTGTTCATCCAAACAAGCATTGATCATACCAACCTGGGTCCTCCTTCCTGTATACTGGATTGACTTTCTAAGTTCTCTCTCTGTGTCTCTTTCTTTCTCCCTCTTCTACTGCCATTCATTCTCACAGTTCAGTTTTTTTTGTCCCCTTGTAGTGAAACAACAACAACAACAAAAACAAATAAAACAAAAGAAAAACAATTAAAAACCAGTCATCATTCCAGGATAAAGTGTTTACTAAAATATCCTACGTCTGTATAAATGTTTAGAATTAAAGCTACTTTTGAAGTGCTCAGTGAATTGGAAGCATCATGGTAATTTCCAGGAAGTCAAAGACTTGCTTTTGCTCTTCTTGGCCATGGTGAAGGAAGAATCAGACTGTCAAAATTATGAGGCAAAAGGCATTTGTCTTTATGAATACTCTTTTTTTCATTAATTCCTCATGTCTCTCAAGTTCCCTCTCAAAAGCTTCAAAATCCTTCCTTCTTTCTCTTTATAATGCAAAACATTTCTTCTTCAGTCTTTACTTCTTAAGGAGTCCCATATGCATTAGATCTCAGCTAATTCTTAGTAGGGTCATGCAATCACTTCAATGTATTTGAAACTGGAAATACTTTATAGGATTGGCTGATATCTTCCTTTCAGCCTTTGTACTTTGCTAAATTTTTATAACATAAAATAATGAATTTCTTGGATTGTGCTGAAGTAAAATGAAGAATTTTCAGCAGATGGGCAAGATAGTTTTAGATGCAAGTCCTCCTTATACATCTTAAGTCATGTCTCCCAGACAACCACTTTATATAGTGACAAGCAAAATGCATTTCAAGAGTTTTGAAATAGAGGTTGCTCTGCATTCTTACCATTCATGCAGTTCCACGGCTGGATATAATAGTCTTTTCTAATTTACAAATTTTGTTATTGGTTGTTAACATGGCTTTCTTTTTCAATATTAGTGGTGTGGCACTAGATAAACAAGTTGAACAAAGAGAGAAGTGCATTGATGTAAGCTCATAATAGCCGGAAACTGAGTTTCCAGACTTGTGTGTATAAATTACATATAAATTACACATGAGGCTTTGTAGGAGATGGTTGATAGTTCTGGTAGTGGAATACGATTTATTCTGAAAGTAGAAATAATTTTGTACAAAGTAAAAATAGTTGAAAAATATGTCAAAGAGTTTGATACTATAAATAAGATGCTTTGAGGAAGGGTTTGTGAAGCTGTAGGAAGACATTTGTAGCCCTGGATCTAAGAATTTGTGCCATATAAATGTGAGTATTTATGTGCTTGCTCCCTTGCAAGCCTAATATTCTATTATGAAAAGACATCATTAGAATATGTGTTTTTATAATACTCCTATTTAGCCTTACAGTCTAAAAACTTCAATTAATCACATGAAAATATTTGAATGACAAACCCACTTTTGAGTCTAGCTGAAACACTCAAAAGTCTGTGGACACAGAATGTATGTGAATATGGAGGAAAAAGGATGAATTCTGCCAAATCCTTGGATGTAGCCCATGGCACCTCAGTCTCCAAGTGGGTTCTCTAGTAATTGGAGCAGGGGCTGTCTCTGATGTGAACTCAGTGGCTGGCTCTTTGATCACCTCCCCCTGAGGTGGGAACAGCCTTACCAGGCTCACAGAGGAAGACAATGCAGGCAGTCCTGATGAGACCTGTTCTAGCTAGGGTCAGATGGAAGGGGAGGAAGACCTCCCCTATCAGTGTACTTGGGGAGGGTCACAGAAAGAGAAGCGGGAAGAAAAATGGGGTTGGAAGGGGACAAGAGAGGGGGCTACAGCTGGGATACAAAGTGAATAAACCATAATTAATTAAAAATAAATAAATTAGAAAAAGAAAAGTAAAAAAGAAAAGTGACTTTCACAATCTATGTAGCTGTTTTTTAACTCGCATGATTTTCATTGTAATGAGCTTCAGGGAGGAAGTCACCTCTTCATTCCCATTTCAGTATTAGGTTTCAGATATTGATACTTTCTTATCTTAACAATTTAGAGGCTCAGCTTCCTTTTTCAATGCTTCTGAATTTTATACAAGATAATCTTTAGGAACACATTAACAGAGTCAATGCAGATGCAATCAAAAAAGGCTTTTAATCAGACAAAGAATGTAACATTTAAATTATTCTTCAGTGACTACTTTATAAAGTATAATGCACAATGCATTTTTTTGCAGTGTGCTAGTATTGTTAAAACAAAACCAAAGGAGAACAGGCAATCAAACAAACATAACAGTAGCCATTTCCAAATTATAGTTTGTCTCTCTCAGTTTGCGAAAGCATGATGATTAGAATGGAACCAACACACAATACTACAGACCCTCTGGTTCAGAATACAAATGATGCATGAGGACTCTTTGTTTTTTATTTCCAAGAAGGGTCAGCTGCAGAGAAGGCTACTGTGCTTAGGTGGTTGGAAGAAGCCATCCTCTAACTTTTCCATTTGGAGGAACATCCCAGGATTCCCCTGAATTCATCTTCTGTTCCTATGAGCAGATTCTCAGAGCACTATACCACATTTAAGCTTTCCTAGAAGGCTGGCTCTAGTTGCAGGTTGTGTTCTAAGAGGCATAGAAAACGTCTCTCAAGGTATTGCAGTTGTTGCATCTTCTGCAAAGGATTTATTGAACTTCTGTGGGTCTGTGCAGCTTCTGTTTTAATGGAGCATCTTCTACCTGCACCTGATCCACCTATACACTTTTGTTGGGATACCAGCCTTCAGTGCCTTTTTATCCTAATAGTAAAATGTATAAGTATCTAACTGAAGTTCCAAAGAGTTAAAACTTCTGTGTGGATCAAAGCAGTGGTGCCTTAGCTGTCTGTCTTTTGCAACTTCCCTATGTCTTTTTGAGTTTAGATTTGCTTCTGTTGCTGATGAAATGAATTTATTTTCACATTGAAACAGATAGCCTTCTAAGATTGAGATATTCCAATTTCTCTACTGCAAAGGCCATGGTAGATTTCCCAATTTACCTATGACATTGTAGGGAAAGAGAATTAGTAACATGAAGGAGAAATTGGCGTATTATCACTACCTGAGCTGATACAGGCACAGACTTTTTCTTTTTAGCTGCCGCTTATTACAATGCTGTTATTCTCAACAGAATATTAAATAAAAAACAACCAAGAGAAGAGATATAGTCCCAAATCAGAGGTACAGAGGGCAACTTGAAATAAATAGTATTTCTATGTAAAATTGAAGATAAAAATGAGAGATGGTCTCTGTCTGGAGAAAGTGCAAGATTGAGTTAAGAGTAAAACATAAAGTCCAGAAGGAAGATTATGTATAAAGGACATAGACTGAATTTGCCATTAACCACAGCACTTGACTCATATCTGATTTCCTTGGGGGGGGATGGGGGGGAGGGAATAAGCACACATCGCTTTTAGCATCAAAGAGGCAATTCAAATCTGAAGAAAGTGCTGTAATTTTTCTCTTGCATTATCTTTAGGTCTGTCAGAGATGTAAATTATGATTGCAGAACTTCTGTTATTTCTGAAGTGTTAGGAATAAGGCAAGCCTGGCAGTGTCTTGTGATTCCAGGTGGAATGTGCCTGCTAGCACTCATAGCCTTGATTTTGATTTATAAAGCAAGAACACAGTTAGGAGGAGATTATGGACATTACCCCACCCAATCTGTCATTGTCAAGACGCATCTAATTTTATAACTTTTTAAACTGTTTGTCACATTATCTTGTTTAGAAAAATAATGACGAATATGATCATTTTTAAGAAAGGAAAGATAATTTTATTGCAGTTAGAGTAATGAACATCCTATTTACACTGAGTGTCACCAGAATGGTGATTAAAAATGTTTAAACATATGGATTAGAAATGTGAGAATTTCCTTTTGTGCTAAACAGCCTTTAAAAAGTCAAGATTATATAATTCAGAATAACCTACTTAGATCACTGGTATTTATTTACCTGCCCCCATTAGCAACGCTTTATACATCATGGATTTGGATTGTTCTTCTTTATTTCATTATTTGTATTTAGAATCCCAGACTTTTCAATCCTTAAAAATAATAGTTTCATCTGACTCTGTCTAATTGGTTCCATTTCTGAGAAGCATATCTTTTATCTTCTGGTTGAATTTAGTTTTGCTTCTAACCTTATTCATGCTATTCAAGAAAAATTAACCTCAGTGAAATGTCTACCTTCCCCAAACTACTACAGTATAAAAACCATGATCAGAATATATTGTATGGATTTTCAAAGAATAATTTTAGGCTTAAAATGAAGAAAACGTTTAAACAGTAATGTAATATGGCAAGTCTTTTTCAGCATTCTGTACTAGAAACATCTGGAATGTGACTAACGTTTTGGGAAATACAATCTATGAGCAAAAGTTAGCAGGAGTTGAAAATCATTTTACAAGAAGATGAACAAGTGGTGTTTTTTAAATAGAATTTATAATCTCTCAGGCAAGTTGAAAGATGGATATCAAATAATATCTATTTTTCTAAATACTAAGGGATGTAGCATATGTAACGAATTTGTGTTGAGAATGAAGAAAAAATTTGTAAGGTATGTCCCAGAAAGATTGCAAATTCTGTAAACAGCAAAAACATAGTTAATGTCCATATGCTGCCAGGATTTTTGAGGCCTCATTAAAATTGGAAATGTTTTTTATTTGTCGATGAAGTGGTCAGTATGTCTATGCTTTAATAGTGGATGTCACGTGTACTCCTTTTTATGAAAAGATGGTATAACCGTTTCCAAAAAGAAAATTGAGGCTCTTAGATTTGGTTATCTTATTTATTTCTCATTGCCCTTTCTTATGTGTGTCTGTGTGTCTATATTTATGGTTGTATTTACCGAATCATGTGCCAGAGGACAACTTTGGGATATAGTTTTCCTCCTGCCATCCAGGCTCCTGGGATAGAACTTTAGGTTGTTAGGCACGGTTGCAGGAGTCTTTACACACTGAGCTATCTTGCTGGCTTGATTTGATTGTTTTAGAATATCCTGTTGTACTGAGACAGTACAACACTCTACTGGCTCCATCTGTGAAGGTATTTTAGCAAAGAGCAAACTACTGTACAATAAGGTGCTTTTACTCAGAGAGAGCCCCAGTGTCCTGAGATGTGGAAACTGACAAAGGGGAGTTAAATTTGATGACAGAAAAGTCATAAAGAAAGCACAATGTCAAAGACATTATTGGACAAAATACTTTTAAAATACAATTATGCTTTCAGAACTGAGAATATGGATCAAATTAAGGGCTCAAATTAAAGTGTAGAGAGCGTGAGGAAATTTTGTATTTCTGAGAAACTTTGGAAATACATGGAAGGCGTTTCTTGATTGAGTGTAGTTTTTTTTCCCTTCTGTTTATTTCCTACAATGATATTTTACAGTGCATTCTTTGAAGCGTCTCTATTCTTTCTCTTTGCTTTTGTCTAGGGTTGAAATAAAATAAAAAATTTAGGGCTATATAATGCTGTCAGGCCCACAATGAAATCTAGCTTTATTTATGTGTGCCCAGAGGGCTCAGAGCAGTCTCAGTTTCTAACTGTGGTGTTAAACATAGCTTGACACTCCTTTCCTTAAATCCTTTGAAAAGAGTTGATTTTTTTTTATATTCATGCAAAGGAGTCCACAGAGAATAGCAAAAGAGGAAAGCAGTTTGCTCACACATGAATTGCTTTATTATATAACCTGTGCAATTGTTGGAAGAAGATGCAGCTATTGATAAGTAATGTCGATCTGATTCCTATGGAGTAAAGGCAGATGCTATGCAGCTATCAAATGCTTAGAAATTACAGCAAGCCTTGGGCATGCCTGAAGACTTCAGTAATGGCAGTCTGAGAGCTAAGGGTGACACAAATTGAATCACAGTATCATAAACTTTAATTATGGGTGTCATGTGTATCCTTATTGTAAAAAGATACGGTATAACAGTTTCTAAGAAGAAAATATGAGGCTCTTAGAGTTGATTATCTTATTTATTTCTCATTGCCCTTACTTAAGTGCTATCTATATTTATGATTATAGTTACCAAAACATGTGTCAGAGGACAACTTTGGGATATAGTTCTCCTAGGAGAGAGACCTGGCCTCTCTCTCTCTTAGTTGTTATATCTAAGTTGTTATATTTAAATTGAAATGAAATTGGAATTTAATAACTCAACTATTATCTATCTATCTATCTAATTATCTATCTATTTTCCTATCTAATCTATATATATCTATCATTCTATCATATCTATCACTTTATCTATTTAACACCTATCACTCTATGACCTCTATCGCCTATCTGTCTATCTATCTATCTATCTATCTATCTATCTATCTATCTATCTATCTATCTATCCATCCATTCATCTATCCATGATAATTTGGAACTTAGTTTTATGGTCTCTATGACTGGAAATAACTGGAGTGACTTTCCTTAGAGTCTGGGCGTTTTGTTATCATTGGCTTATGTTTGTGATGTGATGTTGCTGCTAACCCTGTGGGAGTAGGCTAGGGAACTTGACACTTACAATAAGAATGCCAATACTAGATATGAAGCCTATAACTGGGGAGCTATAAGGGAACCAGAGGTGTGGTATTCAGATTAGCAAAGTACCACAGAATGGGCACCACTTGGTGGCTGCTTGTAAATATTTGAGACACTCTCTGTCTTGAGCCTCTTTGAGAGTCTACATTGGAGATTGTGGTATGCACATTGGATCACTGCTATACAGTTTCTGAGATGGAATGTAGTGGTAACAGTTACAGACAAAGAAATTAGGACATCAACTTTGGCAAACTCTAAGCCTAGACAGTACAGTTAAATCAGAGGAGATAGGATCAAGGGAAGATATATAAGTTTTAGTTTAAGTACTGGACATGTGTTGGGTAAGAGGAAGAATAACTGTTGTCTTCAATGATTTGCCACAATTAGAATCACCATTATTGGTTTGGCATTTCATGGAGTGATCAAAGATGACCTTGTTTATAGTTATGGGTGGAGCAGACAATATCTGATGGTGTAATATGGCAGCTATTAATTGCTGGAGTTAGGCTTGGAGTTTTGGTGAGAGCGGAGCATGTGAGCTGAGTCAACACAAGGGTGAAGGGTACATGAATGTTGTCGCCCAATGGTCAAAACCAAATAAATATTGTTCTCTAGAGAAAAGCAATTTATTGTGGGAGGTTTTTGATACATCTAGCTGTAGCCAGACTTTCTTGGATACTTTATTGGGTTCCTATATTTACTACCCTTTTCCACCCCTATCCTTTCCAACCCCCCAACATTAGGTAGGCAAGAAAGAAGATTAGAAGGGAACAGGGACATTGACCTCTTTAGACTACTTCATGCTGATTTAGGGGCGTTGAGTTCCTTGGTGCAGGGTTGATCTTTGCCATCAGGATATTCAATTTCTTCCTCTTGTCTCTTTGCGCAGGACCACTTGACAAACTGCAACTAGCAACCAGCCAACAACAGCAACCCCACCTCTCAGGGCCCTAGCATTTATATATCCTCTGAATAGTTCTCAGAATTCCAAAAGTCACATACTTTTGCAGAAACTATCTGCAGCTGGTAAAAGCACACTCCTCCCAGAGCATGAGACAAGTCATAATTAGCAGCTCTGGACAATCTGAAGCAGCTCCATATACCATATGTAGGATTAAAACAAAATATTCACCTACCATAACTAGGTTTTAAAAGAAACCAAAATTCTCATTACCTTCAACTTACCTGTGCTTATCTCCCAAGTCTGCTAAGGAACTATTATGGGTGAGTGGTCTATCCAGATACCAGTGGCCAGGGACAGCTCTCAGATCTGAAGATGGAAACCTCATTAAAAGGAGATTTGAGGAACAGTCAAACATATCTTCTGCTGGAATTCCCTATCAAAACACCAGTAATTATTTCTTAAAATGTAAAAGTTTTAGTATCATTACAATTTAAATTTAATTTTATGTTAGCTTCCCTTAAAAAATAGAAGTGTGCTTATCATATAAGAAGTCAAAAGGCTGTACAATAAATGTATAAAGCATTCTATACTCTGGTATGAAGTATTTAGCATAGTTTATCTCTTAACACTTTTTCTTCCCACTTTTGTTGCCTTTTCTTTCCAGCTGGTAACCATACCATGGCCTTTTACACAGCTTTCCATATCTTAACAATAAAAGATTAGTCATCCATTTAGAAGAGAACAGGGCATGTTTTAGTCACAAATATGCCAGATGAAAATGAATAGGGTCCTTCAAGACTCCACTATGGACCAAAAGAAAAAAGATCTTTCTTTGAACTTGTTAACACTGAGGGCGGAAACGATGAGCTGGGCCACAGTATATTTTGGTCCATGCCAATTATACCAGTGAGATCAGAGGTATCTATGAAATATATTTTTAGTGGTTGCACAGCATTTGGCTGCAGCAGTCTTCACCCTACACTCTGTGGCTGAACTTGGCCAATATGAGAAAGAATATAAACCACAAAGTGCTCTGGGTCTGAGGATGTAATGAAGTCATGCATTACAGTAAAGGGTGGTGGTGGTGTGTGGGGAATCAACCTTTTGCAACAGCTAAGGTCTTTGCACTTCAGTGCATCATATACATTTTGTTATGTGTGTATTTTTAGCCTACGGAAATTGCATTAAGATCCCCACCTGTAAGCTTCTAGGCTCAAGTGACTTTCTTCATTCATGCTCATGGGACTGTTGGATGCCAACTGGAATATCTTGCAAAGCTGTGCTCTCTAGTTCTGTTACACACATTGGTAGCTAATACTGAATTCTCATGTTGGTTGGCATTTTTCTGAGATCCCCTTGTAGATCTTGATACTTCATCTCAAAGGTCAAGACCACCCAGATGATTGGAGAACATGAATTGGGATCGAGATGTAGATGGAGGGAGTGAGGAGGCATTTTTAATATATCCCAGGCCAACCTAGTAGATTAGCTCTTGCTGTAGTCATTGTAGAGACACTTGATGATTATGTAACTACTGGTGATGCCAACAGGTGCAAGGATAGAACATAACACCTGAAGCTCCTGAGCCAATAGCACACTAGGATGACTAGAACACCTTTGGTCTAAGTCAGTGGTTCTCAATCTGTGGGTTACGACCCCTCTTGGGGTCACATATCAGATATCCTGCATATCAGATATTTACGTTTCCTTTTATAACTGTAGCAAAATTGTTGTTATGAAGTAGCAAGGAAATACTTTTATGATTGGAGGTCACCACAAAAGGAAGAACTGGATGAAAAGTTTGCAACATTAGGAAGTTCTAATGTAGATATTTCAAATTGGAAATAAATCAGCAGAGTATAACCGTCCGTAATACAGGTTTTTTTTTTTTTGAAATAAGTTAATTTTGTTCCCATTTGAATTACCTAAAGGTGTTAGAATGGGGATCTAGCTAAAAATATAGACACAAATGGAAATGTTTATTTTCTTTTATTTCTTTTGTTTTGTTTTAATCGTGCTTTCACAAATGGAATCACCACCATGATGCCTACCTAGTTGTGGGGAACTATTTTATTAGAAAAGTTCTTTTTTGACTTCCTTACACAAATGGCTGTTTTTACCCCTCTGCTCTTAAAATATGATTGCATGTTGCCTTTTTACTGGTTTGCTTGGTATGGAAAATGCCTGTTCATTTGAGGTATTTCTTCTCTATATGTTTCTTCTTATTTTAGCCTCACTTGGCCCAGAAGTTTGTGTACTGTGCATTTATGGATCAGTCTCCTTCTGCCTTGGGGACGGAACTCCTAGCTTAAATCAGTCTCAGCTGCACACTCTTATTATGGTTTCAGGAAGGGGGGATGGAAACTATTTTCTGATTACTCAGAATTTTCTATTGTTTCTTTCTTTTAAAAAATACCGCAAAAGCATTTCCTGAATTATCTCTACTAAGATTGATTTTGTTTCTGCAGTTCATATATTATTGAAAAGTAATCCAATTATTATTTAAAGATAGGTTGTTAGAGTTACCTACAGCTGTTTTTTTTTTTTCCCAAGAGGAAAAAAAAAGTCAGCATTATAATTTGCTGTTCAAGTTGAGGGATGATACTGCTTATCAAATAATGCTAACTATGTTGCATTAAATATTCACAGCTAAATCGTTAAATGCATGTTTCGTCTTAGTAACAGATTATTTTTGTTCACATGAACTCACTCATTTAGAATCAGGCGGTGAGTGTGTATTTGTTCCACTAGAAACTCAGGGGACTCCTTTCATGGGAAAGAGACAGATTTTGTCTTTAATCTGTGAATCTACAGAAGGTGTTTTGGGGCTGGATCTTCTGTGGCAAGAGTTCAATAAAAGTTGAAGCTTTTATTAGTCAGGCCGTCCTAAATCTACACTTAGTATAGTTCTCCTTTCATTTATGCATCAGAACATGATGATCATTTAAATGGCCTAGAAATTTACATATAACTATTCATGGAACTAAAACACTTCTTTTAAAACTCTGTCAAAGCTCTGTAATAAAAATTATGTAGTAAAGTGTGATAATTATTCGTGAGATGATGCAGAGTAATGAAATGGCGAGATTAACAGTCAGTGTTTCGTAAAAAAGAAGAACAATGTTAATGGGAAATCTATTTTTTAGGGTGAATAGTAATTAAGATCCCCTTTAAAAATGCCACCTCGACACTGGCCCTTAATTCAATTATATTACTGACTAAAAGCCCTAGGTGTAAGAATCAATTAGCAAGGCAGGCCGAAGAAACTTCACCCAGTATAAACACAAAGAGCCTGTGTGTGTGTATGCCTATATCTGTGCTTGTATATATGTATGTGCATTTTTTGTGTATGTTTGTGTGTGTGTGTTTGTTTAAGTGTGTGTGTATGTGTGTGCGTGTGTGCCTGTGTGTTTGTGTGTGTGTGCATGTTTCAGGGGTGTTAGGGTCTTTGTTCGTCAGGATGCTCTGTAAATGTCTTTTGTTTTCATGTTTCTCTGCCCTTTGTCTGCAGATATTGGATGCTCCTCTGCACCAGCGCTCTAAGTGACAGCCACTGGCGGTAATGAGGCTGTGCACCCTGCTATAATTGAACCCTGTCAGCGCTACCCATTAAGGCTGTAGTGTATATGCCAGCTCATTAATCCAAAGACCATTTCTTCTCTGCCATTTCCTTTTTTTTAATACCATGGCACTGTTTCAAGTTCTGATCCCCTCATTGTATACATGGGGGATCAGGAATAGAGAGTAATTGGTGTCTTTGCACCCATCTTGAGGAATAACCCGTTTAATAAAGACATGCTCACATCTGCAAACTAACATTGTGCAATGATTGCACATTGTTTGTGCTTCTAGGGTAGTCATTTGTAATCAGGTGTGTGTGTATTCAAATCCAGCATCTCAGATTCTCTCGGTTTTATGGTACAAAGATATGTCTTCAATGATTGTGTGTGTGTGTGTACATTTATAATTTTCTCTTATGCTGTATTTAATGATACATTGCACATTTATGAAGTAATGCATTACTGTAAGGGATTGTTAATGTCTCCCACGAACCCTTTGAAAGTGTAACAGGCCTTTGTGTTACTTCACACTTGATGAGTGAACATTTCTGCGAAATTACTTCCGCTTTTTCAGATACTTAAATGTTCTGGTACTAATATTAAAATAACAGTAAGTTGATACCTGGGTACTTTAATTTGATTTAAGCTTTCTTTTCCTATATAATGCATTCCGGTTTAATGCTTGTTTTCTTCATTGTGTCTTGTAGGCACAGTCCAATCCCATGTTCCTATTCCATTGATAGCACAAGCAGAGATGACTTAATTATGATCTACCTTGTAAAACCTTTCTAAAATTATTATGTGCAACTTTGCTTAGAACCTTTTCATCTCATCATACTAAATATGCCTTTTTTTCAAAGTCCAAAAATCTAATTAAATGAAATCTCATTCGAATAACTTTGAATTAGTAATCTTAGTGAGGCTTATCTTTTTAATGTGCCTTCTAAGTAGTAATCAAAGGAAATATACTTGGGAGGGAAGGCAGTTCAACTCACAGGTTTCATTTAACAGAAGTGCAAAACTCTGAACAAAGGTTCAGTCTGTAGATGGGACATGAGGTGCGGAGGTGTGGGGGTGAGGGACGGAGGAGGGTCTGACACAGCTGAAAGATTCAGGAGCTCCCTGAGAACGTCCCAGCTCTGAGCAGAGACACATTGCTTACGATTATCACTGGTCCTAGGGAAGTTTTGTTTATAGCTACAAGGTATAAATACCTTAAAAGTGGGGGAAAGTTCTTGACATTTAGAACAAAGATTACTGTTTGTAATGATACCTTGCTGGTCAGGCTAAGGGGAGTCTGAAACTTCCTGGGATTCACTTTGAATGAAGGCAAAGCAGCAATAAAGTTGGCAGGAAAGAACTTGTTAAAGATAGGTTTTTTTTTTTTGAAGGTGGGATTATATTTTTAGTTTTTGGCATGTATTTGGTGTTTAGTTCAAGTTGGAAACTATGGGCATTGTCACTCAACATGTAGTTCAGGGAATGAAAATCATCTATGTTCCAGAGATAACTAGCCTGGTTTTGTCTATAGCTCATCTATTTCCCAGACTGATGTCTGGTTCAGAAGTGCTCAGCACTTACTTTCTGAGTTCATCCATCCATCCATAGATTCATTCATTCATCCATTCATGCATATATATTATAACATGGAAGAGGAGACTGTACTTAGAGGAGACATTTTTAACCTAGGGCTTTTTTTTTAAAATCTGGGCTGTGTGACTGTATAGTAGAAGGCAAAAAAAGGCTATTCTAGAAAAACCACTGAATTTTTTCCTATTTATTTATTTATTTATTTCAATTTATTCACTTTTTATCCCAACTGTAGCTCCCTCCCTCACCCCTTCCCAATCCCACCCTCTGTCCCTCTTCTCTCATGCCCCAAGTTCACTGATGGGGAGGTCCTCCTCCCCTTCCATCTGACCCTAGCCTATCAGGTCTCATCAGGACTGGCTGCAATGTCCTCTTCTGTGTCCTGGCAAGGCTGCTCCTCTGTCAGGGGTGGGGGGGGTGGTCAAAGAGCCAGCCACTGAGTTCATGTCAGAGACAGTCCCTGTTCACCTTACTAGGAAATCCACTTGAACACTGAGCTGCCATGGGCTACATCTGTGCAGGGGTTCTAGGTTATCTCCATGCATGGTCCTTGGTTGGAGTATCAGTCTCAGAAAAGATCCGTTGGCCAAGAAGTTTTGATTCTGTTGCTCTCCTTGTGGAGCTCCTGTTCCCTCCAGGTCTTTCTTTCTTCCCTTTCTTTCATAAGATTCCCTGCACTCTGCCCAACATTTGGTTATGAGCGTCAGCATCTGCTTTGATCCCCTGCTGGGCAGAGTCTTTTAGAGGCCCTCTGTGGTAGGCTCCTGTCCTGTTCTCTATCTTCTCCTTCTTCTGAAATCTGCATTTACCATCAGAAAAAATAAACAAATAAAGGAGAACATGTGATCCTGAAAGTTTCCTCAGCCACCAGATTTTAAGTTCATTTCATGTATCAGATGTCAGCCTTTTTAGGGAAGGAGGAGATAAACCCTCAATTTTTCTTTTAAATGTTTGTTTCACTCAGTGTTGCCAGCTAAAATCAGTGTTGCCAGTAAATATTTCATAAATATATAAAATTGTGAGGCCCATATCTTTAACAACATAGCATATACCTTTATATCTTTCTAAAAAAAAATCATTTTAGGAAACGTTAAGAAAAGATAGCATAAAGTTGCCTCAAGCTCTATGAAATTGATGCTATGTCAAACCCAACAGCCCATCTTGGGATCAAAAGCAACTGTTTTGCTTTTCTAAGTCTGGTGGAGGCAAGATGCAGGTGAGAGGTTCAGGGAAAATGCAAACATGTACAGCAGAATGGAAATCACTTGTTTTGACTACGGCCTTAACAACAAGAACAAGAGCACTGGAATCATTTATATCTTATGCTTTGAATACTAAAAGGGAGTTAAGGTGGTTATGGTCATCCAGTATGCCCCACCATCTGATGTTTAGGGTTTTTGTTGATTTTGGTGTCCTTAGTGATATGACTCCTGAATAGAACCATATGGCAAGAATTTTAATCAAGACAAAGAAGGGATGCATTTTTTTTCTAATAAAAGCCTGACTTAGTGAAAGGAAAAATGAACCCATGATACACTGTGAAAAGTGCTTCAAGAATCTGTCATTGTGGATGTTTTTCTGCAGCATGTGAGTGAAAATTCAGCTTTTGAATTTGTGGCAATGCTTGGCTCGAGGGCACAGTACATGAGTTTCTTTACTTTCCAATTCGTCCATAGTGTCCCCCAGTGGTGTGGAAAGGGCCGCTGCTATTTTCCTGCAGATATCATTCCACAAGGGAACTCCAACAAATAGGTGCTCAGTGACTGAGCCTTAGGTGGTAGTGTTCTCATGCGCTCTTGGGATTCACAGCTGTGGCAGGAAGGGTAATTCAGCCTAAAAAGCATACCACAACCAGGGGCAAACTGCCTGCTCTCCTTCTTTCATTTGTGCTCAGCCAGCCTAACTCCATAAACTTCCCAGTGGATCCCAGTTCCTAATTCTAGCACGTTCATCTTAGATTCTTTCCTCAGACATCGGGGCCTTCCTAATTAGCCGATGGATGTATTTCTAACTAGTGTGGCCTATTTTGCATGTTTTAGAAAGTCCTTATAAATCAGAACATAGCTGCCTGCCAGTTACGCAGTTGAAGTAGGAAACGGGCAAGATGCTTATGCAAATTTGTTGGAGGGTGTCTGGGATAGATACATTGAAGCAAGAATAGACGGAAGTCAGTGGCATACTAAGGGGCCGCCAGTTCTGCTGACCTGCACTGGTTCCACATGAATGGCTTAAGCATCCGACTCTCTGTGGTGATCTTCGTTGTTCTTGTGGCAAGATTTGTGTTGTGCATCACCGTGTGTGTCGTGACTGCCTTTGAATTTGCCACTATCTAATTTCTAATAGAGTTTTACTGAGAATATCCTGTAATGTTTGCTGAGAACATTACCCAGTTATGGTCATGTGGTTTCCATCAACTTTAGAAAATATAGCTTCGCACCTTTAGTCCTTTAAGTATTATAGATAGAGTACCTTACTTTCCTCTGAGATAAATGAGTTCTGTGCTAGAGGCTCTCAATGGTGTAGGAGTGTACTCCTCCAGTTTAAGCCAGGTAGAACTCACTTTCTTCCCTGAGGTTTTCACACTGTTATTTCCTTTGTTTTAAACTCCGGTGTGCTTAGAGGCAAGTCTTTGTTTTATAGTATTTTATAAGGTTGGTTTCCTGGAGGAAAGGTTAGGTTTTTGTAAAGCCTCATGTAGTACAGTGGCTTTCACAGACCCATTGTTATTTAATGATGCCTTTTGTGGATGTGGAGGTAGAGAGCCTGAGTCACAGCCCCTGACTTTTATCTAAAACTCTGAAGATCATTCTTTGGTTCTATGTGGAGTGGGGTACAAGACGTTCTAGTTTTCTGAATGACAGTTTGGGAATACTTAACAAAAGACTTTTTCTGCAACTGTTTTGAGACAGTATGTTGGCCTTGTACTTGGGATCCCTCTACCTCAGCCTTCTGAGTGCTGGGGCTACAGGAGTGCGCTACCATGTCTCTCTGTAAAGGCTTTCAAAAACATATATATCCTCCAAAGTATGTTACCAAAAGAAAGTGATGTGAGCATAAGTTTACCAAAAGAACATTTCCTTCCTGACAAGATGGAAGATGAGCTGTAGGAGTAGAGGAGATAAAATAACAAGAATCTCAGTTTTTCTCTACTAAGGATATGATTGCCTGTGTATCTATTGATAATGAAGCCTTGCATTTTTAACCAATAGCTCTGGACTTATGGAAATGTGTTCTGTAGTATGATATTATATCTACTGCAAAAGTTAGTTTCTGATACTAATTTCTGATACTTGTATCCAAGTTCTGTAGGATGATATCATGTTTGCTGCAAAACTGAGTTTCTGATACTAGATTCTGATGCTTTTACCCAAGTTCAAATGGACATGAACTTTAGCCTGAGAACATTGTCAGTATTTTTTATTCCATTTGTTTATTTGTTTATCCTTTGAGAAATTTATATACTATATTTTGTTATTTTTCCCATTCCCCAACTCCTCCCAGATGATCTACCCATCTTACCAACCAACTTCATGTTTCTTTCTTAAAGACAATCAAAGGACAAATACAAAAGGAAAAAAAAAGCCACTAGAAACATATGGAATCTCATTTATGTTGGGCAACTATTTCTGCACATGGGACCTGCCCTGGAAGGTAGTTGATATATCCCATGTCACTCCATTGTAGAAACCCGATCTTCCCTCTCCCAGCAGCTTGATGGGTAGGGCTGGGTGTTTGTGGCTATTTCCTCTCCTTTGTATTGGGATTTTTGACTGGCTGGAGCTTATGCAGGTCTTATGCATGTGTCACAGTCTCTGTGATTTCATATATGCATTTGTCCTGTTCTGTCTAGAAAATGCTGCTTGCTTAAAATTGTCTACCACCTCTGGCTCCTATAGTGTTTTCATCCCCTCTCCTGCATAGATCCCCTAACCTTGGGGAAAGAACTGTGATAAAGACATCCCATTCCAGGCTGAACATTCCAAAGTTTTTCATTTTCATGTTGTCTACTTGAGGGTCTCTGTGTTAATTACCATCTAGCACAAGAATAAGCTTTTGCTGAGGGTTGAGGGATGGGTACAGGAATATGTCATTAAGGGTTGTTTTATTGCTATGTTCATTTATAATAATAATAATAATAATAGTTTTCCCCTAGGCCCATTACCTATATAGTCTTACATTTTGGCATCATTAACAATGTGAAGTGTAAATTCATTCTTTAAGAGTAGGCCTTAAGTCCAATCAAAAATAACCACCGGGAGATTCATTCTACTGTTGTATTAGTGGGTAGGTTTTGCAGACAGCTTAATATTGTAGAAAACATGGTTCAAAGCTGAGTGACATTTTATGTATACGTGTGTATGTGTATATATATACACACACACATATATATATATATATATATCACATTGTATTATAGCATCTTTTAGCGCTTGATCAGTGTTGAGCAGAGGGAGGCTTCCAATTGAATAACAGATGGATCTCTCTGTGTTTGATGACATGAGTACATGGTATCTTCAGCAATAGGGTCTTACTGTCAAGTTGTGAAGGGCAGCTAGCAGTGCTGGCAATAGCCTGTGGTGTTTGGGGGTCTATGGATGACATGAAATTTCAAAGTAGTTTTAATTTGCATTTCCCTGATGGCAAAGGATTCTGAACATTTTTTTCAAGAGTTTCTCAATCATTTGTATTTCAACTTTTGAGAAATATCTGTTTAGTTCTATATTGCATGTTTAATTGGGTTGTTTTCTTGATGTTCAGTTATGTGAGTTTTCTGTTCATCTTAGATACTAACCCTCTATCAGATGTATAATTAGTAAAGATTCCCACCCACCCCTCATTCTGTAGATTTTTTTCTTTGCTCAGCTTACAACATTCTTTACTATACAGAGGGTTTTTTACTTTCATGAGGTTTCATTTATTAACGGTTGGTCTTAATGTCTATGCTATCATGGTTCTGTTTAGGAAGCCTGTATTTGTATCTTGTCTTTAGGGTCTATATAACTTCTAATGTTCTGTCAAAGCCCCATGATAATTGTATGTTAATACAATGTTGCTTTATCTATAAGAAACCTGTTTATTTTTCAGAAACATTTGTTTTTTATTAAGCATAGTTCCAGGTGCTGATTATGTGAAGTAAAATGTCATTTTTTATAAACATTGTAACAATAGTGAACTTGTAGTAATTAATCACTTCCTCATGAACAACAGGTAAAATAATTAAAAATTATTAATTTTGTTGAACTACAAAAATTAACTTAGGTATTTTAATGCTGATTTAACATATAGATTTTGGGAAAGTAGTCTGGGTTTGAGGTTTTCTAGCTGGACGCAGTGAATGAAGCCATGTATTCACTGGTTAATTTTCAGATATTACTCATTCTATATAGTTCTAAAATCCCTTTAGACATGAAGGTAGATTTGCTTAAGAAATTGCACAGATATATTGAAACATATATTGTTGGAGGTTGGTCTGATGAATGTTACTGACCCTCAAGATCTGATTACACCTATCCTTGTTTTGTAAATCTGACTAAGATATACTTGATTGGTTGACTAAAGTACTATACCTGGGCATGTCAGAATGTGGTAGGCATGGCTAAGGTTTTTGGGCTTGGAGAGGACAGGAGAATCATGGGAGACAGATGGATGGAAAGAGAAGAGGAAGGAGGACATCATGATAGGTTAGTGGAGAAGGAACCATGTGGGCTAGGAGGAAGGACTCAATAATGTTGTGAAAAGGCCCCGATGAAGAATAAAAACCAAGTATTCATAAGATTATGGATGGAAGGTAGACGAGGTGAGGACGATTCAAGCAGATGGCATTGGGTGGGGCTGGGAGATGGACGATGAGGCTATTGAGACAGCGTAGGTGAAATATCTGCCTGGCCAAGGTTAATAAGACAATTATAAAATCTAACAGGTGTTTGTGTCTTATTATTCCTGATAGTGGGTTAAATAGTACTGCCTGATAATCTTAGGGCTAATAATAAACATTATATAGCCCAACAACCACTTTTTACTTACGACAACAATATATATAAGTCTAATTTCCTACAAATTATGGAAGAATAACTTTGTAGACTAAAAGAGATTTAACTGAATTAACAACGTTGTATTTAGTGAGGCTCTAATATTTAATTTTTGATTGCATTTGGGAGGGAGAGATTTCAGTACGGCAAATATGTTGTCTAAATTTAACTCCAAATCAGCCTTATAATAAAATTGTAAATAATAATGTGTTAAGATACTACAATACTGTTGGTATCATTTCACAGTGTTTGAAATTGTGTTTCATGGTGATATATTTAAATGCCAAAGAAATCATTATAAGTTAACAGACTTAGTATGAAATTATGGTATAAATAACTTTTGCAAATTAGAATTTTCTGACCTATTCAGGGTCATGGCAATGAATGTATGCTAAGTTAATTTCAATTAGTACTTAATCATCAATTTGATTCTCAAGTGGTTGAAAAAGCAAGATGCCTCAAATCATTAGGGAGAGATTCTATGAAGTAGAATCAATCTCACAAAACATCATTCCCTGGGATGTGATCATGGTTCAGTAATGAGAGGATATGGATGCCTGAAACACGTGGGAGACATAGAGTGCTTTATCTTGGAGATTGAGGACATGCAAACATCCCGAAGATCCTGATGAGTCCTGCAGTAAAGAAGCTGAAGCAGCCAACTGAGCTTTGCTTAATCTCATGTTTAATAAATAGATGCAGCAAATGGAGAAGTTTGGTTAACTCTTGTTGATTTCTGGTGTCCGGACGAACAGTGCAAGCCTATGGTTCTGAGCCAAGGATGCTCCCCTGAGTTCCGTCATCGAAGCTTGCAGACGGTGGAGGCTAAGATCTCTGAGTGCAGGGGTGCCAAGGGCAAGGGCTTAGATGTTATTTCTCCAGGAGTTAACAGTTAAATTTTTTTAATATCTCCTGTTATATATAATATAGCTGTTTCTGCTTTCATATCATTAAAGTCAGATTTATTTGATTACATGCAGTGCCTATGGAGGCCGGAGGCCAGAGGCCAGGAACTGGAGTTACTGATGGTTGTGAACAAAGGTGCCAGGAACCAAACTGGGTCCTTTGGAAGAGCGGCAAGTGCTCTCATCTGCTAAGCTGTCTCTTCAGAATTTTTACTTCCACAGTAAGGAAATAGGGTGTGCCATTCTGTATATCCTGAAATTATTTGTCATTCCTCCTTGACTTTGTCAGGGGAACATCCTGAGATGGCTGGTAGCACAAGTTTTAGAAGTTTAGCCAAAGGCCATAATGTGTTGACCCATATAGTATCTATTATTCTAAGAGCAGTAGAAATGGAGACATTTCCTAAAGTTTGATCTTGCCTTTTCCTAAGTTCAACTTTTTCTAAATCTGTCTCTTATTTTTTAAATAATGTCAGTAAGCTTGTAGGATTGTGTTGAGAGTAGTAAATGAGGCAATGTGTTTTAAAATGCTAACACAAAGTTGGAACAACAGATGTCATACTTTATGATAAAGGTTTGAGGACATGACAGTTTCACAAATGTTAGAAGCATGAACCCCAGGCATTGCAGATGACACTTTGACAGCCTTGGCTCAGTGGGATGGCCATTCACGTCCTCAGTAGCTAAAGGTTAAATTTCTAGGGCTTAAGAATAAGGTGCTCCTTCCCTCTGGTGGGGCAGGGTGCAGCCTTGCCAGGCCACAGATGAAGATAATGCAGACAGTCTTGAGGAGACCTGATAGGCTAGGGTCAGAAGGAAGGGGAGGAGGACCTCCCCTATCAGTGAACTGGGGGAGGGGCAGGGGAGGAGAAGAGGGAGGGAGGGCAGGATTGGGAGGGGATAAGGGAGGGGGCTACATCAGGGATACAAATTGAATAACTTATAGTAAATGATAATAATAAAAAATTAAAAAAAGAATAAGGTACTCAGTACACTAAGGAACAGACAACTGAAATGCTCATGAGTTAGAAGCTGGTTAAATGATACAAATTCCTACAGGGAAATGTATAAGAATCATGAAAGCTGACAATGATATCTGTTGGGAAAATATCTTAGCATATATTAAGTGGTGAAAAAAAGCTCTACAGGATGCTTCTCTTCTTGGTACAGTGTGTAAAAGCATTTGCGATGAGCTACCTGGAGGTGGAAATAGGTTCAGAAAGAGTAAGAAACTTTAAGGTTTTTTTCCTCCTCAGTATAATTTGAAATTTTTATGGTGAGCAAGTATTGATTTCCCAAGGCATATGTGTCAATATTTATGTTAGGAGACAAATTGTCTTATATTTGAATATTCTGTGTTTTGGATGGAAGAAATGGCATGGAAGATGGGTCTCAAAGTTTATAGTGCTCTAATTTTAGAATTTTTCCAGATGCATCCTACAAAATCAATTCAAATGCTGTCATTCTTGAATTTCTTTCTGTGTGTAAACTTTTTTTTAGAAGTGATTTTTTTTCTGGCACATATATATTGGAGAATCTAGTATTCTATACTAGATACAAGCATTTTCCAAACAACGTGATTTAATATCACACACCCATTGACACGATGAGAGTGCACAGGAAAACAGTATTAAAATGTAGCATTGATTCAGCCACTCCATCAATTTAATATGAACTAATTAGGTTTGACTTAGTCTTTAGCAGGGAGATAAGTTTCTAAGTCACTTTATTTGTATCTTGTACAGAAACACAAAGGACAAAGTAGATTCAATAGATTTCTGGTGAGGGGGGTCTTG
This sequence comes from Pachyuromys duprasi, assembly GCA_028658305.1. Classification (NCBI taxonomy): domain Eukaryota; kingdom Metazoa; phylum Chordata; class Mammalia; order Rodentia; family Muridae; genus Pachyuromys; species Pachyuromys duprasi. The sequence goes on from CM053766.1 coordinate 62,112,874, forward strand.
TTCTACATGGGATTATATTAGTATATTCTAAAAAGAAAAGTGGGTTATAAAAATGTGATAATATAAGGATTTTTCCCCCTAATCCTGATTAGATTTTAAAGTGTCCCTTTGGTAGTTTGCATAATTGTAAGGCACTGGCTGCCGTAGAATGAGAAACAATAGAAAACAACTCATTAATGCCCTGGTCTCCTTGGCATTGTTCCAGGGCCTGCAGCTTGAGGTTGGCCCAGGAGTCAGTCTGTATGCTTCCCCTGTCTGCTGCTGAACACCAAAGACTGCAGATTCTCACTGCTCAGACAGCCCTCATTTTGTCTGAAGTGGTAATATCCTGGAGAGCCAATAGCATCATGGAATTTAAAGGATGTTGCCAGTGTAGACTTTATTATTTTCAATTGCAGTGCTGTTCAATGAGCAGAGTTAGATATCTTGGCTTCTGAACAAAGCAATTTATTTCAAAATCCTAGATTTTCAGCCCGGGTTGTGAGGTCATTATAATACTGGTGAATTAGCTGGTTAGCTTTCCAGGACTCAGTTGTGGTGGAAACCGTTGTGTTTGATTGCCCTTATCACTGCATTTTCAGCGTGGTACCCAGACTGAAGACTTGCATCCTCATTAATGAATAGTGAGATGTACCTAGAATGCTGGAAAAAATGTTAAAGTGTGTATGTGGGTGTATGGTTTGTGATGGAGTGCTTGTCTGTGTGTGCACATGTGGGGGCTTGAGTCAAAATTAGTGTCTGCTGTCCTTGATCTCATTTTTTGGGGGGTGAATTAATTTTTATTTAAAAAAATTAAGTAAAATAAAAGTATATAAGTTCCCTCGGTTTTCTTTCTGCCCTCCAACACTTCCCATGTCACCTCCCTTCAACTCCTCCATTGTCCCTCCCTTATCACTCTCTCTCAAATTGTCAGCCTTTAAAATATATATGTATACATATGATTATATATTATTAATAATAAATACAATATTATTAAGATCACATTTAAATTTTATTTTAATTAATCAATAATTAATATTCTATTTTTAAGTTTAAATATTTTATATGCAAATGTATCATTGCATGTAAACATATATATCATATATAATGTAAATGTATAAATATATAAATAAAACCTGCTGAGTTTGTTTAGTGTGGCTTAAGTGCAAATTATTTCAGGGCCAAACACTTTGAATTTGATAACCAAGTAGGGAACTCGTCCTTGGGGAGGCTAATTCATCCTCTCTCAGCGGTCATTAGTTGCTTGTAATGTTTTGTCTATGTGGGACCTCACGAGATTTCCCTGTTTTTTGTTACTATGTCTATTGATAGTGTCACTGCTTAGGTGTTGTTTGGGCAGCCATATTGTTGAGGTATCTTGACTGTTGCTTCCCTGTCTTTCCTAGGGGACAAAAAATCTCAGGCTGGAGAGATGGCTCAGAGGTTAAGAACACTGGCTGTTCTTCCAAAGGTTCTGAGTTCAATTCCCAGCAACCACATGGTGGCTCACAACCATCTGTAGTGAGATCTGGTGTCCTCTTCTGGCATGCAAGTGCGCATGCAGACAGAACATTGTATACATAATAAATAAATAAATTCCAAAAAACCCAACCAGACAAAAATCTCACAGCCGACTCTCTGGTTTTTATCGCTTGGAATCCTTCTACCCCCCTTTCCACAGAGTTCCCTGAGACATAGGAGTGGGATATGGGTCTTATGAATGGGAAAATGGTTAAAACAGAGAGGGGGCTCTAACTAGGGAGGGAGAAGGGGAGGGAGGTCAATACGTAGGGAGAGTGGGGAGAAGTGATGTCAGTACATAAGGAGAGGGAGAAGGGACAAATGACATCGAGGATGTTTGATAAAGCCTCAAAGAAGCATGCTTCATATTTACTTAAAATACTCAATTCTTACAAATTCACATGCCACCCCCGTTCCCAACATACGCACACAAGGACACACATGAAGTTATGCTGATAGTGCTGTCAATCCAAACTATTTACCAAAACCCCAGTACCAGGTCTCACATGACTCTCCAAACAATTTAGACCATTACCATTGCCTCTTGCTTGCCTCTCAGTGGTTGAAGGAAAATCCCCATTGCTGAAGACATAGCACACTTTTGACACAGGGCTCTAAAGATTCAAGCCCCATCTAACCTGGAAACCTCTTTCCTGTGGTCTAGGCTTCATAAGCTGTGAAGTAGTATTAACCAGTAGTATTAACCACCTGTGACTCCTGTGAAGTATAACAAGGACCACTATGCAAGGTACCCCTAAAGGTGCAGTAGCGACACTCATATCTTGGCAGTAACCAAAAGCTATCAAATAGGCCTTAAGGCCCACTAATAAGAGGTAAGTCATGAGTCTCAGCATCTGCTTTAATACACTGGTAGGTAGAGTCTTTCAGAGGCCCTCAGTGGTAGGCTCCTGTCCTGTTTCTTGATTTCTCCTTCTTCCAATGTGGACAGAGTTCAGGGAATCATATGAAAGAAGAGGTAGTTAGTAAGACCTGGAGAGTACAGTAGCTCCACAAGAAGAGCAACAGAACCAAAATATCTGGGCTCAGGAGTATTTTCTGAGACTAATAATCCAACCAAGGACCATTCATGGATATAACCTAGAACCCCTGCTCAGATGTAGCCCATGGCAGCTCAGTATCCAAGTGGGTTCCCTAGTAAGGGGAAGAGGGACTGTCTCTGACATGAATGCAGTGACTGGCCCTTTGATACCCCCCACCCCCTCCTAGGGAGGTGCAGCCTTGCCAGGACACAGATGAGGACACTGCAGCCAGTCCTGATGAGACGTGATAAGCTAGGGTCAGATGGAAAAGGAGGTGGACTTTCCCTATCGGTGGACTTGGAGAGGGGTATGGGAGGAGATGAGGGAGGGAGGGTGAGACTGGGAGGGAATAAGGGAGGGGGTTACAGCTGGGATGCAAAGAGAATAAAATGTAATTAATGTAAAAAATTAAAATTTAATTTTTTTTAAAAAAGAGGGAAGTCATGCCTAGCATAGAAACCTAGCTAACTACTCAAAGCTAATGAGGTCATGGATTTTATCTGAGAACCCACTGTTGCCACTTTATTAGACTAGCTTAATCCCTAACTACATTCTAGAACTTATCCTTATTTCTAAGCATGAGAGTAGCTTTTACCCCTCATCACATAGCCTTCTCTTTTCAGCAAATAAGAGCCTATTACAGAAAACCTCAATCAACAAATTATGAAGAGCACAACCCCACTGGACACATCTACCTGGTTTTTAATATATGGTCTCTCATTTAGCTGAATTTGGCTGCTGTTTCAGCTAGACTATCCAGTGAGCCCATGGATTCCTCCTGTCTTTGCACCTCTAGTTCTTGACTTACAAGTATATACCACTGTGCCTGCCTTTTATGTGGGTGTTGAGGATTTGAACTCATGTCCTCATTCTTATGCATCAAGTATTTTACCTACTGAGCTAATAATATAATATGATATAATATGATATAATATAATATAATATAATATAATATAATATAATATAATATAATATAATATAATATAATATAATATAATATAATAATATACTTCATCTACTGTGCAGTATTGGCTAACACAGGTTGTGTTTCTCTGTAGTGTACCAGGATATTTTATCTATAGTACTGTCAATCAATACTGACTATGTAAGGACTTCTTATCTTCCTAGAATTCAACATCCATGGCTCCTGTGGATTTAACAGATCAGCTTTAGTTGAAAAGGAGAGATTTATTTTGCTACATAAACAGGAATCCAGATAGGAAACCTAAAATACACATTCTTCTCAGGAAAGATTCTGTGGAACAAACTAAGAAACTTTCTGATCACTCATCAAGAATATTATTTATTCTTAATAAATGACTTGTGAAACTGAATCATAATTAGAAATATTCCCTAGGTCTCTGTTTATCCTTGCCTGGTTATATTTAAACACACACACACAAACATGTACACACATACACACATATGTGTGCATATATGTCCTATCACTAAATAAAGTTTATACCTTCCACAAAGATAGTTTGTTATTAGATTTTGAAGAGATACTTTACATATTAAAACAATTAAATTTGTTTGGATACAAATGTTAGAAAGTGATATTGAATTACTGGATCAAAACATTCATCTCAAAAAAAAAACCCATTCATCTCTTCAAGTTTGGAAAGTGAACAATAAATACACTTAGGTAATTGTGCAACACAACCTTAGAGTAAGAAGACAAAACCATCTCTTATGTGCTTCAGCCGTAAAGTATAGGAGTGAACTGTGCCTGTGTGGCATTAACAGACTTTTGCACACATCATTGTTATCTCTGAAGTTGTTTAAAGAATGTAGAACTGTCAAGGGCTGAGGCAACAGCACAGTTAGTGGATTTTAGACACCTTAGCGTTGCAGACTACAGACACATGAAGGAAGCATTAAATCAGAATAGGTTTCGGTGGCTAGTATTCAGCAAGCTGGATGGAGAGTTGGCCCAATGGAAACGAGTGCTTGTTGTTCAAGCAGGAGAACCTGAGTTTGAATCCTTTGTACTTATGTGAAAGGATGGGTATGGCCTCCTGTAGGCCTAGCACGGTGTGCGTGTGTGCGCACGCGCATGTGGGGGGAGGCAGTAAGATCCAGAGACCTTCCTGGTCGGCCAGCCTAACCAAATTGCGGAGCTTCCAATTTAATGAGACACTGTCTCAGGCAATAAAATACTGGGAGGCGTCAAGGAAGATGCCAGATATTCTGCTTTGTACTTTGCTTGACTGTGCACCTGGATAGTCACGTGCACAAATGATACACATACAACACATACACATCACACACACATACATACACATATACTTTCACAAGTACACACACATACACACCAACATAATACCACAACACACTATAATACACCACCAACAAATATGCCCACATATCATTCCATGCATACTACATGTATGTCATGCATATACTATGCATATATCACACACATACTACACAAACATCACACACATACACTTCAACATGCTGGGTTCAGTAATTAAGCTGAGCTTTTCACTGCAAGCTTTGAATATGCTTTTGGATTTAAGAATAATGATCAAGAATCCATAGCTTTCTCTAAACCTACTTTAATATGTGCATCTTTTATGTGTGTGTGTGTGAATTATCTCAACCAATTTTGTTCTTTGGAAAACCCTGTGAACTACCTTGTTGCACTTATTTTAAAAGTCACTGTGCAGGGGCACTAATGTTTTAGTTGCTGTGAGATAACTCATGGCCCTTAGGAACTTAGTAAACATCTTATATTGATGCAGATATCCTTCTCAAGCGTCTCTCATAATGGTTGTAAAAACACACTGATTGGAATCAGTTCTTTGTTTATTCAGTAGACTTTGAAATCTAGTTAAAAGTGAGTGACTTTCTATTGAAATAAAGTGAGGGAGCACACAAGCCTCACTTTTATTAATCAGTATTTATCACCATAGTTAAGCACAGTCATCATTCTAATAGCCAGCATTAAACTCTGCTATGATCCCTTTGGGAGAGTATATATATATGTATATACAGCAGGATATTACCCCATCCTGCTGTGGTTAGACTGTGCAAGGCACAGATGCTATTTTGGGTCTTGAGCAGGTTCATCCTGTGTTCTTTTAAAAGCAATATCACATTAATGATTATCTATCAACTCCAGGAAGTAGAAGCTATATGCTGAATTATACTGGGAAACACCTACAATGAACTGAGTGTGTGCTAGCCAGAAGCTTAGAACTGGAAAAGTAACTGAGAATATTCTCAAAAAAAATGACAATGAGACAATTGGAGAGTGGCCTTTTCCATTGCCTTTATATGTCTAAATTAGGGTACAAAGCAACAAGTTTTCTAATGGTACTTCCATATATACTTGGTTTTGGCTTCTTCTTTTTGGCTCCTGTCCTCTCCCTCCCCAACCCTCATACCCTTTAACCATCAGAATTCCTCTTTCTGCTTTCACTCAACATGTCTACTATCTTTGTTGCCCTTTCTTAAAATCTCTTTTCCTTTCTCAGGAAGGACAGTCTTATTAGTGCTAGGGGCGACATGTAAACAAGGAAGTGATCAAAATCTGTAACCTGACCCAACCTCATTTAGTTGGGATGTGGGCCTCAAAAGGTTCTAGAACCTGAGGGAGGAATAGGTTTATTATGATTATTATGATTATTTGCTGCACTTTTTAGAGTTACAAAGCAATGGTGGCTATGCGGGATTGTGGATACTGAAGCTTATTTACTGTCCCAAGATAATGGAATAGCACTCCAAATTTCCCATAGCTTTCCAGAGACTGAATCCCCAAGTATCACACACCGCCTTTTTGGTGACTTCTTAATCTCCGTGTTCTGCTCACCATCCTAATTCATGCAAGAACCCACTACCTCAGTGCCCTCTCAAAAAGAGACAGCATGAGTTTTTCTAACCATGGTTGAAATAACAGTGCAGGACTGATAGTAATGCCTTCTGATTGGAAGTCGCACAAGAATACTTTCTCAAAGTTCCAGACTCAAAAAAAAAATCACATGAAGTGTGTCTGTTTTAAGTTTCCCGAGTGTTGTTGCTATTAAACACAAATCAGCTCTTAGTGACGTTTGTTTTGCCTTTACCCCCGCTAATGCCTTGCACATTCTATGAGCCTGAAAGAGTTGATTGAGTGAAAAGGTTCCTGATGTCTAGATTTATACAGCACAGTGAGGCCTCTGTAGAGACCAGAGACAGCTGAAAGTTCCAGTGTCCCTCAGACACTGAGAAGTATAGCACCTTTACTAGGTTTGCATCATCAAGTCCCTGGAGCATTTTTGTTTGTTTATATGGTGAACATAGAGGTTTGTCATAGCTCTCTATTCTGCTTCAGGAATGGACTCCATTTTGGAAATGGAAGGCTAAGATGTTTTAGTTGCTTTCCCATTAACTGCAGTGCGGAAGTACAATTCGGTGTGTCAGTACTGTTTATCATTTTCAGGATGCTTCTTGTAAAAAGAGAAGTCAAGAACTTTGTATTCCTTTAAGTTTACTAAGAACCACTAGGGTTCTGGGCAGCAAGGCTCTTTGAGACATAGCTGTAAACATCTCTTTTCACTGGCCAGTCAGTCTCTTCCATTAAGCTCAACCAACAAAGTTCTGAACATCTCTTTGATAAACAGAGATGCAAATCATCTTTTAAAAATTGCAGCTTGTTTACCAATTTTCAAGCAGTTGTATCCACGTGGAATCTATTTACAGATAATAAAAAGCACTTCCTGACACTTTGGAAGTAAAAAGGAGGCAGAGTTGAGCATATGAAAAAGAAGAACATCTTGCGGGACTGGCTGCATCCTCTTCCCCCGTGGCCTGGCAAGGCTGCTCCAGCCAGGGGGAGGTGGTCAAAGAGTTAACCACTGAGTCCATGTCAGAGACAGCTACTGCTCCCCGTACTAGGAACCCCTATGGAGACTGAGCTGCCTATGGTCTACAGCTAAGCATTGGGGGAGTCAAAGTCCTCTCCGTGCATGGTCCTTAGTTGGCACATGGGTCTCTGCAGGACCCTAGGGCTCATAAGTTTTGGCTCCATTGGTCTCCTTGTGGAGCTCTGCCCCCTCCCCCCCCCCCGGGTCTTTCTGTCTCCCTCTTTTCTATTAGATAACCTATTAAGGTCAAATAGTAGGGGAGGAGTACCTCCCCTATCAGTGGATTAGGGAAGGACCATAGGGGGAGAAGAGGGAGGGAAGATGGGACTGGGAGGGGGCTACAGCAGGAATACAAAGTGAGTAAATTGTAATAAATAATAATAAAAAAAGAAACTCAGAATTGATAAGAAATAAAAAAAGGAAGTACATCATGGTGTACATCTAGCTTTAGGAGAAAGGACTGTATCCTCATTTCACTTCCAAGCAAGAGTTCACAGACACCATTGACTTCACTGAGGTCAGATGCACAAGCTTTTGTTGACATAAGCCATTCGTCTTTAATTGGCACCATCAAGGAAATGTGTTTGGCCCAATCCCTAAGCCGCCGTTCCCTGGAACCAGTGATTTCGATTTCAGATACACGCAATTAAACAATGATTTCTGTTTGAAGTTGCAGATCTGCAGTTTAGAGTTGTAGTTCATTTTCACCGGAGGCAGTTATTATCAGGCCAGTAATTAAATAATGCCTTGGGGTCCCTTTGATTTGTCTTCTGCTACGTATAGGATGTCTTAAAGCATACAAAAATCATTGTTATGGGGCAGTGACTATGTAAACCTACCAAATTGTAACATGCCCCTTCAGAATCATAGGACTAAAGTAATTTACTCTATAGAAATTTCTGCCCCTCCAAAGAGTCTTTGTAAGTGCCCTATAAAGGTATTAAGCAGCCAGGAGAGTAAGGTGGTGAGCAATCTCACTGAAAGTAATGCATTTTCCCCTCCAGACCATAATATCCTTGCAGACAGGGATGTCTTACCTGCTGTTGTCTAACACTAGCCCACTGTCTGGTTCATGGGGTTCAAATTCAATAGTATTCTTAGTAATGTAAGGGGTTTTTCACAATCCAGTGAAATTGTTAATTATAAATTTAAACTTAAGTTACAGGTTTTTAGAACACCACTATAATTTCTCTGTGGTGCCTGTCATAAAACCCTGCAAAGGAGGAAAAACACACTTCACTTTTTCACATGAGGAAGGAAACAGGAACAAAATGGATACATCATATTCTCAAAAGTGGGGCTTATGTTTACCTTCAAGAAGGAAGTATCTAAGATTCTGACTGACACCCCACACACTGTCAGAAACAATGATCTCTCCAACAGCTTCTAATTCTTTGAAATTAACTTGTGAATTTTGGGAAAAAATAAATTTAATTTGACTTGTTAATTTCAAATGTGTTAAATCTTGCAGAACTGGGAACAAAAACAACTTACAATTTTATAAAAATAGTGATTTGATCTTAATGAATTGAATTATAGTTACATTTGGATTTCATTATTTCTATTAATTTTTGTATTATCCTACTTATGAAATATTTGGTTAACAAGGCAACTTCCTTTCCATAATTCAAGCAGAGGAGGATGAATGCAATTGAAACTAGTCAGGAAAATATAAAGCACTTTTATTTCTTTGTGCTTCTCTTGTTAGCATTTGTACATTTGGTCTTATCTATCTGTTCCAGCTTGAAAATGAGTATGAACAATAAAAAAATGATTAAAATTTCCAAGAATATTTATACATATCTATGATGACTATTTTTGGGTGGCAGCTTGATACATTTGGGAAGAGGGAACCTCAATAAAAGAATTGTTTCCATCAGATTGGCCTATGGAAATGTCAATGGGGGCATTTCTTGATTGATGTAAGAAGACCCAGCCCACTTTGGGTTGTGACACATCTGGGTAGGTGGGCTTGGGTTGTGTAGAAAGGTGGCCATGCAGCCTCAGGTGGGCAAGCCAGTGAAGAATTCCTACATGGTCTTTGATGCAGTTCCTGACTCCATGCTCCTGCCTCGGCTTTCCTTGATGATGGATGCAACTGGTAAGCCAAATAAGGTCTTTTCTCTCCCCAGTCGCTTTTGGTCAGTCTTTTTATCACAAGAGAAAACAATACCCTGAAATAAAATTTATAGAGTTTGGTTCCAGTTCATACAATTCGGTTTTATAAAATTTCCATAAATTCTCAGTTTGGGTAAGCGTTTTTGGAGACAGTGTCAGACTAGGCAGTTACTGCTGTTGTTTCTGTATTTATAAATTTGTGGCTCTATAGATATTCCCTGTCTATTTTTGGGCAGAGACGCATAAGACACGTGTCTTTTGTGCAGTGGCAGCTGGGGTGGATGCATAGCTCTACCCTGGTGCCCTTGGCAGCCTGTGGCATTGATGTGATACTTTAAGGACAATGTTTAGGATCAAAGCAGAGAAGAATCTCAAGATGGGCCATGAAGCAGAGTTGGGGATTTCTTTTTAAGAGAAATGTTCTAGAAAAGACTAAGATACATCACAGTGTGGGTATAGGTTCCTCAGGGTGAGTGGAAGTTAAACATATCACCAGTAGCCATGTATACTACTTGGGTGGTTCTCATATTCTGGCTCAATGGGTTGCTAGGAACTTCAGGGTTTTTTTGTTTTTTTTCTTTTCTCTCTTTCACAAATGAGCTCCTAAGCTGGGCCCAGCAGTGCCCTGAGTGGTATTATGATCTGATAAAATAAAACTAGGAGGGTTAAATGATTAAAAGTTAAAACTATTCAAATGCAAGAGTTTAAGACAGGACATTTTCTGTAAATGGGGATTCTGAAGAGATGCCTAGGAATTGTAGGTTTGTAGCTGGGGAGGAAAAAGGTATTAATTAAGAGGTCTAGTCATTTGCGAGGGAAGGTGGAGGCTGAGGGGTGGGAAGTGGTGGGGGAAGCAGGAGACAGGCTGGGCAAAGGAGAAGGAGGGGAACCTTCTACCCAGATGTAATACACGAGAAAATAATTTAAAAAAGAAAAAATTAAAAAGAAAAGAAAATTTGCCAGGTGTGGTGGCACACACCTGTGATCCCAGGAAAGAAAGAAAGAGAGCAAGAAAGAAACAGAGAAAGAAAGAAAAGAAACAAAATTCTGTCACTTATTGGGATTCTTATTAACGGCTGGTGAGTCTTGGCCCTAGGGCCCTAGTTCCTTGGAGGCATCCTTTTTCCCATGGCTTCATAATTTCCCCCCCTTACTAGCCTGCCTCACTGTGAATGTACATTTTTACTTATGTGTATGTGTGACTGAGTGTCTGATGTGCACCACATGCATGCAGAGCCTGTGCAGGTCAGAAGAGGGTGTTGGGCCCTCTGGAACTGGAGTTACAGGTAGTGTAAGCCTCTGTAGAAGAGCTGGGACCCCAAACCTGGTTTTCTGCAAGAGTAGTAACTGCTTTTAACCATCAACCAATCTCTCTAGTTCCATTGTGCCTAGACTCTTTTATTTAGCATGCTTTTGAGCTTTGTTGTGTTATGGCACCTGTCCATAGATATTCTGTGTGCATTTATGCATGCATGCATGTGTGTGTGTGTGTGTGTGTGGTGTGCTTGTTAGTATGGAGGTGTGAATATGGGTATGTATATGTGAAGGCTAGAGGTCAACACTATGGTGTCACTCTCCACCTTTATTTTTAGATATGGGGTCTCTCACTGAACATGAAGCTCATCCATTCAGATAGCCTGGTTGTCCAAGGGGTTTCCTGGATCCTTTGATCTCTGTCACTTAGTGCTGAAGTTACAGATATCTGCTAGCATACTGACCACCCCCACCCCCTTTTAAAAATGGTTTCTGGGGATGTCCTAGGGTTACTATTGCTGTGATAAAACAGCATGAACAAAGCAACTCCTTGGAGAGGAAAGGGTTTATTTGGCTGACATAGCCTGAATCACAGTCCACTAAGGGAAGTCAAGGCAGGAACTCAAACTGGGCTGGAACATGGAAGCAGGAGCTGATGTGGAGGCCGTGGAGGGGTGCTGCTCTCTGGCTAGCTCACAGATGATCTTATTGAGGTGTTTTCTTAATTGAGGTCCCTTTCTCCCAGATGACTTAGCTTGTGTCAAATTGACATAAAATTATAGCAGTATCTCACTAAGGTATGTCACAGTGTACTGATTAACCTATCTTCCCAGCTCTTCATTCCTCTTTTATTCACAAGAAGTGTTCCATTGTACAAAGAGACTATACTTGCCTGTTTGTGGACATCAGCTTATTTCCATTTTTAGACTTTTGTGAACAAAGTTGCGTAGCCATTTATGTACAAGAGTTTATATGAACATATGTTTTGATTTCTGTTAAGATGAGAATTTAATTCCTAAGATTGAAGTTGTGGGGTCACATGGTACGTCTGTGTTTACTTTATATGAAATTACTAAGCCAGGCTTGTTGACATGTGTGCAATTGTAGTGCTTGGGAATTGGAAATAAGACGATTGTTGGGTTGAAGCTAGTGAGGCCCTGTTTCAAAAAAAAATTATATAAATAAAAACAAACCCTGAAAATCACTTTTCCAAAGTGGCTGTGATGACTAAATCTTGTTTGTCAACTTGATACAAAAGAGAAGAGGGAATCTCAGTTGAGAAAATGGCATCATTGATTGGTCTGGGGACAGGTTGTTGGGGGGTATCTTCATTTCGATTAGAAGCAGGAAGGTTCAGCCTACTGTGCATCCTGCCACTCTGGGGAGGTGCCTGGGTCATAGAAGGGCAGCACGGCATGCAAGGGTCAGGTTGCTGAGCAAGTGTTCCTCCATGGTCTTTGCTTTAGTTCTTGCCTCCAGCCTTTCTGTCTGAGCTTTTTTTTCAATACTGGGCTGTAATCTATAATCCCAGTAAATGCTCTCCTCTCCTAAATTGTTTTTGGTTAGTGTTTTATCACTGCAGTGGAGGAACAAACCAGGACAGTGGGTGAAATAAATTTTTTTTGCCAGAAATTTATAGGTAAACAAAAAATGTTGTTTTTAAAAATTTTATGTATTATGGTAAGTGCATGATAATATTTAATTTTATAATTATGATTTTACATACATATTAGCTCTGGTTGTTACTGCTTAGTAAAATACCTATTTGTTTTGTCCATCCTTAAATTGTGGAATTTCTTTTTTATTAATTAATTTATTTACTTTACATCCAGATTGTACATAACAGCTTCCCTTTACTCATCTCCTCTCCAGTCTCTACGTCTTCCCTCTTTTCCCCTTCCCCCAACCCCTCTTCTTCCTTGATGCTCAGAGAAGGGGAGGCCTCCCCTGGATATCAACCAGCCTTGTCATAATCAAGTTGTGAGACTGGATACATCTTCTTCCTTTGAGGCTAGACAAGGCAGCCCAGGCAATGTAGTCAGAGACAGCCCCTGCTCCTGATTTCGGAGTCCCCCAGGAAGGCCCAGCTGCACAACTGTTACATATGTGTAGGGGGCCTCTGTCCCTCTCAGGCATTCTCACTGTTTGGCAGTTCAGTTTCTGTGAGGCCCTACGGGCTGAGCTTAGTTGATTCTGTAGGTTTCCATGTACTTTCCTTGACCCCTCTGGATCCTTCAATATTTCTTCCCCTTATAAAGTGAGGAAATTATGTTTATTTTAGATACATCCTATATCAAGTATGCCTAATAAAATAATTTCTTATCATTTGCAGATTAACTTTTTATTTTATATTAGTGTATTTGAAAGGAGAAATTTTTAGCCCTAAATTCAGCATATTAACTTTTTAATTTAGGGTTTATGATATTAGAATTATAAATCCAGGCATTATTAAGTGGTATCATTACTACAATTCTTTCATTGAAAAACCTTACTAACATGTCTGGGTAGCTGAATGGAACATTTAGAGCATGGAGCAGGAGAGGTTTCGCAGGAGAAACATTTTTATAGAAAATATTAAGGGAAGGAAGCCCAAAATCATGGTGTGAACAATGATGACCTCTATTCTCAACTGGTATAAGTGGGCAGTATGAACAGTAGTTGAAAACCAAGGACTACTTGGCTCCCTGGAATGAAGTAATCCTTGTGTTAGTTTCGGAAAAACACCTAGATGAAATGCACTACAGGAAGCCAACTGCAGAGTTAATTCTCTTAGGTTTCAGTGCAAACACCTCAGCTGATTTTACAAAGTGCAAAAATAGCGAGTTTAATACCTTGCTTAAATTATTTTAATAAGAACATGTCCCCAAGAATTCTGTGCCTTAAGTCACTTGGGCTGAGTGTGGTGATATGTGGCTGTAACCCTGGCCATTGCCAAGGCCTAGGCTGGGAGATCTCAAGTTCAAAGTCTGTCTCAGTTATAGAGTGAACTCCGGGCAGGCAAGTGTGAGCAACTTAGTAACCTTGTTTCAAAGTACAGGAGAGAGGCTGGGGATACAGTTCAGAGGCAATTGCCTCGTGTATATGAGGTTTAATCCCCAGAACCTGGAGGAGAAAATGTTTCATGTTCTGTGTGGTTTGACTAATGTTTTGTAAAACAGATGGGGAGCAGCGTGAGCTGCCTCTGAGGCTGGGTTTTGAAAAGCAGGTGTCGTATCATTTGGCTTAACTCGGCCTCCTGCGTGTTTCACACAAGGTCACAGCTTCTTGTGGATCTTGCTGCTTTGGCTGTTGACAGGCACCCTGGAACTGACAGCGGCTGCTGACTGTGGCCGCCTTGCCAGACTCGACTGGCTGAAGGGAATGCTGCTGACAGAGACATTAGCATCAGGGGGGAGGGCGGCTCAGAGGGGCATAAATGCCCTCCCAGGCCATCCTCTCCCTCCTTCCTCCTGTTCTGCCCAAAGGACAGCTTGTCTGTGGGTGAGGGCTTTCAGCTGACTGATTTGGTTTGCAGCTCTTCTGGTGACTAGCTGAATGACCATGGGCAGGCTATTCTGTCTCTCTAGCCCTGGTATTTCATTGCCTGTAAATAGAATGATACCTGTCTGCATTGTATTGTTGTATAACGGAGAGAAAGATGAAAATCACCTAGCATTGTGCTTATCCTATGGTGTAGGCTTTATAGGAGTTGGCAGCTTCCATGGTCGCGGTAAGTATTGCTGTCATTGTTATTCCAGAGACTTAGGTATAGAGGTGTAAAGGAGAAGCAATAATCATAGCGAGGCTGGAACAAACACAGCAGAGTTTCACTATGAAATAACTCATGGCTTCTCTTAGTATACATTTAAAAAACGTTTAATATCCTTAAAGAGAGAGTATTTAGAGAGGACACTAGCATGAATCTGGCCTATACATTGCATGATGTCACTTTTCTGTGAAAACTGTACAATGTCTTAGGACCTATGACCTATGACCTATGACCTATGACCTTCCCATATCCAATCCATTTTTTTTTCCTACTTAAGGACTCAAAAGTTTCAAGATTATAATTTGCAAGACTTGTTATTTATTTATTTATATTTATTTCTTTGAAGTATTTATTTCTCACATTGGATATACACAATTTTAACAATTAAATACAAATGCCAATTTATTACTGGAAAAGCTGTAACATAAATTCAAGTTAAAAATTCAAACCCTAAGTGCCCCAGACATGAAATTAATAAGTTCTTTTGTTATAAATATAACAGTCATGAATGTCATGTGTGCACCATTCTCAGACCTAGATGGGCATGTTTGTATCTTTCCCCATTTTTAGAATTTACTGAGTGAAAAATAAATTGAAAAACTATGTATATTTCACTGGATGTGATTTGCTGGGGACTTCTGACTTCCCTTGATAGTTGGATGAGGCCATTATAGGCTCTTCAGTTCCAATCTTAATTACTACTATTAGCCCAAGTCACACATTGCATGTCAGCCGGCAATTGTATCTCTTTGATACAGTTATAATATGCCCATGTGGCTCACATGGTTTCAGTCTAGTTTGATAAGCTTATATGGTGGCACCATTTATTTTTAGGAACAAATTGCTAGACTATGCTTCATAGGCGATGCTAGAGCGGAAGCAGAAAATTATAAAGATGAAATGACTAAGACTGTGGATTCCAGGTTTCTGGAAGCAGAAGCAGGTGAAGTCTGAATTCAAGGTCACCCTGCATCTATGTTATGAGTTCTAGGATAGCCAGGGTTATAAAGTGAGATCCCATCTCTGCAAATAAGAGAGGGAGAGAAAGATGCAGTAATCCACTGCTATTGTTTGATGAGATACTAGTGAACCTGGCTGGAAATTTGCTGGAGGTGGCTACAGGGATGTGATGGAAGACCTTTAGATTGATCTGGGTCTCAATGGTGATCTGAGTTGTAAGGATGGGACACAGTACCAGGTCTTGGCTGACCAATGATATTTGAGCCAGACACATCAGCAGCTGAGACTGATTTGAGGTGAAGCCCCAGCAGAGTCTGGAGTTCTCATTCTGTTGGTCGTTTGACACATATTTAGTAAGTCCAGTGAAGGGATGGTGTGGGTAATCTATCCTTCTTAATGGGGTCCAAGTGAGGGTGTTACACCCTCTCCTGTTCCAGCCTATCTTTTGCGGATACAGTTTTAATATGCCCACATGCTCACATGATTCCAGTGTAGTTTGAAAAGCTTAAATGACAGTTCCTTTTGTTTTTAGGAATAGTCATTTGTCAGACTGTTTTTCATAGATGATTCAGGAAAGATAATGGTGTCTATGTGCAAGATGAGATGTAGCCAAGCCGTCTTGCATGTGCATTTGATCTTAAAATGGAGTCAAATGATGCTTATAAAATATAGCACCCGTCAGAAGGCCTACCCTGAAGGCCAGGGTTTCATACCATAGAGAGCAACTTAAAGCAGGCCACAGTCTTACCTCAATGAAAGCTACTTTAGGTACGTAACATAATCCATTTTTTTTTGTTTTGTTTTGAGATACTTTGTTGAGGCTGTCCTTGAACTTGTGGGCTATCTGTCCCAACATCCTAAGGCTGGAATCACAAATATTAATTAAATAAGCCTAATGTCCAGGCTCATTTAATTAATAGCAAACCGAATGTACACTAAGATGATTGTCCTCTGCATTTCTTATGTTTATAATTATTAATTACCCTCCAATATATATATATATTTTCTTCTAATTATATCTAGGTTTCTGAGCTCTAGTACAAATTCACCCACATTAATAACAATAAGACTCTTCCTCTTTTTTGAATTACCATCTCTTAATAAATATTATAAAGCAGTTAATTATTTCTCAGAGCCACCATTAAAAATTCATGATGATACCTTGGCAGCTAAGCCACTTTATGGGATTAAAATATTTCCATTTTTATGGGTTTAATGCATATACATGTCTTAAGTATTAAAATTTGTCAAGGCAATAGGTGTCCCACTCTAGCAGGACCAGACCTGGTAAAAAGCACCTTTTATAAAGTGCAGGCAGGTGTTCTTATTCCTCTTGCCTACTGAGGGCCCAGAACTGGAATGGTAATATTCTACTTGGCTCCCTCTGGCTCAGGTGGCTGGCTTTAAGAAACCTACAAATGTGACTTTTCTATTGATATATACCACCTGCCTACAATATTTACTAGTAATAGTGTAAGCATTGTTTTTCTTATTCAAACCATGAAGCCTTCCTTTGGAGTACAGTGAGGAGGAAATGAGCTAGCTATGAGCCCCTTTCCAGCTCATCTCTTCCCTATGCTTTTCTTATTGTCCTGCTTTGTGTCCCTTGCTGACATGTTAATCCTTTATCCAAGGATGGGTGTCAAAGATTTGCCAATTTATGATAAATAAGGTAGTTACCAGACCTATTTGGCCAGTTTGGGTGAGCTAAAACTAAGACCTGTATTTTAGCTGCCCAGTGGCCCCAGCCATGAGGAAAGCACTTAGCCATATGCACCTAGTGGTTGCACATTAGAGAGGTCTAAATAGAACTTTCTCATCACAGAAAGTTCTGTTGGATGCAGCTGCTCTTGGCCAGTTGTATCTCTCCACCGGAAATAAAGCACTAACCATATATTTTTCTGTTCTTTTCCTGAAATTGAGTAAAACTTAGCTGCTCTCTTACTGGCCATAGCTCCTTTAGGAGTTTCCATGACTGGCCAATGGAGCAGACTGCTGCTTGGCCCCTGTGTCCAGAGTTTAACTTTCCTTGAAGGACACCTGGCATTTGACTTTTTAAATAGCTACCTGACAAGATGAAAACCCACGTGCCCTCTATTTATTTGAGATGAGAGTGTGAGACAGAACTGAAACTTATTGTAAATGAACAATACTCTTTTCCCCTTGATGTTATACAGTAGTTACAATGTTACTAAATTACTAGCATGGGAAAAATCATAATATGTTTGTTTAAAAGGGCCCTGATGGGTGTTTACAGACCACCTGGGATCCAATGGCCATATTTTGTTCATCTCTGATTTAGACAGTCTAATATCTCAGCAGTGACAGTAACTTTATTTTGGCTTAAACTATTCAAATGGGTTATGCAATTCTAATCTTGTAAATAGAATTATCCTCAAGGATAGGAAGCAGTAGGAATTAGTTGTATATTTACTGCTATTTTTTTTTCTTGATGATACGTTTAAATTTGCGCTCTGAGCCCAGGACTCTTTCAGTTGCTTCAAAATGATACCATGAACTCAGTGTCTTCCATTTGTTCCCGACATATTAGTTAAGTAAGTTTTTCTTTTTAAGTCAACTCCTGAGAAAATTCTAATGATATAAGAATTATAAAGTGAAGGGAAAATGAAGACCCTGTGCAGTAATTGACGCTGAAAATGTAACAGAGTGACACAGAGAAAGGCTGTGTGTGCTTTTTATGTATTAGCCTCTGAATAACATCAGACTCAAGCTGCAAACCCTGCTACTTTAGCCATTAAACTTCAATTTGCTGATGCTGCTGTGCTAAATGTCCATTCAGAGAGAGACATTTTAGCCATTTTTATACTATCAAGCAGTTTTCAGGCACACAGGAAAAAGATAACTTGGTGTTATTTGCAAGGGTAAGGTGTTTCATTAAAAAATGGCCTCTACGGAACAAATCTTAAGTCTATGAATTTGAGCTGACAAGGATATGATATAAGAGAACTTTTAAAAATTGAAAACTGTTTCTGACTAAAAGACAAATTTGGATTAGTGCTCTGGTTTGGATATGGTTTGTTCACCAAAGGTTCATGCTTATAGCTTTTTCCCAGTTTGGCAATGCTTTAGGGATGGGGTGTAATTACATCATGGAGATGCCACCCTTGCAAATGAACTAATGCTGATTAATGGGTATAGATCAGGTCCTGACTGGATAAACATTCTGGAGAGTGAAATATTACAAAGCAATGCTACTCTATATGGTGTCCCCAATTATAGGGCTGATGGCCTTTCTGCTTCACTGCTGTGTTATAACCTAGCCAGGGAGACTATGAAATTGGCATCATGCTTTTTGGGCCTTTCAAATGCTAGGATTGCAATACCAATATTTTATAAAGTATCCAGCCATGGGTATTTTGTTACAATAGATAATGAACCAAGACAGGCCAGGGAAAGAACAGGAGTATGAGGGGAGGATTAGATATCAAATAAGATCCATAAGGTTATTGAGCAGTTAGCATTGTTACCTTGCTTTTGGATGCACATCCATATGTTAGCATATATTGACTTTATTTAAATATATCCCTAGTTCCTTTAGGTTGTTCTGAAAGAAAATTATTATTATTATTATCAAAGAAATTACTACCTGCATAGGAATGATGATTTTTAAACACTGTATTCACAGAGTTAAATAAGTACCGAGTAAACGTTATTCTCCATAATGCATACAAAAAGAGACTCTACATTAAAAACCAGTTCACCCTCCTCCCTGACTTTCACTCATTTCTAGAATTATGTACCTGCTGAGCCAATAAATAAGCTTAAAGCACACTGAGATTTTCAGAAAAACAATGCTTTTAAATGGTGTGTGCTTGTAAAGGAGAGCTGAAAACCAACCTGTGGTATCGTCATATAACTTAGGTTTAAATATTCCAGTTGTAAAACCCAACATGCCAACAATAAACATGGCATGTATAAGTGTTAAGGCTTTGATCACTGACTATGGTTTTCTTGCCTGAGAATTAATAAAATTTATTAGGGATGATTAGAATTAGTCCTATCATTCCCTGGTATTTTAAAAACATATTCATATTGCTGGACATTCACAGCAACCACATGTGGATAATTCCATCCACTCTGCAGCTTAGGAGACTCATGTCTGAGAGCAGTTCACTAAAGCTCACATGTTTGAATCCTTTTCTTTCTTAAACTGCAAGTTAAAGAAGAAGAAAAAATTCCAGTCTCACTTAAGTAAAAGATACATGCTCCAATGCAGTCGCATAGACATCGAAAGCTTGGAAATGAAGTTCATTTGTGCCATATGGTGTCAGGCCTTGCAGATTAAAGGCTGGTTGGTTGAAGTTCTTTGGCATAAA
This sequence comes from Pachyuromys duprasi, assembly GCA_028658305.1. Classification (NCBI taxonomy): domain Eukaryota; kingdom Metazoa; phylum Chordata; class Mammalia; order Rodentia; family Muridae; genus Pachyuromys; species Pachyuromys duprasi. The sequence continues at coordinate 62,132,681 of CM053766.1, forward strand.
GCTTAGCCATTCATTTGTCAGAAACATGGCTACACTTCAGCAGGGGAACAAGATGTGGTCCTTTCCAAATCCAGGAGCATGGGTAGGAGTGGCATCTCAGAATGGAGTCCTCACACACACTCTACAGCCTCAGACATAGCAGGAATGTCTGAGTAGTTAGTTCAGCGGGCCAGAATCCAGATCCAGGGCTTCCAATTCAAAATCCAGGCCTCCGTGTATGGTGCATATGGTAAAATTTAAGTGATGAGTTACTCATCTTAGGTGCTTGGAATGATTTTCTATGCTACAGAATTTTAAGTGTTGATCATCTCTCAAATAAAATATGGGGCTGAATGTTTTGAAGGTTTGAAGACTTTCAAGATTTTAAGTATGCATGGCCATTTTTTTTTGACTTTTTGTCTACCCATGAATGGCATTTATGAAAATTAAATTTAAAAGAGATTTTTTGTTCAAAAGAAAAAAAAGGAAGAATTAAAGTAGTGGTTCTCAGCTTTCCTAATGCTCTGACCCTTTAATGCAGTCAGTTCCTCATATTTTGATGACCTTCCCAACCATACAACTATTTTAGTTCTAACTGGAATTTTGCTACTGTTAAGAATCATAATGTAAATATCTGATATGCAACTCCTGTGATTTGACCACCAAAGGGGTCACCACCCATGGGTTGAAAAACACTGAATTAAATCTTCATCTGTTTTTGCTACTGCACTTGTGTTTATGGCTGTGGAATGTGGGAAGCAGGGTTTGTAAGTGTCAACATCTAAGTTCTCAGCTCTGATGGATGTATGTCCTGTCACTCAGACAGTCCAGAGCATGGCTTATAATGAGGTGTAGAGTAACACTTTGAAGACATATGCTGTCCTATTGAAATGACAAAGAAAGAGTGAAAGCTGCAAATGGAGTTAAAACTGAGCGTCAGCTTGAGACAGTTGTTGGTTAATGTGTTAACTCTGTGAAGTATTTGTTTCACACTAAATTATTAGAAAGGGATATTAATCTGATCACTTGCTTGACAACTTTTTGGATCTTTTATAGATGACATCGGTGTCATGGTTTTATTTGTCATCAGCTTGGAGATCTCATGAAATCTCTTTTGTTGTGAGCGGTGGTTATTGTTTGTGAAGGACTTGACAGGTGCCATGTTTATCTAGCATTTTCTCATTCAGTGTGATAACTCCATGGTAGGTGCTGTGCGCACGCCCATTTTACATAGAAGAATCTGTCAAAGGTTCAGAAGCTTGTTTTAGGTTGTATGTCTGACAGGTAATTGTAAATGGGAGGGGATGTATTTGAAGACTGCGCCCAGCTCTGCAGCCTGAATTGGACTACTCTAATGGAATGTGTGATGAGTTTTCAATCTTTCAGAACGTCCAGGAAACAACAAATGTTTTGGTGTCTGTACATATTCTATTTAAAATAGCCTTTGATTTTGATTTTGATTATAGCAAAGTTACTGTTGTTGTTTTCAAAATACAGGGTGTGGAAGAGATAAACATGAATTTAGGGTTAATCATGGAGAGCTTTGGGATAAGACTAGTATTTGAAGCAGGAATCGGAACTGGATGATGGAATTTAGGCTCCGCAGATATTGCGTTTTCTCTATCCCTCTGTCCCTTCCTCCTTCTCTCCCTTCCTTCTTTGCCACCTCAATATTTTCATTTCAAACCTACTTTAGTCCCTGTCTGACCTGATTCCTTCCTTGTTCTCTAGAGAGTCCAAGGGTAAAAGAAAACACCAGAATTAGTTTTCTCAAGTCTTTGTTGCTATTGGTATGTCATTCAACACTGAACATTTTTACTTTTCTTCATTTGCTAGACTTCTGCGAGACAGTGTAGATTAACGAATGTAGTGTCTAGTCTTTGTGACTAGGACATTGTATTCGCTGTTCTTTTCTGTGTACAGTGTGAGACCTATTTTTTTTTTTGAGACAACATTTTTCTGTGTAGCCCTGGCTGACCTGAAACTCATTCTGTAAAGCAGAATGGCTTCAAACTCAAATAGCTACATGCTTCTATCTACCAGTTCTGGGATTAAAGGTGTCTACCACCATGCCTGGCCAGTGTGATAACTGTTGTTATGGTCAGTTAATCTATTCTACAGTATCTGGTCTTGGGGTCTATAAAAAGATAACTGGGGTGCTTTGTGGTAAAAAAGTGTGTGCAGCAGTATGTCTTCTGGAATTCTTATAGTTGGAATGGGATGATCATCCTTACATGCTTTCAAGGAAATGTCCCTGTTGAACTATAGTTGTTCAGTAAAATGTAAATGCAGTAAAAAATTAATAAATGAGTTGTTCACCATGGCCTGCTCTTCACATGTGCTTTGGTTTTATGTACTGACCAAGACCCTTTAACAACATGTATTGGTTCAAGAACCCAGTGTTTTGGACATTGTTACCCACTGAGCTTACCACCAATTTGGTAGGGGTAAAAGCACATACATGAACACAAAATATGTTTTATTGTCACATAGCTCTATGTGAAGAAAATTCCTCCATTATGTTATAAAAACAGTATCTTGTCCCATTTTATTTAATCCTTGACTTTATTATAGAGGTGGTTCAAACAGCTTTGTGGGATATAGATGTTCATGAAGGTTGATATGAGGCAAGTTACAAATAGTTGTAGTTGTAAATCTGTCCTGTGTGTAGCATGCTCTCCTGTGACTCTAAGTCACTTCATGTAGCAGAGAAACGGAATTTAGTGAATGATGGAGAGGAAGTGTGGGGCTTAACATTGCCTGAGATAAGGTTCTGGTTTGGCAGTTACCATTATATGTGTCTTTGTCCCTCAGCATCTTAAGTAAGATGAGAAAATCATAATAGCATCTTTCTTCACATGGCTGTGGTAAAGCTAACATGAATTGATGTGTAGAACATGCTTTGAACAATGTTAGACTGTCACAGATTAAGCATGTGTGCATTGACTTTTGTTGTTAACATTGTTGTCATTGACAAGGTCCTTCATTATTCAGTACGAGAAAAAAAAAAGTAGTTCAAATGACATGAGAAGCCATGTCACAGAAAATAGCTCCTTTTAAAATTTCTCATGCAGAAAACTCTTTTGGGAAATGACCCCACTGTAGTACAGGAGAAAGAGCTTTCATTAGTAAGCCCCAGATATTCATGATGACGGCCTGTCCCCATTGAAGTCAGGGGTTTTGACTGAGAAAATGATCGTGTCCATCACATCCAAGCAGTACTCACCTACAGAGGTGCCCCGAGTGCTCAGAAGTGTGTGCAGACATCTTTGCTTTTTCCATCACAATTATCTTCCTCATCCTTGTGATTGATGGGCCACAAACAAACTTCAAGGTTTTTAAACTCTCATACATCTTAGATAGCAGTACAGTTATTCCGTATCGGTTGGTGCCATCACTGAAGGTGGAGATTCAGTTTCAGAGGAGATAGCTGTTTTAAAAGTTTGCAATGGTAGCCTACGTTTTAAAAATTCTGGTGCTACCACCTGTAGAGCCTGAGTTGGTGACTGAGTTTTCACACAAAGTTTAAAGTTTTTACTTTCAGGAGAATGAGCAGGGCACTGAACTAGATCTATACCGAAGTTTAACAATAGTAACTGTGGGAATATAGAAAGTCTCTGGCCTCCTGCATTTCTATATTCAGCCTTCGTTACAAGAATGGATTTTATCTGTGAGTCTCTGTTTCTCTGGGTCCAGCACGTAAGGGGTGGATGGGAGCTAAAGGAGGCAGAAATAGATAATAAGTAGGTGTCCCTGGCTCGAGTCCTCAAAGAGGAGGCAGAATATTTCAGGCACGAGTTAAGATTTCCCTGGTTCATAGCAACAATCTAAGAGGTCTGTGAGAGAACTTAAAAAAAAGGAGGTCTATTTTCACCACCTCCTCCAGCTCCTGGTAGACTCCTTATAGAAAGACAGAACTTATTAAAACTATGTTTTACTTTTCCACATCCCATCTGGTCCTTTTGGGTGGAGGAGGTAAGCCAGAGACTTCAGAAAAATAACCACTACTAGCTCAACTCTCAAATTCACACTCAAAATAAATGTAGAATGTTCTTCATAATTCCTACAAGTTATTTCCCCCCTTCTTCCCTTTATCCATCCCTCTGTATGGGGATTAAATCCAGGATTTCCATCATACTAGGCAAGCACTACCCCACCAGACCATAGCTATAACCTTTCAAGAAAAATTTTAAACATGTTTGTTGAACTTATGTGGAAGACTTTCACTGTGAATAAGCCAATGTAAACTTAGACGGATTCACACTTTCTCAAGGTATGAGCGTGAATCTTCAGAGCACGCTGTAATTATTTGGGCTGTAATTATTTGCACTCCATTACCTATAACTCAGTCCTTACTTGTTTCTTCTTGCATACAAGTTCCTGGGAAGAAACCTTGCTGATGTCTCATTGTAGAAATGGAATGCTTTGACTTTTTATATTGCCCACCCAGGATAACAGTGATCGGCCCTTAGTGAGTGTTCAGTATGTTCTTGCTGTATGTGCGTTTCACTTTCCTACATTTCCACAGAGAAAAAGCTATCACTATTTTTTTTTGTATTTAATTACCAAATAACTGATGATTTCCTGGGGTGCTTTGTGGTAAATAAGTGTGTGCAGCAGTATGTCTTCTGGATATAAACCCTTTCTGTGATTACTAGCCTTGTAATGAGAGAGCCTTAGATACTGATTTTCTGAAGAAGTATCTGTCTTAGCAGAGGCAGCTACAGTACTTACTAACAGTGTGTGTTTTGCCAGGTGCCAGCTATGTGACCTTTGAGACTGGAACAATATTCACCTGCTCTTGAGAGTCATATGGGTGTAAAGAACTTAGAAAGGAGCCTGACACATATGGACCTAATTGGTGTTAGCCTTTATTAGTGATCCTTTGAATGTGTGTTTGTGATAGTCCTTGACTTTCAGAACTGCAAAACGATTAAAGAGTTGGCACAGGAGACTTCTTCCTGAATAGAACACCAACAGCACAGACTCTAAGATCAACAATCAATAAGTGGTCCTCATGAAGCTGAAAAGCTTTTGTAAAGCAAAGGACACTGTCATCCGACCGAATCGACAGCCAACATATTGGGAAAGAATCATTACCAATTCCACTTCTGACAGAGGGCTAATATCCAGTATATATAAAGAACTCAATAAGTTAAAAAGCAAGAAACCAAGTAATCCAATTAAAAAATGGGGTATGGAGCTAAAAAGAGAGCTGACTGTAGAGGATTATAGAATGGCAGAAAAACACTTAAAGAAATGCTCAACGTCCTTAGCCATCAGGGAGATGCAAATCAAAACGACTCTGAGATT
>CM053766.1:62138472-62208472 GCA_028658305.1 Pachyuromys duprasi
TTGCTTTTGGGTGTTTCTGGTGGGGCCATGGTGTCCTGATTATTGTTGGGTGAGTTCTTACGTCGATTTCTGGGCATTTGTTTATATATAATCAAGGAGCTGTTTGTGCTTCAAGGCTGAACTTCAGACTGGAACTGTCAATCTCTTGTGTCAGGAGTATTCTTCAAGAAGATCTGGGAGTTTTAGTGGTTTGATAGTGTGTGTTGTTGCCTCAGTTGAACTCTGTTGTGGGATCTGTGTGCCTGGCTTCGTGCTCTGTGCTAGAGGCTGTGAGCACCACAGGCTGGTCTCCCCTCTGGTCTGGAGGTTTGGCTCCTCACTTTTTGCCAGAGGCTGTGTATCCCCCTTTGATATGTCTGCTGGGGTCACTGCTCTGGTCAGGAGGCTCCAAGCTCTGCCCTGAGCTTGCTGCTAAGGGCTCTATTCTGGACTGGAGCCTTGGTGCCTCCTTCTGGGCCAAGGGCTGTGCACCACGGTCTGAGATGGTATTTGGGGCACCTTGGTCTGGGCCTGATACTATGAGTCCCAATCCGGTTGGTGGCTGGGTGTGCCTAGGGGTGTGGGTCTGACCGGTGTAGCCTGCAGTATCTGGGTGAAACTCAGTCCATCCGGGGTACTGTGTGCCCCAGACTAAAATGACGGCTTAGGCGCCCAGCCTGGCTGTGCGCAGCCTGTCTCCCTCCAGAGTTTTTCCTGGGAATAGCTGGGTGTCCCTTGGACTGTTCCACTTGATTTCCCCACTGTAGGAATTCCGCTCACCTGGCAGTCACAAATGCTGGTGTTTTAGGTCCAAGATCTCAGTCTCCCGGTTGCTGTGCCTACACTACTGTCCTGCTCCTCAGACACAGTGTCCTCCTGGGGCAGCCATCTTGGATCCTCACCGCTTTTAACTTCTTGAGTTCTTTATATATACTGGATATTAGCCCTCTGTCAGATATAGGGTTGGTGAAGATCCTTTCCCAGATGTAGGATATTGTTTTGTTTTGATGACGGTGTCTTTTGCTTTACAGAAGCTTTTCAGTTTCATAAGGTTTCATTTATTGGTTGTTGCTCTTGGAGCCTGTGCTGTTGGTGTTCTCTTCAGGAAGTAGTCTCCTGTGCAGATGAGTTCTAGGGTCTTCCCCACTTTTTGTTCTAACCAATTTAATGTGTCTGATGTTATGTTGAGGTCTTTGATCCACTTGGACTTTAGTTTTGTGCAGAGTGATAAATATGGATCTAGTTTCATTTTTCTGCATATAGACATCCAGGTGGTCCAGCACCATTTGTTGAAGATGCTGTATTTTTTCCATTGGATGGAGTTTGTTTCTTTATCAAAAATGAAGTTTCCATAGGTGTGTGGGTTCATTTCTGGGTCTTCTATTCGGTTCCATTGATCCACTATTCTGTTTCTATGCCAATACCATGCAGTTTTTATAACTATTGGTGATCAGGGATGGGAATACCTCCAGTTGATCTGTTGTTGTACAGGATCGTTTTGGAAATTCGTTTTTGTTTTTTGTTTCTCCATATGCAGATGAGAAATTTTTCTTTCAAGGTCTGTAAATAATTGTGTTGGTATTTTGATGGGAATTGCATTGAATCTGTAGATTACTTGTAGCAGAATAGCCATTTTCACTGTTAATCCTACCAATCCATGAGCATAGGACATCTTTCCATCTTCTGATATCTTCTATAGAATGGCAGAAAAACACTTACAGAAATGCTCAACATCCTTAGCCATCAGGGAGATGCAAATCAAAACGACCCTGAGATTTCACTTTACACCTGTCAGAATGGCTAAGATCAAAAACTCAAGTGACAACACATGCTGGAGAGGCTGTGGAGAAAGAGGAACCCTCCTCCATTGCTGGTGGGAATGTAAACTTGTACAACCACTCTGGGAATCAATTTGGCACTTTCTTAGACAATTAGGAATAATGATTCCTTAAGATCCAGCTATACCACTCCTAGGCATATATCCAAAATATGCTCAAGTAGACAACAAGGATATTTGCTCAACTATATTCGTAGCTACTTTATTTGTAATAGCCAGAACCTAGAAACAACCCAGATGTCCCTCAGTTGAGGAATGGATACAGAAATTGTGGTACTTTTACACAATGGAATACTACTCAGCAATTAAAAAGGAGGAAATCATGAAATTCGCAGGTAAGTGGTGGGACTTGGAAATGATTATCCTGAGTGATTTATCCCAAAAGCAGACACACATGGTATGTACTCACATATATAGACGTATAAGATAGGATTAACATACTGAAATCTATACACCTAAAGACCATAAACAAGAAAGAGAACCTGGGGCAAGAGGATTAATCCTCACTTAGAAAGACAAATGGGATAGACATTGGATGTAGGAGAAAACAAGTAGCAGAACAAGAGCCTACCACAGCGGGCCTCGGAAAGACTCTACCTAGCAGTGTATCAAAGCAAGTATTAAGACACATAATCAACCCTTTGGCAGAGTGCAGGGAATCATATGAAAGAAGGGGGAGTTAGTTTGACCTTGAGAGGACAGGAGCTCCAAAAGGACCAAATAGATCAGGGCACAGGGGTCTTTTATGAAACTGCTTCTCCAACCAAGGACCATATATGGTTATAACCTAGAACCCCTGCTTGAGTGTAGCAAACGGTAGCTCAATATCCAAGTGGGTACCCTAGTAAGGGGAACAGGGACTATTTTGGACATGAACTCAATGGCTGGCTCTTTGACCCCCTCGCCCCCTGAGGGAGAAGCAGCCTTACTAGACCACAGAAGAGGACATTGCAGCCAGTCTTGAAGAGACCTGATAAGCTAGATTTAGGTGGAAGGGGAGGAGGTCCTCCCCTATCAGTGGACTTGGAAAGGGGCAGGGAGGAGATGAGGGAGGATGGGGAGAGTGGGGGGGGAATGCAGGAGGTGGCTATGTCTGGGATACAAAGTACATAACCTCTGATTAATATAAAATAAAAATGTTAGAAAAAAAGAATATGTTGCTGTGTCTCAGCAGTGCCCATTGCATCCCACGTCCAGAAAGCATATGATTGACATAAGGAAGACGTCCCCAAACTTGTAGGTGTTCAAAAATCTGGGACAGACTTTTTTTTTTAAACTGTGAGCAAAGTACTCATTTGTAAACTACCTTGAGGGCCACGAAAATATCAAGCCTTATAGATATTTCAGAATCATTCTAATTCTAGCCTGGAAAAAGGTCAGTCTACAAAAGTTTTATTTTTCGAAATCACATTTCAGAGAGCAGTTGTATCACAAGGCATATCCATTAGCCCCAGGGTTAGGAAAAGCATCTTTTATTAATATTCTTGCATTTCTGGGACTTTCCTCTGAACTTGGCTAGGTTCATCTTCTGCACCAGTTCTCATTTTTTAGAAGGATGTAAACTTGTTTTTAGTGTGTTGCAATGAGCTTCCAGACTCTTTCCAGTGGAAAGAAGATAGCCATTTAGTTAGGAAGATGCTTAAACCTTTTTGGTTGGAGCTTTATTCAGGAAAAAAAACAAAACCAAACAAAAATGGACTTGAAAAATGAGTTAGGAAATCCCATGATGGGAGTTTTGTGGTGTTTTTTTTTTCTTCTTCTTCTTCACTAACTCAGAAAAATATAAATACTGAAGAGTAACTGCGGGATTCTGCAGAGTTAAATGTAAATCTAGGTCTCCTGAATCTCATCACAATTTTTCTTGTTAAATTCATCTTTATAGTTACTCAGACAATATATGCTGCTGATTGACGGTTTCCCTGATAAGATAGCTCTCATTTTGAAATACAGCATACATATTAATACATACACCCAGCGTTTTATGGTTAAGCCTAAATCTTGTGTCGTCAGCTGTCTATTTTTATTTTCCAATTTTCAGGTTCAATAAATTTAAGTTAATGGTTTTAGATAAAAAGCAAATGTAACCAGTTAGAAATTTATAGTTCTGTAATTACTTGCCATACTTAAGGAGGGTGAAGTGTGTACCGTATTGCTCACGTTGGAAGGCTTTCTTTCTTTCTTCCTTTCTTCCTTCCTTCCTTCCTTTCTTCCTTCCTTCCTTCCTTCTTTTTCTGTGTAGTTGGAAAAAGCAAAACTTAATGTGGAAAGGTAGATTACATGCAGGCAGAATCACCAGAAAATGTAGTAAAATGTACCAGGAAAAGCTTTAAAAAGAATCGGGAGGCCTATTATTTTAAATAAGAATTAATTTTTGAAATTAAAATATAAAAGTATCATTTTCCTTTCTGGTTCCTCTCTTTAACACCTTCCATTACTGGCGTGTTCTCTCTCAAATTCATGTTTTTTGTTTATTATCTATCTATCTATCTATCTATCTATCATCCATCCATCATCTATTTATCTATCTATCTATCTATCTATCTATCTATCTATCTATCTATCTTTCATCTATCTATCTATTTATCTATCTATCTATCTGTCCATGACTAAAACCTGCTCAGTTTGTTTCCTATAATCATTTTGATGATACTATCAATGTCCTGTTGGAGTTTTTGTCTGAATTTTATGGTATGAGGTACACTGTGCAAGTGGCAAAAGAGCCAGTGATGACTCAGGTGTGTGTTAGTAAACAGTAATGTGCTGGGCTATTCACCTCCTTAACTTTATCATGCTCGAACAATTTCCCAGTGCACAGCACTGAAAATTAAAGAAGCTTAAGACATAGAACAGTTCTCATGGGAAGTTCGCATCTGGACCTTGAACTTGACTCCCATCTTGCTTTGCTTAGGGTTGTTTATCCTCCCTTAGAAAAGTGTCATTTCTAAAGAGTGTGTAGTGTATACTTCCCTTTTGACTTTGGCTTTGGCTCTAAACCTTGGAATTCTGGATGATATCAGTGCATTTCAGCTGTGTTAGTGTTGTCATATAAACTATAACAAGAAGATCCACAAATACCAGACTGTGTTATAGCCTATTCATACAGAGTCCCTTTATACAGACAGAGCTTCTTGTAAGATTAAATGAAAAGACTAAATGAAAAATCTAGTTTCTAGAAATTCTTGTCTGTTGAGACATGTAGGTTTGCTACAAATCTCCACATCCTCAACTTAAGACTGAGAAGTCTTAAGTGACATTCTATGTCCCATAAATAAGGTTGTCCCCTATTACCACTTGGTATGTGATGTTGATGTACCAGAATCATTGTGGAAAAGGGGACAGAAATATTGTAAGAGTCAGAGGGCCAAGGAGTTTGCTGTGAGACTGCATCTCCAAGTATGTCAGAACCTGCACCCATAAAGTTTCACCAACATAATTCCCTCCTCGTCTTAGTTAGGATTACTATTACTGTGATGAAACCCTGGTCAAAAGCAAATTGTGAATGAAATGGTATATTTGGCTTACACTTCACAGTATAGTCCCTCAATGAAGGAAGTCAGGAGAACAACTCAAACAGTGAAGCAACCGGGAAACAGGTGCTGATGCAGAGGCCGTGGAGGGGTGCTGCTTAGGAGCTTGCTCCATGTGGTTTTCCCAGCCTGCTTTCTCAGAGAACCCAGGACCACCAGCCCAGGGACAGCACCACCCACAGTGGGCTGCGCCCTCCCCATCAATCACTGATTAAGAACATGCCCTGCACGCTTGCCTACAGCTTGATTTTATGGAGGAATTTTCTTAATTGAGTTTCCTTCCTCTCAGATTACTTTAGCTTGTGTCAAGTTGACGTAAAACTAGCCAGTATACTGCCTAAACATAAACTGAATAAGGACAACTCTATATGTGTGTGTGTTATACATATATATATATATATATATATATATATATATATATATACACACATATATATATGTGTGTGTGTGTGTTAAAGTGGATGAGGAAAAGTCCAAGAGGCCTCAACCCTCCAGATTTAGCTTTTTTTTGTTATATGTTATATATATATATATATATATATACATACACATATATACATTATATACATATACAATATGTACATACACATATACATCCATACACATATATACATATATGCACGTAACATTAATCAGTGAAAAAAAGAGGCAATGGATTTGAGAGAAAGGAGGGGATATGTGGGAGGTTTGAAGGGAAGGAAGGAGAAATGATGTTACTACATAACTATCAATACAATAATTAAGAATAACCTAAGCTAGTTTAAATGAAGGTCCTTGCTCTTAAACTTACTTCATTTATTTTTGACTCATAATGGTTTCAAAGTGGGAAGTCTTTCTTCTGCTGTATTCAGTTTTATAATCGACTTATGTAAAAGAATCCTGTTTTCAGTTCTTGTCTATAACAACACTTCAATACAGAGGAAAGTGTATCTATAAGTCTGACGAACAATTTCAACGCACTTTCTGCCAGCACACGTTAGGTTTTCAATGAATGCATTTTAGTCTAGTTTAATTGCCAGATTGAAATCATACCTTTCACCCCTTTCACTTCATTCAGTCTGGTCCATATTTATAATATCTCTCTGCTTATGGTCAACTGTTTGATGGAGGTGAGGCTGTTAACGTGGATTTAATGACCAAATCCAAGAACTATTTTTCCCCTCTGTAGGCAGAAAATCAGGTGTTGAATGGGTTGACCGCAATTTTTCTAAAGGCCGAGGTGCTTGGTGGTTATCCTCTTCATAGAGAATGTGAGGGTGGATCCGTTTCCAAGTTTATCCCTGCCGTCACTGAAGTCATTACTTTGCAGTTGCAGGTTACTCTTTCCTCCCTCTTAGCACAGGCAGTCTCTGCTTCTGATCTTTATTTTCCTCCCATGACTTTCATGTGTGTCTTCACCAGCAGCAGAATGGATCGTGGATTCTCACACTTCTTGTCTCTTCATGTTTTCTTTCCCTAGTGTATGGGTTATGTGAACCAGAGAAACTTCTCCATTTTGAAGGGCTTCAATGATAAGATATCCTGTACAATTGAGTAAAACATCCCATTATAAGGCATTTAATCGTAATAGGACCATCCAAGGCCTAGTTGACATGCAGCATATATGCAGATCTAGGGTACTGTGGTGTATCACTTGTTCTGCCTCTGTTGTTCTGGCAATTCAAGTCAATTCAAGAGCTATTTTCAAGTCCTCTGTATTTCCTCTGGAGTTAGTTGTGGGGGCTTTTCTCTTTCTACTCATTGGACATGGTAGATCATGGCATCAAATATTTCCTTGTCTATACCACACAAACTCAAAAGTGTCTTTACCCTCCTTCAGTCTGTCAGTTTTCTTTCACATTATTTCATTTTTGCTCGAATATCTGTCCATCTTTTCTTTCTCCTTTCCTCCCTCCTTCCCTTCTTTTGTGTGTGTGTATGTGTGTGCATGTATTCGTGTATGATTTACTATGTAGACAAGGCTGGCCTTGAGCTGAGAGAGATCCTCCAGAATCTCTTTCTCCTGAGTGGTGGGATTAAATGTATGTGTCACCACGCCCAGTCATGTCTTCAATTAAGCCTCACTTTCTTTTACTGTGTTTTCCTCAGCAGAGTTCACATGCAACTCTAGAGACTTTTTCTGGGTAACGGAAATCTGTGTTTACATCTCATTTAACCTAACCACCTAACTGATCTAGGATAAAGCTATTTGCAGTCCCTTTTCCAGCTAACTTATGTTTTGCTTTAGGAATGCGAATGTGCTTGATTATAGCGTGAAGCACTAACTCCCTCGACGGGGTTATGTAATACATACTGTGTGCACCAAATCACTTCCCTAAAACCTGGAATATGCTTAGTTCGGAGACCGCATGACCTTAATCCTTCTTGTAACCAAAGCTCCCCAGGTGCTTCAGTTGCCTTTCTGTGTTGTGACATTAGTTCCATGAGCTTCTTTTTATGATGCTGTCTATCAAATAGTTCTTCAAAACAAAAATGAATTCTATCTGACTTGATTTCAGTGTATGTTTGGAAGCGGTGTGCCCATTCTACTAAGTATACAGCAGTTTGAAAACCGATCTCAGAGCTGGTCCAGAGAAATGCAGATTGCAAGAATGTTAGAAGTTTGAGAAGCAGTGTGTGCGTACGCTCTGGGGAATAGGAGGAGACCTTTTCCTTTAAGGTGCATGCTTGGTTTTTAGTTAACAAGAAATTCTGGGCTTTGTTCCAGGATTTAAATTTACTGTTGATAGCCACACATGAATCTGGAAGGTAGAAGATTATGCTAGCTGTGGTGGATTCCCATAAGATATACTGGGCTTCTAACCTCTGCTGTATAAAAAATTGTGTGGGAAAAATTTTACTTAGTGTATTTAGCAACCATACTAATGTAGCAGCCTGTTTAACCAGTAAGAGCAAAAATAATGCTTTCCTTTTCTTTATCATTTTGTCTTTATTTGCTGTTAATACTTAATCTAGTTAATATTTTTTTCTCAGTATACAAGATTGAACCTAGGGCCTTGAATTTTAGACTAGTGCTCTACCATTGAGGTATATTCCTAGATCTATCTAAGCTAATTTTTCTATTTGATTGTTAAAAGGCTAAGTGATGCTTAATCAAAGATAAACCCATGTCTGGCTCATAAATGGTTATTTTTTTGAGAAAAGTAATTTAATTTATCTTCTGGCAGTGTTACACGATTAATCCTGAAATCCACAATCTCGTACATTGTAAAAGCTGTGGATCTAGCCATACAGAGTTAAACATGCCCCATTGACAGCTGAGAATTCTCTGCTCTCCCAGATCTTCTGGAGTTTTGTGAGGTAACCCCCAGGTAGTTGTCTTAAAACACTTTAGACTTACATGTCTATCTGAGGGTAAGTCGATCTGGTGGAAAGGATGATTCACAAGTGCTGTGAAGCATGTTATTGGACTGGAAATGGTCATGAACTTGCAGAGTCCTTTGTTGGTTGTTACTCATGGTTGTCACTCTTGTTCCTGACTCTCTCCCTCTTCTCCAAAGTATGGAGCATGTGGCTGTCTTGTTGGTGCTGCTGGTGATCATCATGTAGTCTCACCGACTTTCCAGATGAAAGGAATCCTTACTTAGATGTGGAGTATACATTTATATTAGGACATTCCTGTTGTGGTAAACAGCTGTTGCCTAGCTATGCCTGCTTCTCTCTCATCCTACAGCTCTGTAATTGATTTTCACATGTGATTGCCCACTTTTATTTTCACAGCTGCTTTCCTCCTTCCATGGAGAAAAGCTTATAGGTAGAATAAAGAAATAAGCATTTCCTTCTCAGCCTGTAGGTTGTCTTCTTCACTTTTGAGTAGGAAACACTCTCGGAACTGGATATTTTCCCATGAGCTTTAGCCATCAGCACACCTGCTAGTATTTTGAGGTCTTTGAGTCAAGATGATCTAAATCTGTTTAAAATGTTTACCTTTGATCTTTTTTTGTAATGCATGCCACATTTATAACCTCTATTTTTTTTCATTCAAGCTTCAAAATGAGTGTGTGGGTGTGGGGGAGAATACAGTAGCAGTGTTCTATAATTTAGTATTCAGATTGCTGGAAAACTTGTATTGTATCAAGTTTTCCATGTTTGACACATAGTTTTTGAGATTATAGAACTTTCCTGTTAATTTTACAGAGGTTTGTGTGGGAACTCCTGGTGGTTTCCAAACTTTTCTGGGTTTTAAGAAGTTTATGGGTCTATGAAAGGTAAGATTATTTTTATAAACATCAGTGTGAACAATGCACCTAAACATATAGCCAGATTTTATAAACCAAACAGTAAAAAGTCTTCCAAAAATGTCCCACAGTGTCCGTTGGTGAAAATTTTAAATGTAACTTCTTCAAGTGAGTCAGAACTTCTCCTCAAATTCGGTATTTCCTGACTTTTTGTCTCCTCTTGGGTTTCATTTTTCCTCATTGCTGTTTATACCAATCACTTTTACTTTTTACACTATCAATAGTTTCTTACATATTACTATCAAATATTGTAGTACTGTTTTGGCTAAGATTATTTGCTTTTATTTCTTTCCATTCTGAGATCTTGCAATTGGTCTTTGATATGAACATCTTACTCTCTTGAATTTTTTAACACCATCTGCAAACTGAAAGATAATTATCAAAGTGTCAAGTAAAACCAGACTCTATTTCATATCCATTGATGTAGATCTAGAAGGTTATCAGTGAATTACCTGTGTATATGATGGTTTTCTTCTTAAGCATATCCTGGACAATTTAAAACATGTACACATTTCTACAATCATTATGGTTATAAATGATTTAAAACATGTACACATTTCTATAATCATTATGGTTATAAATGATGATAGCAAAAGTGATATTGTTTCTTGGGTTTTCTTAGCAGGAGTTCTGTTCCTGGGACATATCACTTCATGTAACTGCTGTTTCTAGAGTATTTTCCTTACATGGTTCTAAGGGAATGACATTAAACACCATCTGTCCAATCAATACACAGCTTTGGAGCCAGGTTTAGCTCTCCCAAGTATACCTAAGAGCTATTCTTTCATAGATGTTCCCAGTAGATTTCTTAAATTTTATTTTTTATTAAAGCCTCAGATTTAAATGTAATAGGTCCTTCTCAATGTTTGTTTTCCAGACACATACCATATAAGTTTGTAGTCACAGAGTATTCATATTGTACATGTAATGTCTATATATTATGAATTAAGGCAACTGATTTGCAGACTAAAGCTTTACACCAAGCCATGGTACCCTTTATGATTTGAACTCCAGATTCATATCTGAATGTGGATACGAATCTCTACCCTCTATAAACATTTCTGTTTGAAATTCCTCAAACATCTTATGATATTATCAGTTTAAATTAAACTTTCAGATTTTGCCTGCTGGAACCTGATATATACTTCTTGATTTCTGATAAGGATTTTCTTAGAATGCTATTCCATGCCCTTGCCAAGTGCTTAAGATAACTAACTCTCACTAACTCTCAGTGATTTTTATCTTCTTTTTTTTTTTTTTTGGTTTTAGTAGCTAGTTATCAGCTTTCAATAGCTGTCATAGACCAGGTAACCCTGGTTCAAGAAAAACTCCCAAATCTGTAACATGTAAAAACTTTGGATAGTTATTTAGTCTTTTTGGACATTCGTATGTATTGAACCATTGCAGTGTTCTGCTGGTCATGGCTTTTTAAATGTGTGAGAGTGATAAAGGTGAGAGACAATGCTGTCAGTTTGAAGATGGATTTTATACCAGGATAGATCATAGCTAACTAGCAACTTCGAAGTCTCAAGTTTGATAAGTGTTTTGAAAGTTAGTATAATAAAAGTATCTTAGATTATTTTTGTGTTGTCACAGACTATCATAGGCTAGAAAATTCAAAAAGTCTTTACAGTTATGTTTATTTACTCTGGTGTGGGGCTGTGTGCAGAGGGCACAACATACATGCTGAGGTCAGAGGACAAGGTACAGGAGCTGGTTTTCTTTTTCTGCCGTGTTGTTTCTAGAGCTCAAACTTACATGGTCATTCTTGGAAAAAGTGCCTTTACTAACCAGGCCATCTTGTCAACCATGACTAGACAGTTTACATAGAAATGTTTATTTAGTTCATGCATCTCCAGGCTGTGAAGTCCAGGAGAGGCTACTGGCACCAACACAGCTTTTGGAAAAAAAGATTTCTTGATGCTTCATAACATAGCAGTTTGCCAAGAGTTAGGGAGCAAGAGAGAGAGCTAAGAAAGATAAACTCAGTCTTAAAACAATTAATTCCTCCCAAGAAATACTAGTTACTCCGAGGAGAATTATATTAATTACTTTCTGGCTAAAGAGCCTTCCTGAGCTGAATACCTCTCATTAGATGCCCTATCTCAACACAGCTACATGGATTAAAGTCCCAGGTATAGGCTCTTGTGAATCATGGTTAAACTGCAGTAATGTCCATGTACTTGTAAAAGAAGGGGCAGTGAAAAAGGTTCTCATTGGGAATGATTTTATTTGCTTCCTGGCTTTGCTTTTCTGTAACTCGATCATACTTCTCTTTCTTTTATAGGAACACACATGCTCAGATCTAAGCCATATATCTTATACTACAAAAATTGTGAAAATGTTTAAGTGGTGCTTTTTCTCAATCACTGGACAGAAATCTTGGGATGTACTTTCTTTGGAAGAGCTTTTATATCATGTGACATTTCTTGTGTCTAGAGGAATCTTATGCTAGATGGCTTATCACAGGGTCACTGTACACTGACAAGAAATGACTAATCTTATTGAAAATATTTAAGATCAGGGGTTTGGAGTCACCAAACATCTGGACTAACAACATAAAACTTAATTGATGAAAATGTAAATTAGTATTGTCATATATCAATTGTATGTGGAAGAACTTTAATTTACTCATCTGAACAGTGGGAGTCATAATCCCCACCAGTGATGGCTAAGTTTCACTGTGGACATGGGTTATGAAACACTTGGAGCTTTTGGTATGTCTGTGAGGGCAACTCCAGGGAAGTGTAATAGAGGGAAGAAAGTTGACCTGTGGTCTGGAATCTCAGACAAGATCAAAAGAAGAGCAACAAGAAAAGTGACTAATAAACTAGCCCAGAGGGTTATGGGTTCAAAAGCTATGATGCACTGAGAGTTTGCCCTCTTAGTAGTTGCTAAGTTAGCTTCCCTCAGTTCCAGTTTGCTGTCTATGGCTAAGATATATAAAGCTTTTTTTTTTTTATCAGAACGTTGCCATTTATGGGAAAATGAACATTTTATTATTCTCTGAGCCACCATTCTTACAGGCCAAAGTGGAAAAGAGACAGTGTTGCCTGAAAAGGAGACAACTGCATTATAGAACGGGAACCTCAGCCTTCGTCAGGGAAACTAATTCCCTCCTAATCACTCCAGAGAGACTCACCTGACCTTTGTCTTAGCCAGAAGCATGATCTTTATAATACTTGACAACAAATATATAGAGAGAAAGTTTATATGTTTTCAGGCTATTGTCACAAAATCCAGGAAAATATAGTTTAAAATAAATGTGTGCCTCCATTTGCAGGATACGTCTAAGTGGTAAGTGTCAGGGACCTACAAAGAAACTGCCTTGCAGGTCATACTCCACTTCAGTTTTATGCCATCTTGGCTACTGGGAATTTTCCCTTGAGTGTGTTATTCCACTGGGTATGCTAATAAATCTGGCTGGCAGAAGCTGGACCAAATCTGTTTCACTTGTTTCTTGAATTACTTAATTAAAGCTCTTATCTGTAGGCTCTCCTCATCCCCCAGAGCCCCAGGCAGCTTGGATCGAGGCTCCAAACCCAGTGAACTGGGCAGACCAAACCCACATCATGATTTATCTTACCAACCAGGTGGCTTCTTGTTTAATTTTCTCTATTAGCCCTTCTACTTGTTTCAAGACATCAACCCATGCATGGCAAGATGCATTTGCAAACTGCATATATTGTGCATTGCACCCAAATGAGTAAGTCTAGGGCAGTACACTGAAGCTGACTGAAATGCCTTGCAGGCCTGAGGTGGTTTCACTGAACATTTCAGCTAAAAGCAATCCCACGCCACTTTCCTTGTTAGATGGGTTCTATAGCAGGAGAAGCTGCCCACAGGGTGTACATAAATAACACCTTAAAACATGCATGGTTTACTGTCTTTAACTAAATTATGAATCTCAGTGTTTTGGCCTTTGCCTGGTTTTTCAGGCATATCTTGCTCTAAAATATCCTCTTTCTCTTTATATTTTTACACCTGTTTTTCCCATGTTCCCTCTATCCACTTAGTCCCTGTACCAACTGGGCCCTTCACATAAAATATCTTTCCCAGCAACTGGAGGCTAGCTAGCTAGTTTGCTCTCACCCTTGATTATCTTTTCTCTCCTCTCTTCTTCTCCCCCCTCCTTTTGTCCCTTCTGCTTCCTCCCTCTCCTCCCCTCTTTCCTGTAATGTCCTGTACTCTTCTGTATCATGCACTGGAATTTTTTGTTTCTATCTTTTCTATCAGTGCCTGTCCCAAACCAAACTGTATGCTTTGTGATTAATTGGAAAGTTGTCAGTAAATACCTATGAAATTGATTTTAAAACATGTTTAAAATTAAGTGTTGCAGAGGATATTAGAAGGAAGCCATCCCTTGGAAATCAGAGGCCATTCACTAGAATTGGTGGCAGCATGATCAGCCAGGAGAGAAGATGCAGTGAAAACAGCCCCAAGAAAAATACAGGCTGGCATGCTTAGCAAAGAAGACACATGTAAGGCAGAAAATAGCAAACCAAAGTGAATATTATAAAAAGAAAGACCATGCCTGGAGGCTAACAGGAATAAAGGATAGTTTTTGCTTATTTGAAATCACCAGCACTACACACAATGGGCAGGCAGCAATTAATCAGGAAGTGACACAATTCATAACTAACCCCCTGGCTGCCTACATGGCTTAGTAATCCTTCAATGAACCAGACTATCAGGAAGTAATAGTAGACGATTTGATTCCAAAGTTCCTCAGGGGATTCCTGGCAGGGCAGGTGATGCATATGACATGAGGCTTTTCAGACAGAAATAGCAGTGATAGTTTCCCATGAAGCCATCTTACCACATGTGCCTGGGTTGTTCATGAGCATAGTTCGTTGAGTCCTCTGAGTGACAGGCGTTTCCCCTCTTTACTGTTAGTTGCTTGATGTCAGAGACTCTCCAGATGCTCTGTACCCCACTGACTTAGCCGTGTGTCTGGGATGTATTGAGTAGAAATTCCTTTCCTTCTTTCCGCATGAGCTCTAAAACAGTGGGTCACAACCTTATTGGAGGTCCAAAGACCCTTTCACAGGGGTCACATATCAGATATCCTTCATATCAGATATTTACATTATAATTATAACAGTAGGAAAATTATAGTTATGAAGTAGCAACAAAATAATTTTATGGATGGGGGTCACCACAACATGAGGAACTGTATGAAAGGGTTGCAATGTTAGCAAGGTAGTGAGCCACTGCTGTAGGGTGTCTGCTTAGCTTAGGTACCTGCTTCCTCTTTCTGAGTCACCACTGGGTTTCTGTACCTTTGCAGCCCTCATGGGGATTCTGAGGCTTAGGAGGCTCGTGTGAGAACTGTGGAAGGTTATGTTCTAGGAGGCATCAGGACATGCCTGGTGTGCACTTAGTACTTAATGGGTTTCAGACTTTTGTTTTGTTGTTGTTGGGGCCATCACAGTTTCTCTGCACTTTGACAAGGTTGGAATCTGAAAATGAGTCATAACACTGATAGCTAAGTAAAATTGGGAATCAGAACCCTACCTGGATTCACCCCCACCTTCACTTCATGATTTAGGGTTTCAGAGTCCTTCTATTGCATGGTTCTGTATGCCAGCCACCATCTTCTGTAAGCCATGCCCTCCATCCAGTTGCTGAGAGGGAAGAGGAAGGGGATGAACTGAGCCTTTGGTTCTAAGTGCTATATTTAGCAGTGGTGTAAGGCCTTGCTACCCGTGGCCTCTAGGCTAAGATTGAGCTGCAGAACTAGAGTAAATAAGAGGGCTCTAAAAGTAGGCTTTCAGGTAGCTTGGAAGTGGTATAAGAAAGTTATCTTGTTTTATACAGATTTCCAAATAGTCATATTTATCATTAAATAGTACTGTGTTCATTGCATTTAGTCTGTGTGTTTTCATAATGTTTGCTTTTACAAATTTCCTAGTATGGTCACATGATGCTCAAGAGTAAATTCAACCTGACAACTGAAAGGGCTGTTTAAAAGAGGGCCAAAACACAAAATACATCCCTGAAGCTGTTCATGCTTTGGAAACCACAGTAACTGCAGAGATATTTCTGTGCGTCTATTGACATCTCATTAAGTACCCCTTTCATTTAATTTTAGGTTCAGATAGATTTCAACTAACGAATTAATAAGCTCAATCAACCTCATATTTGACTTTGAGATGGCAGTTACAGCTTTTTTTCTAGAAGGTGTGATTTGTTAGTTAGCATTTAGCAATTTCTTCTTTAGGCTAGAGTTCCTCCAGTTCCACAGTGAGACAGTATCCATAGTTTATCGAGTCAAAGAACTTAATTCTCACACTAAAGGAATTCATCCTGTTGACCTAACAGACCCATACCCTCTCTTTCTTTGTGTGGTTTTCATTCACTCTTTAATTCTACTTTTATTCGTTTCATATAGTGGGCTTCAGATTCCTCAGGCTATGGGGAATGAAAGTAAGGCAAGGAGGCAGAAGAGAAGGAAGGAGGGATGGAGGGAGGGTGGAAGGCAGAGAGCTAGAGAGACTGACTGAGTGAGACTGACGATGACAGAATGACAAATATCCTTATTGCATTTGCCTCTCAGGGATGGTGAGATGCATTGCAACTCTGTTAAGCTCAAGGCAGTTAAATAACTTGGCCACTCCAGTCATAAAAACATATGAAACAACTAGGACAGTGGCAGCCTAAGTAGGGCATTTCTTTCTAAATACCGGGCTGTAGAGCATCTGATCGAGCCAGAGTTGAACTAAGCTTCATGAACAACCCCACCTTTCCAGTTTGTGCAGGTATGTCCCTGAGAGGATCATTTTACTGACCAGTTAGTTTACTTTTGCGACACTTTTTGCCGTGTGAAGAGTTGCATGTAGGAGTCTCAGATCTGACCTCTAGGTTTATAAGGTTGTGTTAATATTGCCCGCAAGTGGGTGAATGCAATTGTTGTCACCTAGGTTGGGGTATGGGGACTGCTGCTTAGAGGGAAAAGAGGAGTTCAGTTTGTTAATCATTGATGTATTTCTGTGTTAGGATTCACAATTCTAAGATTAAAGTCCCATTTTATTGAGTGACATCTGTAAATTATACTTTCTTATTATCTGTCCCTAAAATTCTTTTTCTCTGACTTAAATCTTCTGATGTCCTACCTATCTGTTCTCCAATTTCTTGGGTAGCAGCCACTTTTTTTTAGTCTCTAGGTCTGTGTATTTGACTGACTTCTCACTCATTTCAGCATGCACATGAGATTGTATTGTTTTTTGTTTTGTTTTGGTTTTGTTTTGGTATTTCTGGCTTATGATGCATGTCATAAACTCATCCAGGCTTATCCTCTTGTGGAAAATGAAAATCATTCCACTGTAAATGTCTACCATGGATTTCTTTCTTTCTACCTGTGGATGGATACTTCAGTTGTTTTCATACATGGGAGTTTGTTCTACTTGCTGGTGCTTGGGATTGAATTTGGAGCCGTTTGCATGCTAGGCTAGCACTTTACTACTGGGCTGTGCTCTTGTTCTCTTATTTCTGTGTATTAGTTGTGGTAAACATGGCTGTGAAGACTGGAGTTCAGGTATCTTTTCAAGGTAACAGCTTGATGTCCTTTGAGTTTATCTCCAGAATTGCTGAGCAATGTTGCAGTTCTGACTTAGACTTCTTTGGTAAATCCATACTGTTGGAATAGTTGTTATACCTCCCTTCATTCCCATCAGTGGTATACCTGGGTCCCTTGGCTCTCCATACTCACTAACACTGATCTATTTTAAAAGTACTCACTTTTAAAGGTATAAGCAGACACCTCATTACTCTCATTTACATTTCATTGATTAGTGATGTTGAATATGATTTCTAAATAACCAATTCTCCTTTGCATGGATTCCTTAGGGAAATTCCATTTGGGTATGCATTGATTTAAGCTGGGTTATTTATTAATTTTACAACTGAAATGGGCAGATTGAGATTATTATTTTAGATGTTAAATCTTTATCAGATTTGCAAATATTTTCCATATATGTAATTTGCAAGTTTTTCCTAATGTAGGTACCAGATTTTCTGAATTTCTTTTTAAAATTCTTTTTGTTTTTGTTTTTAACGTGTGATGCTTGTTGTTTGATTTAGTTCTTTCTTTCTTTCTTTCTTTCTTTCTTTCTTTCTTTCTTTCTTTCTTTCTTTCTTTCTTTCTGTTGTGACTTGCTGTCTGAGCTTGTAGTATGATATTTAGGAAATGCAAAGTCCAAGGTCAGAGAGCTTTCTAGAATTTGTTTAAGTCATTTGGAGCCGAATTCTGCCCATGGGCTAAGACAAAAAACTTGTGACAAAGAACTGAAGTTTAAGTTCAGGCACTAGATTTTATGATGAGCTTGGTATCTATGTCCCACTTTATTTATCTGTGTTTAGGGACTCATACTGTATGGCCAAGATAGTCTGAAAGGGAGTTGTATGAAACCCACTACTACTTAGTAAGGTGTCAGGGGCATCTTTTTGTAAGTATGAATGTTCTGGACCTTGGCTGAAACCCATGGGTCCAAAAGGGGTGGGAGTGTTATTTTTCCTTCCTTAATTTTTTCCTGGACATGTATAACGTTTTTGTATTATATGTGTGCTTCCACCCCTGTGCATGGTTTTATTGAGTTCTAAACTAAGTAAATAGAACAAATTGTTAGTTTAAAGTGCTAAATGAGCAAGCCACAGGGAGCACATTACCCTGAGGCCATTTCCTTCTTCAGCCCCTGCTGCCAATTTGCTTTCAAGTTCAGTTTAAGAAGCTGGTTTGGGCCTACCAAGTTCTAAACAATATGGGTCTTGTTCACCTTGCACGTGAGCTCCTATCTTTTACATCGGCACCATGTTGATCATGGTCCACCATTCTCATCTGATTTGAGAATGATCTGCAAACATTTCATCTGAAGATCACTTTGTACAATAATGACTGTCTCATTTATAATAAGAGGCAGGGAAGCATCTGGAGTTCTGTGTAGTGTGCATAGAGGCTGTCTAACTTTGGGGGATTTACTAGAGTGGCATTATTGCTAGCTGTAAGAACAACCACATATGTTACCATGGGTCAGGCCCTGATATAACTGTAATCAAATGATTCTTAGGTGCACATCTAACTCCACTCTGAAGATTATTATCATTATCTCCATTTTATAGGTGGTGAAGCCAAGAAAAATAACTGGAATCGTGATTCTCCAATTCTTCCATTGGGATGTGAGTACAACAAGAGCGCTGATCTGATAGGAATGTGAGGGGGACTAAACTGGGTTCTGAATGTAACTGGGTTGTATTAAATATGTATTCCATAACTATTAGCCATTAATATTATTGTATTATTTGTATAAGAGTATTTTCTGTCAAATATATGAAAAAATATATATCTTATGAATATAGCCATGTCTGATAGATTTTTGAATTGATATTTCAGGGCCTTATTATCTATTGAAATAATATAAACATATTTGCATTAATGTGTGAATATGTACTTATTTTGTTTTTAATCTAAAACTGTTTACTTCACCCATAAAATTTTTGTTTATTTGGGAGAATAATGATCTTGTTTCACTCTTGATTTCTGACAATCTTAGCACCATGGATAATTTTAAACAATTGAGTCCATTTTTTTTTTCTAGAAATCACTGAGGTAAAGTGAGGCTGTGTACAAATGTCTCTTGTGTGTTTATCCTATGGTCTCTAAGACTTATTAGACCACTCCTTATACAGTTATATTTTTATACTTTTATAATTTAACACTCAAGCTATTCTTTAGTCCTAGTTTAAAGTTAGCAGAGGAAATGACAGACTCCCTATACTTTATGATACTCTTATCTTTGTGATAATGTCCAGTTGTTTCAGGGTCTGGAAGTGGGCTCTGGAGCTTAGGTAATCTAACTGAATTTTGTAAAACCATGGTGACAGTAATGAAGTCAATGTTTTGTTAAGTTCTCTATAAGATACAGAACAAGGCTCTTTGTATATATGCAGCTGTAATAATTTGAGATAAAACACCATTTATTAATGATGTCAGATACCTAACTATGCATTACTTGAAGTTTTTCTTTCAATTTTTTTTGCAAAAATTAAGGCATGCAAAATCTACTTTAACTTTGTCTGCTTTGTAGCACGTTGGTGTTAAAGCTGCTGTTTTTACTAAATCTCTCAGTTAACTATTGCTTGTGTCCTCCAAGCTGTTTTCGTTTTTAGATCCATGTGTGTTGCTACCCAGCTGACTACTGTAATAGAAATCAGAAGGAAAATAAAGGATAAGACAGGGAATTTTATGCTAAATAATGATTTTTCCCTATTAAGAGAAAAAACAGCAGGCTGCTTGTTTATTATGCTTATAGAAGTATAAACAGAAGCAAAAAAACAAAGCCAAACAATTGTCTTTTCAGTCCCTATGTTATGCAAAATGCATTGGGGTAATATTCTTTAAATACTCTTTACATAAATCATTATTGTAAAAGGATGAAAGAAAAACAAACTTGAGCAATTTTTCTGCCATATATTATATGACTATGGTCTCTTTCTTAGAAACAATAAATATATATATATTTATATATATATATATAAATATATATATATATATTAGGTGTATGTGACTTTCTCTTTGTTGTGTGAATCCTCCTTGGCTTTACAGTATAGCTGTTTACAGAAGAATACTGCTTTCTTCTTTGAAGACCCCAGCTAGATGCAGATTTTATGATGTGATATTCGGAGTCTTCTTAGTTGATGGACCTAGAAGTGAAACACCTTAGTAGTTATTCTGGGAAGAGTGTCTTCAGAGAGTCCCAGGATTTCATTGTGGATCCTTAATACTGAGTCCCTCTGGTGTTCAGGTCTAAAGACTATAAAGATTAATTCATGTGTTTGACAACCCAGATAGGGTTGTGTGAGAGGACTTCCTTCCTTCCTTCCTTCCTTCCTTCCTTCCTTCCTTCCTTCCTTCCTTCCTTTCTTCTTTCCTTCCTTCCTTCCTTCCTTCCCTCCTTATTTCTTCCTCTCTCCCTCTTTCCCCCTCCCTTTTCCCTCACTTTTTTTTCTTTTTAAAATGATTTATGTATTCTTTGAGAATATTATACATATAAACAATATATCATGATCATATACACCCCCTAACTTTTCCCAGACTCCCTTTCAGCATATCCTTCCTAACTTCATATCTCTGCACCACCCCCTTCTGCTTTATAACCCCGAGTCCAGTTGGAGCTTTGAGTATGGGTATAAGCCTGCCCACTGGGGTACCAGCAGCCGACAAGAGGCCATAGCCCTGAGTCCATTTCTTATGTTCTAGATTCAACAGTAAAATGAAGACTTGCCCTAAAAACATTATTTAACAAATATGACTTCAGCTGTTGAACTAAAATAAAAAATTCTCCCTGATAATCATCTCTACCCATGAACCTTGAGGAAACCTTAATTTACCTACCAATTTCCTCAGATAAATTCCAGTCCGCCAATGTTCCAAACCTAAGTATGGTAGTGCCATACTTCCAAGGGGAAAAGACAGCATTTAACTTTGGCCAGAAGAGACTGCTGCAGATTTGGGGTGAAATGAACAGCACACCGGCTGTTTTGTGGAGAAAAGATGGAGCTAATTGACGAGGCTTCTCAGCTGAGGCTCTGGTTCTGTGTACAGTAACTCTAAGCAGATGCCTCTCCCTGGAGACTCCAGCTGCATATTAACAGAACAGTTTCTGTTCACATGTGCTCTCCTGTTATGATCAGTGTGGGACAGGAACTGCTCCAGAGGCCTTCCAGGCTTGTTGTGCCTCAGGGCCTCGGAACTTAATATTCCCTTCTCCAGAAACTCTTGACCCAGATCTGCCCTGGCAGACACCTTGCCATTATTTAGAGATCAGCTTAAGTATCTCCTCCTGCTTTCCTGACCCCAAACTAAGGACACACTCCTGTCATACTCTGTCACTCAGCTCTCAGCATGTCACCTTTCATTGTGTTTATTTGTTTACTTGTTCTTCTTTTCAGTGAACATTTCTCAGGAAAGGAGGGCTTACCTTTCACTTTGGTGATATATTCTGTAGTAGATAGCTGATTCACATACCGGTCTTGAATAAATTTGTTGGCACCCAGAAAAATAACCAACTCCCAGTTTTCATTTACACAGCATTGTGTCTAACACTATTAGTCTTAACAGTAACAGGCTCTGACACTTTGAGGCCTTTGAGTTGGGTACTGGCCTCTTCCTGAGGCTTTGCATACATTTTTTCTTTTTTCTTTTTTCCTTTTTTTTTTTTTTGGCTGGCAGTCCCCAGATAATCTTTAAACTTAGATACTATTATTACACCCATATTAAAGATGCAGAAACTGAGATACAGAAATATGCCCAGCACTTGGCAATGTTTCCAAAGCTGGCAATGAGCAGAGTAAAAATGCAGACAGTCTGATACTGAAGACCTGGCAGCTCACTGTGTATTTCACGTCCCCAGGCATTTTCCTCAGGAGCCTGACACAGTTTCTGAACTGTGCTTTCTTATGAATAATTAAGGACACTTGATGCTTAGCAGTGTGATCTGCTATGATCTCTTTGTAGTTCCATTCTGAGTAATTTGCAATGACAGGATCTTTAAAGGTGCCTCTTTCTCCACCACAACAGATTCTGTGTTCCGTATTTTTAGTCTTTTCCAGACTCTGCAAAAGTAATTGTTATTGTTTGATGCACGTTATGAGACAAGCAGTTCCTGCATTGTGTTGTCTGTTGACAATTTCTTTTTCTGCTGTTGTCTACCAGTTATATCTATAATAAGACTTGGTTTGTTTAGGTGCGGAATCCTGCTGTCATGGGCTAGAGGCTTAGATTTAATTGTTAGAGTTGTTAAGTGTTGTTCAATGGCCTTATGGACAGTTTACCTGTGCTCTTCACACAGAACCAATTTAAATCCACACAGTTTGCTGGAAACACTTCAGACCTCTACATTATAACGTTTGCTGTATGTGTCAGATATGAGCAGAAGTGGCCTAGAGTGGTGGGTCAATTCACTGGCTAATGTGAAATCAAAGTGTAGCTCCTATTGACCCACAAAACTGTTTAATGCTCTGCTCCTCTGTGCAACTAGAGTTTTAATGTGGCAAGTGTTTAATTTTAACAGACTCTCAGAACAATATCAAACTAGGCAGCTACTGTGTAAATCACAGTCCATACCCTCATGCTCACCTGAGGCACTTTACTTCTTTATTTAGAGCTGCTCAGAGGCTTTGGGTTATGTACTCCCTGGAAGCCAGAGGTATTGCCTCCTTCTCAGTTGGTCATTAGTGTGTCATGGTCACTAGTGAACTGACAATCATTCACAAACCAAATGTTTCCTCCAGGTTTTGACTGTTAGGTATTTTAATTCCAATCCAGATATTTTAAGTTGAGAATCTGAGAGAAATCTCCAAAGAAAAAGAATCAGTCAGAACAAAAGAATAATGGCAACAATGTACTGGCTAATTAATTAATTAATTCACCAATCACCTTCCTTCTGTGTCTGCTGAAGTGGGTCTTCTGCTAGCATTCTTACATCCTTAACACAGCAAGAATGCCAGTTCTGAGACCTTAAAATCCTTCATCAAAATGACCCTAAACTACACTATGCCAGGACTTCTTAAAATTACTTTTAATGAGACAATATAGATATCCAAAATAAGAAACTAGAAGGGAAGATACCATTTTTAAAGATTATTTTATTTTAATAAAACAAACGCCTTTTAAAAATCCTAGGAATTGATCAATGCTGTGTTCATTAATTTTATGTAACTCAATGGCTTCTTGGAATATAAGGCTCAGGATTTGTGTAACACTATCCAAAATGATATTTGGACTGGAAATTATATTGCTATTCTTAGGAGAGAATCTTAGAGACCCTCTAGAATTTGATGTCCTCAGAGGTCTGTTCTCATTGTAGGAAAACAGCATTTTGCGTATCACTAAACAGCAAGGCACAGAAGTAAAGGCCCCTAATGAGGAGTCTTCTGTGGCTCCTATACTCTTTGATGGATTTGTCTTTCAGTGAATGAGAAGACTGTGACGGAATTCCTCATCATTGTGGTATCTTTGCATTCCCAGCACATATGAGCAGCTCTTGAGAGTAAGTGCAGGTGGAGGAGATTCCATAGCTTCTCAAATACAGCACTGCTCACAGGACCAACATCCTTGCTTTGGAGGAGTAAAAGTACACAGCTTGCAGATATTTGGCCATTAGACTACGACAAATATCAGCTGGTCCTAAACTCATGTGAAGCAGACCTAGAGGAAAAGTGCTTTCTTTTGTGTTCATGCATAGTTCATTAGAGAAGTGCTTTTCCTCCTTTTCTTTTGTTTCTGTCATTATGAATGTTCTCAGATGTGCTTGGCATTTGGATAAGAATAAATGGCATTTACATTATTTACTTGTGACAGTACCCTTGCCTTGCTTCAACTATTATTTAAACCTTGTTTCTAATTTACTTTGAAAAGCACATGGTAATGGAATTAATTTTGCTTTGGTCTGGGGCCTTTTCTGATGACTGAATACTATAATTTACCCAAATAACACCAACTGTGATATGTTTTTCTTCATTAAACTTATATAGGTATTGCATGTCACTACTGGAGGGGCTGTAATTTTACTGTTCACTGAATGCCAAATTAAAAACGTGTATAGACAGTTAAGGTTCCTATCCCAGATAATTATCCCCCTGAGATTTCTGAAAGTCTGTGAATGAGCAGAAACATTCAGAGGACCAAATGCCTGAACATTCTAAGAGGGAGAATGAGAAATCTAGCAAAGTAAAAAACAACAACAAAAAACCAAACCAATACAAAACCACGAGGGTGATAGGAACAAATACACAAGTGTGATCTAGGCATAATGCCCTTACCCTTCACTTGAGCAGCTGTCCGTCTTCAGAGATGAAAAAATTCCTATTAAACAGGATCACTTGTGTGTGTGTATGTCTGGAGCGTGCTGTGTGGGAGTGCACACACTCACAAGCATGCTCCCCTGAGTGCATGCATACGTGCATTCAGGCTTAAAATTATGTGCATATAGATATCCTACAAAACCATACCCAGTAGAGTCATTGGAATTTGATGTTCGGCACTTGAAAGTCGAATGAAATCATCCGTAGTTTTTTCTCTTACTCTGTTGTTGTAACTTCCTCCCTCCTTTCTATCACCTAGCCTTCTCTGCCTCCTTCTTTCCTTTATTTATTTTTGCAGTACTGAGGATTGGACCCAGAGTATCACACATTCCAGAGTATCACACATTCCAGGAAAGGGCTTTAACACTGAGCTATAGCCCCAGCTCCTGATTCACTCATTCCGTGAAATCTACAACTCTAGGGAAGATCATCAACTATGATATTACAAATCTTGAATTGTCCCTATTTCCAAATTTAGCATCTCCTCATTTTCAAGTTAGAGGAAATGATTCCTACCTCCTACCATTTTTTGATAGGTCTCATAATTTTATTTTGTACTATATGTTACATATAGTATATAGTATTGTATTGATAGAAATAGTTGATTATAACAATATTTGATACTTATTCTTAAGGGTTTTGAAACACTGTGATCTTTGCCTCCCCATTTAGATTGCTGCTATACTTTCAGAATTTTCCTGAATTCCCCAAATTTCCACTGCTGTTTTGATTCTATCAAGGATGTTTTGTGGACTATTTTTTCTTTTACCTGTTGGGTACTTAGGTAGGTAGTTCATCAAAGGACAATCTTTATTCCATAAAGGTATAGCTTATTGTAAGGGGTAGTTCAGTAATTTAGTTTGGGGGATGAAAAAATAGTATGTAGGAGTTTGTCATAAGAATCCTGAAGATGTTAGGAAAACTTGAAGCTCTGTTGTCATGGTGACAGGATTTGTTCCAAGGAGCCAGGTGGTCCCATATGGTACAGGACCACTCTAGAAAAACGCCTTATTTTTAAAATGGCAAAGAATGCTCATCTTCCATCTTTCATTCATTTTATCATGCAGTCACCTCTCCCCCTCCCCCCCAAAAAAGCATTACTCAAAATTTGTAGATGTCTGTTTGGCTGCAGTTCGCAATTATGCAGAATTACAACATGCAGCTTCATTCTGAGAATAAACACGGCCAAGGAGGTAAATGACGTAAGCCTATATTTACTATTTTTGGAGCACTGAATTTTTAACTTCATTTTTTAGGAGCTCTGAAAACTAAAGGGAAAAGAATGGTAAAAAAAAAAAACAACAATGTTCTGTGGGTTAGATCTGGTTTGGAGGAACATGGTTGGGAAAGGCTGACAAGCGCCTTAGATGTGCATGGTTTGACGTCTCATTTCAAGAAATCACTTGATGATACTTTTTGTGCATTTTGAGTTACTTGGAAAGAAGAGCTTAGTATTGTTAGAGTCTCTCTGTGTCAGCCTATCTGGCATGTCAATACTTCAGCATAAACCACGCCATCTTATGCCACAGCATTATCTTTTATCTATATTGCCTTCTCTACACTTTCCATTTTACTTATAAATTTATTTTTAACTAAATATTATCTGTGTGATTGTTTTGCCTGCATGTATATCGATGTGCTATGTTCCTATCTCGTGCTTGTGGAACCCAGAAGGACCCCTGGAATTCAAATTTCAGATATTTGTTAGTCACCATATGGGTGCTGGGACTTGAACCCGGGTCATCTGGAAGAATGGGTGATGCTTTTATCTGCTGAGCCATTTCTCTAGCTCCTTTTTACCTTTAATTTTTTAATTTTATTTTGAAATTATATTATAATTACACCCTTTTCCACTTGCATTTTACATTTTTATGCACGTTAACTTAGATTATTACTCAATCTTCATCATCATCTTAATTTATTAAAATTTATCTTTTTATTATTTTGAAAATATCATGCATATATAGAATGTATTTTGATCATAGTCATCCCTTCCAACTCTCCCTGAGTCCTTGAAACTGTATCTCCCTCCCAACTTTCTGTTGGCTTATAAAAAAAGCAAAACAAAACAGAGTCCAATTAGGTATGCTTATGGTTGCTATGAAGTTTCTTTGCTTGTCTTTTAAACATTTCTTTAAAAATACTTTCGTTGAAAAAGGGTATTTCAAACAGTATATTCTGATCAAAGTTTCTCATTTCCCACATCCTCCCAGATTCTGCCTGCCCTTCCACCCACCCAACTCTATCGCATTCCTTCCTTCTTTCCCTCCCTCTCTCCTTCCTTCCTTCCTTCTTTCCTTTCTCTTTTGAAAACAAAGTAACATACAGGCAAACCAATCAACCAAACCAGAATAACAAACAAACAAATAATCAAAGAAACACAAGAAGCACAAACACATAAATGGAACCCATAAAAACACAAGATCAGAAACCACAAAATACAAGACTAGTATGACAAAAATGTCCCTGACATGAGAAAAACAAAACCTCCCCTGAGTTTTTTTTTTTTTTTACCAGTGTGGAGTGTGTGTGTGTGTGTGTGTGTGTGTGTGTGTGTGTGTATGTGTGTATGTAGTTACTGATAATTAAACTTGTTTAAATGTGTCTCTTTCAGTGTAGATCTTTTGGCAGGCCTTTAGAGGAGCCTATGCAAGTTTGCATTAAAAATTCTGTTATTTTAAGACTTCTGTCAGACTAAAATTTTATATCCTGCAAGTTGTTGACATTTCCTAATTTCTATTGCTCTTTACTGCTCAGGTTTTCTTGCCATGGTCAAAGTTATTAGAATGGTGTTTTACATTTTGCCTAAGTACGATTCTTTGTACAGGACACTATTAATTGCTTTTCTGAGAAGGTCCCTTGCTTTCTGTTAATTTGGCTTTAGGGGCTCCCTCCACAGCCCACTCTGAGCTGACTCCCCACCGTTTCTGTTGTTATAATTGGTGTCTCCATCCTCAATAGCCTCTTTCTACCCTACTTTCTTTTTACATGTCACATGTCTACTCTGAAGCTTTCATCTCCCTTCACATTGGCACCGTGTCAATAGCTTCTTGCGTATCTGAAATATGACTAGTGCTAAGTCCAGAAGTTTCATTTGTACATACAAATGATGTAATTTAATAGCATGTGTTTATGTTTTTTTTAATTTAAAAATTGTGGCTCCTAAAAATCCTAGAAAATTATTATGTATTCTTAGTCGGTTATATCTTCAACTTTGCTTTTCTTGGTAAAAAGAAATCCACTGTGCTTCAATGCCCTCATACTCAAGTCTTCGCGTCCCATTTCATTCCCAGTTGTTGCTCATGTGCATATCCAAGTGATTAGCAATGCCAATCAACTTGACATCATAATTACACTGAGGAACAGATGTATGTGGTAACTCAGTGATAGGGCACTTGCCTAGAGTATATGAAGCCCTAGATTTAATTTTTGATGTCACATATACAAAGGCAATGACAAAACGGTGTCCCTTTCTCTTCAAATTTCTGAAGTTTTAGTCACCTGCTGCCGACTTATCTGAAAAATACTGGGTGTTAAATTGAAGAAATAAATAATAAGTGGTCAGTTTCTCTCTGCTTCAAGTAGTGTGATATTTGCAATGCCATGTTCCATTTTACCTGACATAAGTATGATTTCTTCTCTAGCATATCCACACTGTATGGGCACTGCATGTCATTCATTCACTTTGAAGGTATCACTTGCCACATTAACTTCTGCACTTGTGTCCAAGTAGCCCATGTTTTGCTTAATATTAGTCACAATGTGTAAAGTCAGTGATGCTGGCAATTAAAACTGTAATTCTTTGTTACAAGATGAA
The DNA here is from genome assembly GCA_028658305.1 of Pachyuromys duprasi. Classification (NCBI taxonomy): domain Eukaryota; kingdom Metazoa; phylum Chordata; class Mammalia; order Rodentia; family Muridae; genus Pachyuromys; species Pachyuromys duprasi. Next base: position 62,166,730 of record CM053766.1, read on the forward strand.
AGTGTGCATGGATATTTTGAGAGATTATATGCGTGTAACTTTCATTATAGGATATTGTTAAGGTGGTTTATTTAGTATCTTGTAGTTTATAATTCAAACTATCATAGATATAGAAAAGAACATATATACAAATACATACATGCATACATGTGTACACGCAATACATACGCCCCCCCCACACTCATACACACTCTAGGTCTTGGCATGTATCCATTGCAGATAAGAAGGAATTATTATGCATTCTTTTCAATCCTTACTCCATCCATTCTGACTTGGACCTTTCTGATCTTTACTGGAATACAGTCAAAGCCTTCCATGTGTTTTCCCTTCCATGTCCCTTGAATGTATGCTTTAAGGCTGATGGTTCATATGGAACAAGAAAGACAGCTGGATCACCTCACACAAACCAGAGACGTGTATGAAGATTTTTCCAGAGGTTGAAAACAGCATACTTCCAGTCTAAAGCAAATGTTTTAGTAACTCCTGTAAGAAGATTGCTTTGTCACATCATTTATCCACAGGCCTGTACTGCCCCGTCATAAGACAGGCAGCTTTCTTAGATGCCATGACCAGCAATACACCTATAAGCTCTGTCTGGAGATTTAGGTAAAGTCAAATAGTCTCATTTTTTCTCTTCCTTTACTCTTTGGCATGTTTCTAGTCATGAGTTCCTGCTGAGGTGAATGAGCACCATTGCCCTAATATTTGATGTCCTTTGATGTCTGTTTCAGGAACCCCTTTAGATCATTAGCAACTATCATAGAGAAAGTGAATTTGCTTAAGCAACCTGGAGTACATTGGGAATTAATATATTTATATTTATCTTTAATGAGGACAAGCATGTCCTCATATTAATATTTACTAGGGCAAGCATGAAGAAAAAGGAACATTAATCTTGAAACAGTAGAAGGTTCTTGGTGAGACAAATTAAATAACTAACTAAATGTCTCTTTTTAATGCTTAATGCAGCATCAACATTTTTTCTTTAGCAATATTTGAATCCATCAATTCCCTCATGAACTTTTTCCTCTTAAATGTCCTTAGTTTTTAGTAAATAAGATGAGTACTTGCCATCTAATTTACAAACATCTGTGAGGTAGGTATAGCGTAGGTATAGTGCTATATTCACTTTATTTAGAAAAAGAGTTTTGGTGATTATTTTTGTTTTTCTGAGAAGCAGCTCAGTATGGGGCTGGGAAATGGCCCAGTGACGAGAGAGAAAGCAGCAAGTGTGAGGACCAGAACTCTGATTTTCATGAGTTCTCCAGGTAAAAGGTGTGGCAGCTTGCCTGGCATCACAGTGCCAGGTTGACAGAAGTGGCTCCTTGGAGCAAGCTGACTAGAGAGATGAGCATATTGATGTGCTCTGGGTACAGCTGAGAGATCCTGCCTCAACATAAAAGGTGGAAAATGACCAAGGAATACTCATGTCCGCTTTGGGTGCATTCACACACATGTGTATGTGTAATGGGATCACACACACACACACACACACACACACAGGTACATACAAAATATAAAAGTCAGTATGACATAACATTTTTTTAAAGATGAAGTCTCTTCAGGTGTAAAAGTGGGTGATCTGGACTGTTATGTAAAGAACGTAGTGATCTATGAATAGAGGCATGTTCTGTCACTCAGAAGCATAAATGATGCCTGTACTCCATTGCTATCCCTCTGCTTGGATATGATCCATTTCAATTTAAAATTTATATCAAAAATGCATTCAATTATTTAGATTTCAATAGAATCTAATAAGTGTTCTTGTTAAAGTTCTCTGTTGTGAAGCCTTCAGCGTTACTTCTGGTGCTGAGCCAGTCCTGTCTGGATGATTGCATTAATAATACATTACTATCCAAAATTAAAGTGTGCAGAAGAGGACATGCTAATAGGTTTCATTGATTTCGGCTTGGGAAGGGGTGCAGGCCATCAGAAAGCAGGTGCAACCTCGCTAGCAATGTTCTATGAGAGTATTGAACAAGAGCAGTGGCAAGATTCATGACTGTGATCTGAGTTGGAAAAATGTTAACTAGAATGAAGTTGGGACAATTAAAGCCTTTTGGAAGAGCTCTGAATGCTTCATTATGCTTTTCAAATGGTGGCTTTGCTTGGTAAGAGCTCTAAATTCTATCTCTGGAGGGCTGCAATACAGATATCCCACTTAGAACCACATTTTCTGTAGCAAAGGTCATATGAATACCTCCCTGGAATGGATAAGCAGTACAGAAGACATTTGAACCTACTTTATTAAAATAAATGGTAATAGTTTATTCTTTTTTATTATTTTTAATATAATCCAAGAAAGGGAAATGTCTGAATCTCCTTGTCTAGGGGAAAACATACACACACACACACACATACATTCTATACAAATTTAATACTGGTCTTTAACAAATACTGTTTGAAGAAAAATCCAGCATCATACATTTGGATACTTATTTAACATTTACTTATTTATCCAACAAACTACTTCCTACCTGTATATCTAGGCATCATATAAATAAAATTATATCTATGGAGAATGGATGCCAAACAGCTTGGTTAGAAGTCATTTCAGGAACCTGTGAGATGACTTGGTGGGAAGCCAAACCTGATGACTTGTGTCCAGTCCCTGAGACTATGTGATGGATGGAGAGATGATGCCACAAGAAAACCAACTCAGTTCAACTGTGCAAGTGCCCAAGCTCCCTCTCTCCCCCTCTCTCTATCACATACAACATGAATGAAAAATAAATCATTGTGGCATCACTATTCCAGACTTAATTTGCATATAACATAGTAAGCCTCTTACATATATTTTTTTACATCTAAAAACAGAAAAAGAAATACTAAATGTGTGTATATAGGAACGTGTTACACAGTACTCTGAAACTTTTTTTTGGTTGAAAAATTTCTTAGCATGTATATATAAGAAACTGACATGAAGTTGTCTTACTCATTCAGTCTATAAACAGGAAATAGTTTGTCCCACACTGTTATCTTTTGTCATGCCCACAGTGTTTTGGCTGCTTTTTTTTAAATGAATTTTTATCTGTAGGAAACTGCTGAGTACATGCATAGAATCCTATGCAGAGTCTTGGAAATAGACACTTCCATAAGAAAGTAGAATGGCTAAGATAAAAAACTCAAGTGACAACACATGCTGGAGAGAATATGGAGAAAGTGGAACCCTCCTCTCTTACTGGTGGGAATGTAACCTTGTACAACCACTTTGGAAATCAATCTGGCGCTTTCTCAGACAATTAGGAATAGCACTTCCTCAAGATCCAGCTATACCACTCCTAGGCATATATCCAAAAGATGCTCAAGTATATAACAAGGACATTTACTCAGCCATGTTTGTAGCAGCTTTATTCATAATAGCTAGAATCTGGAAACAACCCAGATGTCCCTCAATGGAGGAAGGGATACAGAAATTGTAGTATTTTACACAATGGAATACTAGTCAGCAATTAAAAAAGAGGAAATCATGAAATTTGCAGGGAAATGGTGGGAACTAGAGAAGATCGTCCTGACTGAGGTACCCCAGAAGCAGAAAGACACACATGGTATATACTCACTTTTAAGTGGATATTAGATATATAATATAGGATAGGATAAACATACTAAAACCTGTACACCTAAAGAAGCTAAGCAAGAAGGAGGACCCTGGGTAAGAGAATCAATCCTCACTTAAAAAGGCAAATGGGACAGACATCAGAAGAGGGAGAAAACAGTAAATAGGCAGAAGCCTACTACGGAGGGCCCTTGAAAGACTACCTAGCAAGGTATCAAAGCAGATGCTGAGGCTCATAGCCAAACTTTGGGCAGAGTGCAGGGAACATTATGAAAGAAGGGGGAGATAGTAAGAACTGAAAGGGGACAGGAGCTCCACAAGGAGAGCAACAGAACAAAAAACGTTGGGTCCAGGGGACTTTTCTGAGATTGATACTCCAACCAAAGACCTTGCATGGAAATAACCTAGAACCCTTGCACAAATGTAGCCCATGGCAGCTCAGTCTCCAAGTGGGTTCCCTAGTAATGGGAACAGGGACTCTCTCTGACATGAACTCATGGGCTGGTTCTTTGATCACCTCTCCCTCAGTGGGGAGCAGTTCTACTAGGCCACAGAGGAAGACAATGCAGCCAGTCCTGATGAGACCTGATAGGCCAGGATCAGATGAAAGGGAAGGAAGACCTCTCCTACTAGTGGACTTGGGGAGAGGCATGGGAGGAGATGAGGGAGGAAAGGCGGGATTGGGAGGGGATAATGGAAGGACCTACAGCTGGGATACAAAGTGAATAAATTGTAATTAATAAAAAATTTAAAAAATCATAAAAAGAAATGTAGAAATATAGATTCATGAAACGTTGTTGTATTGACTGTTATGCCACACAATCAGAAACAAAGCCAATTACTGTTGTTAATCAAGTCTTTTTCATAATGCTAAACAAAGGCAAGGTTATTGTAGGGAGTGAATTACATTTAGAGCTATAAATTTTCTCAATGTAACTTTAGTCTTGAAGAGATGATGAAATTTCCTTTGTTGTGGTAACCCCCTACCATAAAATTATTTTGTCGCTACTTCATAACTGTATTTTTGCTATTGTTATTAATCATAACGTAGATATCTGATATCCAGGAGATCTGATGTGTGAACTCCAAAGGGCTCATAACCCACAGGTTGAGAACTATTGCCTTAGACCAAGGTGAAAGACCTAGCAAACAATTTTGTGCTATATGTTATGCTTTCAAAAGTTACCAAGGTGGTAGAAAAGTAATTTTTTAAAAATTTTGTGACCAATACAGGTTATTCATAAATACATGTTGATCATCCCAAACAAAACTTTGGGAAAATATTTTAACCATTTGGATCAGTAACAATTAAAACTGTTTTATATGATTCTGAGTTTAAGATAATTTTTAAGAAGCTTCCTGCTTTGAAGTTTTATCAGAATTATTTTCTTCTGAGTTTCAAGAAACTGATTATTTTTACATATGTATATATCTCTTGCTTGCAGAAAAAATTTAATTAATTTATTTATTTCTATTTTTTATTTTTATCTTTTCTTTACAATTTATTCATTATGTATCGCGATTGAAGCTTCCTTCCGCAACTACTGCCAGTCTCAACTTCCCTTCCTCTTCCCCTCTCCTCTTCCCCTAGTTCATTGAAAGGGAAATTTCTCCACTATTGTCATCTACCCATAGCTTGTTAAGTCTCATCTGAACTGCCTGGATTCTTTTCCTCCATGGCCTGGCAAGGCTGCATCATCAGGGCTGAGTGATCAGAGAACAGTCAACTGAGTTCATGACAGAGGCAACCCCTGCTCCCCTCACTCAGAGATCACATGGAGACTGAACTGCCAATTGGCCACATCTGAGCAGGGGGTCTAGGTCTTCTCCATGCATGGTTTTCTGTTGGTGCATCAGTCTCTGCGGGACCCCCTGGGCTCAGATCTTTTAGTTTTGTTGGTCTTCTTGTAGGGCTCCTGTCCCCTCCATGACCCTCTATTCCCACCCCTCTCTTCCTCCATAAGACTCTCTGTGCTCTGCCCAAAGATTGGCCTTGAGTCTCAGCATCTGTTTTGATCCCCTGTTGGGTGAATCCTTTCAGAGGACCCTCTTTCTTAGGCTCCCATCGTGTTTCCTCTCTTCCAATTCTGGTGTCTATCCTGTTTGTGGTTCTGAATGAGATTTAAGCATCCTCCTTTAGCTTCTTTAGGTCTGTAGATGGCTATCCTAAGATAGGATAGCTTGCAGAAATTTTAAAACATATTTTGTGTTTGCCTGAAATATCTAAGAACATTATAGCTATTTCTTGTAGCCATCAAAAGTGTTAAACAAATAGTTATCTTTTTTGTGTTTGTTTGTTTTCTCAGGGCATTATCTCAAAATTTCACATTTCAGTTGTATTTTCCATGTTACTTTGAAAGCATGTAGGGTCTTGTCTCCCTTGGCTGGTTATGTTTAAGGTTGAAAACTTGGTGGTATATTGTCTGAAGTTTTCTAGACATGCTTATAAGCTATGGTTATGCCATATTTCTTACAACTAAACACTTGGGTGCATACTTCTTTTACTTCTGTGTTATTTATGTTTAGATGTTTTGTGTAAATACATGCCCTGAACATCTTCAGAGCAGAGAATTCAGGGGTGTTCTAGCCCATAATATTGGACAACAGTGATTGGAATTGTGTCAGAAGCAGAAAATTTGGGAAGATATGAAGGTAACTGATTTGTTTGAAATATCCCCTATTAGTTCATATCTTAGGAGATTGTCAATTTGTAGCAGTATTTTGAAAGTTTCTGGTAACTTTAGAGCACAAGACTTGGCTTGAGGAAGTGTGGGTTACATGGGGATAGGCGTGAGGGAATGTTGTTCCTGGCTTCTTCCTGCTCTTTTCTCTTTGGTCCCCATATTCCACCAGATAGCTAGCTCCTGTTCCTTATTTCTCTACCCAGGATGATCTGCCTCACTGTGTAGCTAGAAGTGAGAGCCAATAGATTGGAGATGTGGTAAATCCTTTCTTTCTACTATATCAGTCAGACTTTTTTTTTTTTTTTTGGACAGTGATCAGAAAAGTTTAACAGTAAAGTGATAGAGAGATAAAAGGTAAGTGAAGAGACTGGTTGCCATCTTTGTGTCCACACATCTGAACACATTTTGAATACAGTATGTAGTTGTTTCTTCCAGGGGAACGACTGTCATATTCTACTAATCTCTACAAGAGATTAGATATATTGTGAATAACTTAAATATTTAAAATATATTTTAATGGATAGATACTAATTATACATGTTTGTGGAGAAGAGTATACATTTTAATGTTCACATACAATATGTAATAATTAAATCAGATTAATTTGCATACATATTTCTCAGATAATTATTAGAGATAGTCAATTAAATTTTGTCAACTGTAACATGCTTCTCAGGCTTAGGTGAGCTTCTTTTGATATATGTTGTTCTGACCAGCACTTTCTGACTGAACTATGTCACAGTCCACCCAGACAAGTTTAAATGTTTTAAAATTTTGTTTATGCTTTTATCATTTATTACATTATAATCACAATAAGACTATGCACCTCCCCTTATATTAAGGCTGGATGTGGGAACAAGTAGGAGGAAAAGCAGGTAAGATCAGACATCTACCCAATCTCACTGTTAGGAGAGACCATAAGATGACCAAGCTACACAACCGTAACATATATACAGAGGACCTAGGTCAGACCATACATAAAAGTTTAAGTTTTATTGTAACTACTTCCAAAAAATAAAAGAAATTACCTTTAATCATGAAATTCATTTATACAATATTGCTGTATATTATTAAATGGAAACTTCATTTAGATATTTATAATGTTTAGTACTAAGGTTAGCAGTATAAGGAATGAACAGCACATACCTCAATTTAGAAAATTAACATTTGAAAATTCTTAGTAACTCCATGTTGCTGATAGAGACTGTATTGGATAATCAGGTATCTGTTCTTATGTTTTTAAGCATGCAATTGCATAAAGTTTCTGTGCATAAAGTTTACGATTTATTTATTGGAATGGTATTATTTATCATATTAGCAGAATTCTTACATTTTAATAATGGAAAATGACTTTGACTTCCTGTTGCTGTGATGAAATGAGATAAAGAGCTTAGTAAGAGAATATTTTATTTTGGGTGACAGTTGCAGAGGCTTCAGTCGTTTGTTGGTTGGCTTCATTACTTTTGGGACTATGGTAAATCAGAACATCATGGTGTGGGCTGTGACAGAAGAAATCATTCACTTATGGATATCCAGGAAACAAATAAATGGAGAAAGAAAGGTTGAATTTCACATTTTTCATTTAAAGTAATGTTTCTCAACCTGTGAGTTATGACCCTATTGGGGGGTCAAATGACTCTTTCAGGGGAGTGGTATTTCAGATATCATGGATATGAGATACTTAAATTACATAACATAAGCAAAATTAGTTATGAAGTAGCAATTAAAATACATTTATGGTTGGTAGGTCACCACAACCTGAGGAACTGTATTAAAGGGTTGCAACATAAGGAATGTTGAGAAGCACTGATCTAGGGACTATGCTTTACTAATCTAATTTCCTCCACAAAGACTCAACCTCCTAACATTTTTCCATCTACCAATCATCCTAGATTGCAAACACCATCTTGAACTCATGGGGCTTTTTGGCACCTCTAGACCATAACTTCTCAAAGTAGTCCAGGTACTACTAAGGTCATCTTGAGGTCTTTGACTCTAGTCATGGATTTTTAAAAATTTATATTTATTTATTTGTCTATGTATACGGACATATGCATGGCACAGCCCATTTGTGCTGGTAAAAAGATAACACGTTGCCATACATCATAGCTCTTCACAGTGCAGCCTTCCAGATTCAACTCAGGCCACAGAACATTGAGCTGCAAACACCTTACTCACTGAGGCATTGTACTGGCCAGAAGATGTGGGTATTTAAAAGCTCTAGGAAAGACATTAGAAATTCCAGGTGAAATTCTGTTGGTGTGGACTGTTTGACATGCTTATGCACAGTTCCCTTCTGCCTCTGTTGCTAGAATTAAGCTTTTTGTCAATTTTTTTTAACAGCTGTCTGAACATTTCACAAATTGCAAATGAAAACCCTTTTATTCATTATCTCTTTGTGGGGCACACATGCCTTAGTGAATGTGTGTGGAGGTCAAAGGACAACTCTAGGCTGTCCTCTCTATCATAGACTTTGGGGGTCTGGCTCACATTGTCAAGTGTCTACCTGTTAAATCATCTCAATGGGCCGGTGGATGCGAGCATTTTGCCCCCTTTCTTTTTAATATAAAGTATAATAAATTTGGTGAAGTGAAAAATTAGAACTGTAATTAAATTTGATCAGAAACCCTCCTTTGTTGACTTAAATCCATGCCAAAGCAGATTCATAATAGAAAACAAACTTACCCATCAAACTGCAATGGTGCATTTGTTATAAAATAATGGCAGTTGCTTAACTCTTGAGGTACTTACAGAACTTACCAATGAATCATTAACCTAAAAGGTTTAATTGTGCTGCGGTTTTATTAAAGACTCTTAAGATATTTCTGGTAAAAGTACATATTCAGAAAATAGACATGAAAATAACCTCAATATCCACAGAATGCTAATGTCTAATGTTGATGGAGGAGAATAAAAGGAATCCTCTAATTCTATGTTATGCTATTTCTAAAGGATGTTGTCTCTGCTTAGAAAGGCCATGATGACAGAACAGCCTACTCCATGGGCTTGAAGTGAGGAGACTCTGTCCACTATCTGTGTGGGGGAAGCATGATGAGCTGAGGTCTTTTTTTTTTTTTCTAAATTACTCTCCGTTTGTAAATGCATTTAAGTTACAGAGACTAGGAAACATTTTTATAAATCACTGTTTGTGATTATTACTTGATTGTATTATACAGAATCCTCAGCGGCTTGCCTGGAAACAAATGAAAGAAGCCCAAGCATTAGCATAAGTTAATCAAGAGAGAGAATATGAGATCTGTGAAGAGTTTAAAGAAAGATTAAAGGTGACATTGTCTTTAGAGAGAACAGGATGACAGCCGGAAGCACAGAGTGGCTTGTGCCAACAAGAGAGGAAAGCAGAAAGGGTGTGTTACACAAGTGCGCAGAGAGAGGGTGGGGAGACAGAAAGTGAGGTTAAACTGACCATAGAGGAGAGAGTGGAGAGGAGAGAAGGCCAAGTTAAATGGACCATTGAGTCAGAAGAGTGAAAAGGCAGTTCTGGATTGGAAAGTAAGAAGTCAATTCTAATACAAATCCATTCCAAAACAATTAGAATTGTCATGCTTTGTGGGAGATTATGCATAACATGAGGAGTGAAGATTCCAGAAACCCCAGCTAAGAAACACAGCCTGCCAAAATGGCTACCTTGAAGCAAAGCTCTGAGAGGCTTCAGGGCACCTCCCTACAACAGATAAATAAACGTCTTCAAATGTTTCCCGAGTGATGAAAGGTGAAGTCACACATAGGGCAAAAAAACTGGATTTGGAGAAGTACTTTCAATTATTGGATTGTGGGACAGTACTTTTAGAGGTTAACGTTGAAAACCATGTTGGAAATGGCAAAGGCCTGTATACTCAGAGACACAAATGCTGAGATATTCTGGTACTGAAAGGGTTTGAAAGGCACACCCCTCAGTGTTCTCATGCCTGACTGACTTCAGTTGGCAAGAGTCCACAGCCCTTTCTGTAACACACACAGAAAAGGATGCTTTGTGCAACATAGGCTGTGAACTAGGAATTTGGTGATGGGCAGAAGTAGTGATAAGTGGATATTTATGGGGTTGTTCATAGTTTTCATATCATTTTCGCCCTCACAGTCTCTCCCTGCTGACCCTTCCTCTGAGGGTGTGAACATAATGGCTTATAAAGGAATATGTGTAGCTAGGTGTGAAATAAGCCAATAATTTGACAGATGGAGAGTCTTCCTGCATATTGATTTATTAGGAGAGATTGAATAGCTCAGGCACTAATTTTTTCTAATAACAGATATTGATCTGTTGTAGAATTATTGCCAGAGAAGTCTCAATCCTGTTCTGCACAGTAAGAAATGGTGGTATGGCTTCAGGTCGGGAGGAAGGATGGGCTGCTGTTGGTCACTGCGCTAGCATTGCGCTAGCCTCTGATCTGCCCTCAAATACTAGTGTATCTCAGGTTAATAGAGAATTCATTTAGGGAGCCACATAGTTCCTTGTTTGTCTCGATCCTGAATGATCTCAAGAAAACTTTGATTGCCTTCTCCATTGATGAGTGTGAGAATCCTATGAAGCTTATAGCCCCTCAGACCCCAATGGTCAGTCTGTGAGAGACCCAGCATATGAGTCACCTGTTACAAGTCTCTGCAAGGTGACTGACCCAGATTTTATCTAGATAGCTTTAGAGAGGTTAGTATATGCTAAATTTGATAGCACTGTAACAGTAACTTTGGGGTTATTCATTTGATCATTTGTTAAAATGTTCTAAACGTAAATCTACTGTGGACACAGATTTTTAGCATATTCTGAAGGATAGAGCCTTGATGGACTAGCTAATACTACACAGATAAGTCATTTACCTGACACATCATTTTATGTTTGGCTGTATGAAGCTAAATGTACTCAGGGGAGAATAGTGTATTTGCTTTAGGTTACTATCATGGATTCTAGGAGAGGAGGTGTGTAAGATGAAATTGTAACTGGGGTGATGGCAGTTGCTAAGGGATTGCCTAATTCATTCCAAAGCAAGAACAAAGAACTGAATGACAGAAAGACAGAACACCAAGAAGCAGAGAAGGGAGAAGTAACAGCTTTATATATTTAGAATAGCTAGGAGTCCGCTAAATGTAAACCTTGAGACTTCCTGCTGTTTTTCCACAGTCTTCTGGGAACAAGAAGCCCTCATTGCAGGGGAGCTGCCTTGGCTTTCCCTGTGTACCCATGTTCCTCTAACCCTGCTTTAAAAATCTATGTTAAGAACATTATAACAAAGTGTTTGTTAACAATAATAAAGGCAAACAAGCTTATATTTTTGGATACACAGAAGTTACTGCCATAGCTCTGGATTAGCTGGCTCTCCTCTCATGTCACATGTGATCTGGCCATGTAATGTCAGTCAACTGTATATGTACACATATATAATTTATGTATGTGTGCATATATATATTTTTTTCTAATACTCCATGTCACACATGTGATCTGGCCAAGTAATGAGTCAATTGTATAGATAGATAGATAGATAGATAGATAGATAGATAGATAGATAGATAGATAGATACACACAAAACATACTTATATGTATATTTAAATGGTACCTTGAGTCACAAAATACAAAAGCTGCCCATGTGATCCTCAATAATTAGGATACCAAGTTAGTCATTGTAATGAGAATTTGCTTCCTGTTTTCACAATATTTCTAGAATGTTATTTCTTGTTTTTTCCTCTCTTAAAATCTTTGTAAAAAGAAGACTAGACTAACTATTATGCCTAATAAATAAGATTAGCAAAAGCTGATAATCAGTGGGTCCCACCATAGGTTTCATGTTTTCCAGGTGATGTCATTCTCTGTAGTTACAATGTCGAAGTGATATTTATTAATCTTCCTAACACATGGCTGAGTGCTATGGGAATGATTTTCTGTTCAGTACTATAATAGATTGCATAATTTCTGCTCTACATGTGGTGTGTTTTAAGAGACTATTAGGCCGCTTTTTAAAAATATTGGGTCTGTAAACAGGATAATCTTTCAACTTGAGCCAAAACATTTGCATCTGAGAAATAGCCACTTTGTTATTTATTGACTTTCCTTCTTTCTGTCTGTCTGCGCCCAGGAACGGATAAGCTCAGGGGAAAGATGATGATGTCCCAGGGTTGAGAATAAAGTTTGCTGAAGCTTGCCTGTTATGTCCAGTTGGCATGCTTTAGCCAGGTTTTAAAATGTTTAATTGTAGAGGGATATAAAATATTTGAATTCGGTTGGCAATCACTTGTTGAAGCTTCCACTTACAAAGAAAAGGCATGCTGGATATAGTTCAGGCCTGAACAATTGTTTGTCAGAGAAAAACCTAGATTCATGTTCCCTTCTGTCATTGGCTGATTACATCAATTAAGATGTGAAGATCGGCCCACTGTGGGCAGTACATTCCTAGGCTTACATTTTATGTTGACTGAAAACAGGAGAAAGTGAGCTGACCACTAGGGTGGATGAATTCATTCTTCCTGTGCTCTTCACTGTGGGTGTGCCCAGCTGTTTCACCTTCCCTGAAGTGATGAACTGTAACCTGGGCTTGTAAAGTAAAATGAATCCTTTCTTCCCTAAGCCTTCCTCCGCCCCACCCCATCCCCACCTCAGGATGCTTTATTACAGCAGTGGAAAATGAAGCTAGGATACCCACTGTTCTAATTTTGAGGCCCTTCACCCAAAATGGTTCTTAGTATTTAAGGAAAATGCATTGACTACTTAAAAACAGTTTTTTTTCCTATGTTCCCATACACACAACTCTGTGGCATTCGCTGAAAAGTGGGGACACCACAACATGACATTTAGAGTGCGCACCAAATGGTGCACCTACATAAAAAAATTAGCTTCAAAGACATTTATGACCAGTATATTGAATGTGGTATAGAAAAGATTGCTGATTTGGGCTACAGTTTTTCAGGACTGTGCATGAATGGCATTTTCACACACCGTGTTTGGTACACAGCAGTTTCTTAATGGATGCTTCCAAATTCACCCAGCTGAGCTTCTTGATGGGATGTACATTAAACACCTAATAACAAGACTTCTAGCATGACAGCTTTTTGGGGACGGGGCAAAAATCAGAAAAAGGTGCTCATTTAAAGGAATAGGAAAATGAATAGGGGAGAGCAGATGACATTTTGTGTTAAAGCTTCAAGTTCGCCATGTGGCAGTGAAGCAAACTTGCAAGCAATGCACACCATTCTAGTGGCAGTTACAAGACAAGACAAGGTGCTACCCTACAGGGTCTGTCTGAGACATGTGTCTATAGAGAGTAGATTCTGGGACCTTCCTGCACTATCTAGTGCCATTATTCCAACAGGACATAACTTAGAATATGGAATAAAAGCTGGCTTTCTCTGCTCTATTTTCCGTCTGGTTTTGTTTTTAGGCAATGAGGATATTTGTTCAAGTAGTATGAAATACTTTTATGCATAGTCAATTATGCTATTGGGAATGTGATCATGTAGAGGTTGTTATTAAAATCAGCAAAATGGTACGTATAAGGTAACATAAGTAAAATGTGATCAACCAAAGAATTTGAAAGAGAAGCAAAAGACGTTGGATCCCACAATCCTCTTAGATATAACAATGACTTTCTGGTACCCTGATAAATGCTCAACAATATTGCTGCCGTTCAAAAGGGCAATTCCATCTGTAATACGGTCTAAAGAACATCTTTTAAAAAATCTTTTCTGAAAAACAACAAAGTCCCAATATTCATACTAATTTGTAATTTAATGCATATGCATATAGGATACTTCTCTTTGAGCTAATGTTTAATTTAAAGTGGTATTTAAGGCCAGGAAGTCCAGTTCATTGTATGGACATATTTAGAAAACATATGATTCTGATAAATAAACATTGAGGATTTCAATTTTAGTATTTCTTTTCTGAATTGCTGGCATATGTGGAAAATCCACTCTGATAAAGCTGCACTCTTGCCTCGCAAGTATGTCTGTAGCTACAGTGTAGTGTCACCTTTGCGTTCTCTCCCTGGTTTGATATGGTCCTGGGGATTTCCTGAAGCCATGTATGTTAGTGTGGTGCTTGATATTTATAACCTGGATCTGCTGAAAATACAAATGGATATGTAGCATTTGACAATTTCCCATATGGTTCATTACAAATTACCAATGCTATGTCATTGAACCCATGCAATCCAGTATGAACTGGTTCTCAACAGGATAGGCAATTCTTATTTATCATCATGTTTGCATTATTATTTATTAACAAATTGAAGTAGGGTCTTATTAGCTCACCCTGTTAGCCTGGAACTCTCTATGTATACAGTCTGGCTTTGAACACATAGAGATCCACTCGTCTCTGCTTGAGTGCCGTGATTAAAAGCATGTGTCACCATACCCAAACCAACTGTGTTTTTAATTTATATTATGATACAAAAACATTTAATTATTTGTTCTACTAAAATTGGAAAGTTGAAAGGCAAATCAAAATGCCACATTTGAAGATTGATGGGAAGATATTTTGTGGTTGTCAAACATGCAAATAGTTGGCACAACTTACTGACTCTTGCTGCCTGATTTACTCTGACGTTATTTGGGTGTTACCTCTAGTTTGAGGGGCTCTGTTGGACACAGGATGAACCTGTATCAATCATAAAGAAGCTGTGTTTATAGTGAAGAGAACATTGGACTGTTCCTCAGGATAGTCTACTGCTGACTCTGACTTGCATCCTCAGTGATTTATCTAGCTCACTGGAATGCTTTTCAACCATAGGCTGTTACAACTGAAGACTATATGGAAGATCTACTAGGAACTTTCTAGATCAGTTTGTCTCCTGGAAGGCCCTGGGGTCCCCACAGAATATCTGATGACAATCCATGTGCCTGAGTCACTGTTTCATTCCTTGAGACATCTCATAATGCTCATAATGCTGTGTCTTGTAGGAGTTTCCATTTCTATCCTTGCCATTGCCTTTCCTCCTTGCCCCTCTGGATGTCTTGCAACTATACCTCTTGCTGAAGCTCTAGCATGAAAGATGTGCTTCAGTTGAATTTTTAAGGAAACAAGACCAAGATTACAGTCTCTTATAACAAAAACTGTAATAGATGAGCAATGATTTTCATTCAAGTAAATACCATAGTCTTTCTATATAGTCTAACGTGTATGTTATAATATATATGAGCATGAATTAGTAAGAATCAGGGTCCTCAAGGTATAAATAATAAATAGAATTCCTATTTTACATATTTTTATTTTGTTTTAACTTTTTAATGATTCTTTGTGAGTTTCACATCATGAATCCTAGTTCCAGCCTTTCTCCTCATATCTGCCCTCGAAACCTCAAATAAAAAACCCACAAACAAACAAAAAAGAAATAAACAAAACAAAGCATAGAAAACATCTTATCATGGAAGCTGTAGTGTCCCGTAATATTCCCCTCTGTCCACATATCTTCACTTCTAAGTGTTCATTGCAGTGAGTGTGGTTCAAGGACTCTGGTTTCTGTGGTACCATCAGTAATGTATGTATCCTCCCTGGGACTCCTCCCTGTGTTATAGAGATCCTGTAGTTTTGGGATCATCAGGACCAGCCATTTAATGTGGCCCAACAGTTCACTGATAATGTAGATTTTGTCGTGGGCCAGCTCAAAGCCCTGGATCTGGGACTGGGTGGTATATGAGCTGGTCAGCCCACTGGCTCTCCAGTATTCATAACAACAGGGTGATCGCTCAAGCACTCTTCCAGCTAGGTCTTCGGCAGTGCTGCCTTGGGCAGGGGGCAGTGTCAGATCTCCTGCCCTCAGGGCCACCATACCAGCATCCATACCTCCAGAGCCGGCTCTACAGTGCTGCCTAGACAAGGTGTGAGCAGATGAGCTGGCCAGGCTCTCATCAGGTGCAGCACTCAGAAGAGCGGACCCTGCACCTCAAGTGGGCAGCAAAATAGAGCTGGCCCCGACTGGTGGAGGGGGTACAAGTGGACTGGCCCACATAGGTGTGGGTGTGAGACAGTCTGCCCCACCACTCATCTGCCATGAGTTTGAGTGGGCACTGGGGTGATGTCCCCCATCCCCCTCACCATCTACAGTAGTGTGGAGAGATGGCCCAAATATATTGAGAGATGGAGAGATGGTCCATCCCCTCACTGGCTACAATATTTGAGAGAGTGGTCCTATTTCACATATTTTTGAAGATGTTATAGCTTAACAAAATAGTGGAAGACTCCTAGAGTCAGGTAGACCCAAGGGCATATCCTTTCTAATTTATTTTAGGTGTGTGAACACAAACAGGTGTACAAATCTCTCCAAGCCTACATTTTCCTGAAATCTATAGAGGCCTGTAATAATGTGTAACGTGACTCCATTCTTGGTTCTTGGTCACCGATTGCTTTTCATTGGTTAATGAAAAAGGTAGATGGAAATGGTTGATAACTGTGAGGTCCAGCTTGTTCTTTTTCATGAGTCAAAGGGGATCAAGTCAGGAGACTATCTATCAGCGGGATCTGTACTGAAGGCCAGAGGCAAAACACAACTTGCCATCAAAAGTAAGAACCACAGTTGCTGTCGTTCTCTCGTCAGCTGCTAAACAAACGAGAGGTTGGTAGATTGCACTCAGGAATATAACACAGAAGTGGCTGTGACAGCTTTGCCAGGAGGCCTTCTTGGGGCTGTGTAGAAAGTCAAAGCAGAAGAACACATTCTAATTTCCCTCCCTCTTTCATTATAGCTCCGGGGGAGATTCTTTGTTGCAAACATCACCTCCAAAGCTGTTACTCTTAGGCAGTTTGCTAATAGCTATTTTTTTTCATTTTGAAATACTGAATATTTTATTTGAAAACACCCCATTTATATGAAAAATGAAGGAAAAACGCATGAGTCTGAATAAACTTTTTGCTAGTTGATTTTAACCAAACACAAGGTTTTTAATAAAATTACTTGAAACTTTATTTTATACATGTGTTGGGCATTTTGAAATTTAAATTTTTTTTACAAAACGTAAATCGATGTGAGGTTGAAAATATCTCTAAGAAAACCAATATGTATCTGTATCTATATATCTAATCTAATTCAATCTGTGTATGTGTTGGCCCATTGTCTTATGGATTTAAAACTGGGCTTTGTTTTACACAATTTTTATTTTACAATGAGAGAAATTGAAGCTGTAATATGCATTTATTGATGACACTTGAAACTGAATGCTAGGAGGCGGGGTTGTTTGGTATTAAGTTCAGGTATATTCTGTCAGGGAAGAATTTACTAAAGTGTACTATGTGCCCTGTAGAATACTGAGCAGCTGGAGGCAGAGCTGTGGCCTGAATTTCATCAGACACTGCCTTCTTCTGTTTAACTGGCCTGTTGAAGAAGCTGCTCAACCAAATGACAATGAATGCCAGAAACTTGCACTTATAGCAAAGCCTCTTCAACATCGGGAACTTGTAAACCACGGGGCTCCAGGTAACACGTTGTCTGCTGTCTCCCATGTCAGAAAAATAGAAGCTGTCTAGAGAGCTAATTTCCACACACTGTCAGTTCAGAATCAGTGGATCATGTCTGTGATCTGGTTGCAATTGAGATATGATATGACCTATATGGGAATACCCTCAAATACAGGAAAATATCCCAAAGAAGATGGAAATCAAGGATGTGTTGATTTTTTTAAAGCTACCAAGGGCACTCTTGTTTTTATGTTTGTTCATGGACAAAAGCTCGTCCAAGAACACGATGCTGTGTCTCCTCCATACTGATTGTTGTATCAGTGCTTCTCAAAGTGCACTTGTTAGAATGGCAGTGCTGACATTAGTGAAAACATTTAAAAATGGAGATGCTCAGGGACCATAGCAGGTCCATGGAAGCAGAGACTCTGGGGGTTAGGACCCAGTGATCTGTGTTGATCAAGATCTCCCGGTGACCCTGAAGCTTTCAACGGAACGTTTGAGACTTGCTGTTCTGTGCAGCACTTCATTATTTTACCACGGCTGCTGCTTGGAAGAATGTCTTCTTTTTGGAGCCTAATGAAATTCATGGCATGAAACTCTCAAAGAATTAAGAAAACATTATTTAATTAAAATCAACAGGACACTGACAAGGGATTAATCTATGAACAGTCATTAACAGTTTCACATGGCTCTTTATGTGTCTACTATGTTCACATATTGGACTCCCAAATTTTAGTAAGTTACAATAAATTGGAATATATAAAATAGGAGACCTATTCAGTATAGGTCTTAGATGATGTAATATCAGACCTTTTAATTCTGCCTGTCATTCTCCCCTTCCCACTTTAATTTAAACTTAGACATCATATGTTGTAATATGTGTAAGCCTTGGAGGAATTGTCTAAACTGGATAGTCTCATGTCATAAGGGAAAAAAATTGTCTGTGTTAGAATGAAACACCTCTTTTTTAGAACCCTTGATTTGCTACATATCTTTAGCTGTACTACAAGGAACAGGAAATTTTATAGCAGACTGTCCAGTCATTTATTTAGCTATTTATGAATATTTACCACACAACCAGTATTTGAAAAATATTGCATTAGTAGTGATCTTTCGACCATGAATAAAAAACAAACTGAGCAGGGCACAGGGGTCTTGTATGAGATGGTTTCTACAACCAAGGACCACGTGTGGATGTGGCCTCGAACCCCTGCTCAGATGTGGCCCATGATAGCTCAGTGTCAGACTGAAGACCCTAGTGAGGGAAACAGGGATTGTTTCAGTCATGAACTTAATGGCTGACTCTTTGACCCTCCCCCATATGTGCCAGGGAGTGACAGACTGGCTAGATCCCAGTGGAGGACATTGCAGCCAGCCCTGAGGAGACAGGATGAGCTGGGGTTGGATGGAAGGGGAGGAGGTCCTCCCCCTTTGGTGGACTTGGAGGGGGCGGGGAGGAGATGAGGGAGGGAGGGGGAGAGTGGGAGGGAATGAGGGAGGGGGCTATGCTTGGGATACAAAGTACCTACCCTTTTATTTATTTTTGATACAAAAATAAATAAATTTTAAAAAGTGCCTTTAAAAAAATAAAAAAAGAAACAGCAATTTAAGTAAAAAACCAAAAAGTAAAAAAAAAAAATCTTGCAATGCTGAATTATCCTCATATGTATCAACTGAACCGCTTACCAACCAATAAGTGTGGGTATTAAGTGTTTTGTAGGTGAATACATGTTTAAGAGCTTGCCCAGCTTCCTTTAGAAGAAAGGGAAAAGGATGCTATCATTTGATGGGCAATGGCATCAATAGTTATTGAGGGTCCATTTTGGGAAAAGGTCTTTAATGGTCACATTTTCGATATTTAAAAAATTAATGTATGGTTTTAAGATGATGCCCATACCACTGTCTTTGTGATGATGCAATTCATAGTGTGGTGGGAATACACAAAGATAAGGTCAATGTAATGATTAAATTCCACAAGACACGAGAATGTTAATCCAAACATTAGTGTCTCTCTCTCTCTTTTATTTTTCTTTTCTTATTTTTCATACAGGTTTGTCTGTGTAGCCTTGACTATTCTGGGCTCACTTTGTAGACCAGGCTGGCCTCAAACTCATAGACATCTTCCTGATTCTGCCTCCCTGAGTACTGAGATTACAGGTGTGTGCCACCATGCCTTGGATGGGTTTCTTATAGGAAAAATAAATTTACTTCTCATGTGTCTGGATGCTGGTATGTTCCTCATTTAGAGTTTCATGGGGTCTATTTGTTGGTCATAGACAAGCCATCATTGTTTTTTTTAAATATTTTTTAAAATTTTTATTTATTTTTTATATTAATTACATTTTAGTCACTTTGCATCCCAGCTGTAGACCCCTCTCTCATCCTTACCAATCCCACTCTCCCTCTTCTCCTCCCATACCCCTCCTCAAGTTCACTGATAAGAGGAGGTCCTCCTCCCCTTCCCTTTGACCCTAGTCTATCAGGTCTCATCAGGACTGGCTGCATTGTCTTCCTCTGTGGCCTAGTAAAGCTGTTCCCACCTCAGGGAGAGGTGATCAAACAGCCAGCTACTGAGTTCATTAGACAAGCCATCTTGCTGTGGTCTCATAGGTATTAAGGTCTGGCAATCTCAATCTCCAAATTGATAAGACAATTTGGGGTAAAAAGCTTGAACCTGTTCTGTAAGGGTGCTGACCCTCTTTGTGAGAATCTACTTCCATGATTTAATCACCCCAAAGACATCACTGCCTAATTCCACCCCACCGGTGACTGGACTGTGGAAGTATGAGCTCTGCCAGGATACAGAATCTAGACACAGACATTCAGACATGAGGTGTGCTAGATTCAGTTGGCTCCCCCAGCCCACTGTATTATCAAATGGATATGATAGGCCAATTCCTTTGTCTAAGGTCAGCATCTCTAGTAATTTGTTGTTTGATTACTGAAGAGAGAAACTTGGTGAACACTTGCAGGTAAATTTAGTCGATGTGATTAAGACTTGAAACTACAGAGCACATCTCAGAGAGGGAGCTTACAGACTGCAAACAGTGACAATGTTGGGACATAGTCCCAGTGAATGGGGGAGTGGAAGTTATAATGTTTTTTCTTTATCTACCAAGTCTTTCTGGACACTAATCACTAGTCTCCCTCTCTAGCTGGCTGCACAGTTGGTAACGGTCATGGCCTCCATCACACTGAAGTACTCACTCCTCATTCTCCAATTACACTGCCCACTGAGTCACCCCAGTAATCTTTGACCCATTTTATAGGTAGAGAAGTTTTAGAGCAAACAACTGTATCACACAGTTCTGAAGTGTGAAAACAAGTCAGACTAAAATGCTGTATGGATTTTGCTCCAAAGCTGTGCTATACTTTCACAAATCATTTTCAGGGAAAACAATTTTAACTTCAGTGGTGCCAAATGCAGGCTATTGTTTTGTGTGTAAATTCTCGTGGATGAGATTCAGTTACTCTCTTCAGCAGTGCAGCTGTGAGGGCTGCTTGAGTGTGGCTTTTTTGCATTTTTATTAATTATTATTTATTACTATTTATTTACTTTGTATCCTGGCTGTGGCCCCTTCCCAATAGTCTCCTCCCAATCCCGCCCTCCCTCCTTCTCCCCCTATACCCCTTCCCTAGTCCACTGATAGGGGAGAACCTCCTACCCTTCTATCTGATCCTAACCTATCAGGTCTCATCAGGACTGGCTGCATTGTCCTCCTCTGTGACCTGGTAAGGCTGCTCCCCCCTCAGGGGGAGGTGATCAAAGAGCCAGCCCATGAGTTCATGTCAGAGATGGTCCATTTTTCTCTTACTAGGGAACCTACTTGGAGACTGAGCTGCCGTGGGCTACATCTGAGCAGGGACTTTAGGTCCTCTCCATGCATGGTCCTTGGTTGGGGTATTAGTCTCTGCAGGACCCCCAGGGCCCATATTTTTTTTGCTATGTTGGTCTCTTTGTGGAGTTTTCATCCCCTCCAGGTCTTTCTATCTCCCCCTTCTTTCATAAAATTCCATGCATTCTGCCCAAAGTTTGGCTATGAGTCTCAGTCTCTGCTTTGATACCTCAGTAATTAGAGTCTTTCAGAGGCCCTCTGTGGTAGGCTCCTGTTCTCTTCTCCTGTTTCCGATGTCTGAAGTGCAGCTTTTAAGGCTAATTTATTCTGGGTGGCTATTTAAGAGGTAGTATTGTGTATGTTCGGGAATAATGATAATAGAGGATATTAGCATTTTCCAGGAGAGTGTGAGGTTTTGATGCTCTAGGAGAAAGGGCTGTGCAGTGTCGGTTCAGTACTGCTCCCATCCCCTGTGATTCAAACTTTGATTCTTTAAAAGACTGTTAGATATAGTCATAAAGAGATATGATTCAAACTTCAAAAGACTTTTTTTCATAGTATAGAAGGAATATGGCAAGGGTGAGCTACTGGGAAGAGGAGGAGTAGTTATGAAATTCTTGATATTGTTTTCATGAAACCTATTACCATGTATAACGACTTCACGCCAATAGTATTTTCTATTTTATTTATTTATTCTTCTCTCATGCACTACATCCCAGCCATAGCCTCCCTTCCCTCCACTCCTCCAAGTCCCTACCTATATCCCCTCTTCTGAAAATCCACTGCTCCTCTGTTTCCCTTCAGAAACAAACAAGCCTCCCAATGACATCAACTGTACTCAGCATAACAAGATGGAATGAGAATAGGAACAAATCCTCATATCAAGGATGGACAATGCAATCCAGTAGCAGGAAAAGGGTCCCAAGTGAAGATAAAAAGAGTCAGAGACACCCCCACTCCCATTGTTAGACGTCCAATAAAAACCCCAACATTAGGAACCACAGCATGTAGGGCCAAGGGCCTAGTGCAGACCCATGCAGGCTCCATGGTGGCTGTTTGAGTCTCTCTGCGTCCTGCTTAATTGATTCTGTGAGCCATGTTCTCCTGGCATCCTCAATTTTTAAAAGAATGTTTCCTATATTTTCTTTTGATCACTCCCTTATGTAAGTAGGGAGCACACGGTAATTCTTTCTAGAATTCAGTGCCACCAAACCCACCTCTTAGATGAGCTTTCTTGCAGACAAAGAGGGAATTTTAAAAAATACCACCAATTTATTTTAGGGATAAATTTTGTTTCAAATGGAAAGCTGTTCTGTAATATTTTCTAAAGCATCTCATTTCCTTCCCATAAGTGGTTTCTGATCCATCTTTGAAGACATTTGCATTTTAACTGTCCTTAAGATGGTTAAAATGATCATGTAAAACCTTTCCAATGTATTCTTTTTAAGCATTAAGTTGACTGTGTAATATACATAGTGAAAAATACTAGACATGGGTGAGAAGAGCTGTGTGTATAGATAATCGTTTGGGTGAGCTCTTGGAGATTCTTCATGAGAGAGGGAATGATTTCAAACCAAAGATGTGCACTGTTTTCTTCTTGACACTGCTGGTATCTTTCTCATTTGCATTTTCTCATATCATCATCACAGTTGCTAGTACAAGAATGAAGATGACAGTGACTCAGGTTCTTGACATACGTGACAATTCCAGGTTCTGTGACATTGACAGTGAGGCTGTCATTCTCTTTGCTCAGATTTGTTGTCATTATGAAATACAGAATAGTGTTTCTTTCTTCTGTAGGATATGAGTTGTGTCTCTAAATTGCAGTTTTGGACTTGAAAAGCAATCATGGATTTAGCCTGGAGATGCACAGGCAAAAGTGGCCTTGTCTGTGAGATGTGTGTAAGAGTTTCAGGCAGCCTGTTGCCTCATCTATCTGCTCTCACGCAAACAGCTTTACTACTGTTTTCTTTAATCAGTGACTTACAGTTAGGTAGATCAAATTTTCTCAAATTCATGTTCTTCTTTCTTCAGTGAGGCCAGTGTACACTTCAAATTAATGTTTTCAGTATGGATTGTAGTGAGATATCCATTAAAAAATGCTGTGAAATCATGATCACCCATTATGAAAAAAGGATGAACTAAATTTATGTCATAATCTTCATGTCAAGAACCATCTACAGATGACACTGCCTCTGTTATATTGTTTTAAGCTAAGAAAATGAAACACAGAGAAACAATTGGCTTCATAGGACAAGATTAGTAATTTAGTGTAGTACTATGTAAGTGTATTTCTGCCTGAGTTCCTCTGATTGCAAAAACTGTGTATTTGTTGTTTTACTACACCCTTGGGTTGTGTTTCTGTAATTGAGTTTGATACCAGAAGTCTTCAGGAACTTTACAGGGAGGACATGTAGAAGGTTATTTTGACTATTGCATTATTCACCTTTTGTCATATTTTGCAAGGACTTCTTCATCAGTTCTTAGGACATGCACAGTGCTTGATTTTGACAAACACGGATTTAGAAATCCTCCAAGTGAAAAGGGATCCCTCCTGTTCAGTAACAGATTGTTATGTTCTGAAAATCTTACCTGTGCTGCCCATGCACAGGAGACACGGTTTCTTTTCTCATGAAGTTAGATGTTTATTGGGAGAAATCTATGCTAAGTCAATAATTACACAAATGGTTCATGAATTAGAATTATGCTAAATGGCATGGTAGAGAAGCACAAGGGTGTGAGTATGCAAATGGAGTGCTCAGTACCTGGGGCTGCGTTGTGGTCAGCTAAGTCCAGGCAGTGACATAGCCACATGTCTCAGATTGCAGAATGAGTGAATGGAAGTTGTATCATAATTAATGACTTGGGGCTTTATACACTTGTAGCCAATGACTGAGGTTACCAAATCCCGTCCATACCCAGAGCAGTTCTATAATAGATAACATAAACAATATAAAACTTGCCAAAAAGGGAGAATATATTTTTTTTCTAAAAAATTGAAGTGGCTAGTTGCTATACAAACATCTCAGCCTTAGCAACACATCAGTTTATTATTTAGCTCCCTTGAGTCTGAGGACTAGCTTCTATTGCATGGTTAAGAAAGCCCAACAGAAGGATATAAATCATTTTTTGATCCAGTATTACATTAAAATTTCACCTCCACCATACTTTATTTATTTTTTTGGTCAAACAAGACCAAAGCAGGGAAACAAACAAAAACAAATAAACATCCAAACCAAAAACACTAAGGTCAACCCAGATTAAAGATGAAGGGAATTAGGCTTCACCTCCCACTTTGAGAGGCAGCGGGTACATTGAAAAGCTCACGTGGAAAAAAAATTAATGTGGTTGTCAACACGTTTGGAAATCGAAGGCTATCATCTGACTAGAGGACTGCAATTTGCTCATGGAGATTGGTTTTCCAGCTTTCTATGGCCTCACACTTCTGTGTTTTTCATATATGAGGAGTTGAGAAGAGTAAGGAAGTCCTTTCCTTTGCTGTCTTTGCATTTGCGCATGTATATGCAGGTGTGTGCATACATGTGTACATGCATGTGTGCATATGCCTGTGAAAGCCAGTGGACAGCCTGTGGTATTATGACTCAATGGCTCCCCACTTTTGATTTGAAACAGGGTCTGTGCTGGCATCCTCCATGCAGTCGATGCTGGCTTGCCAGTGAACCCCAGTTGTCCTTGCCATTGTACTGGAGTTAAGACTGTGTAGTATAGCTCCCAGCATTTTTTAAACAATTTTTTGGGACTCGTGTCTTTAATGTAACAAGGCAACCATGTTACTCACTGAACTATCACTCTACTGTCACTCCTTTCTTTCTTTCTCTCTCTCTTTTCTTCTTTCCTTTTTCTTTCTTTTGTTCTATTTTGGCAATTTACTTATTTTTTTAATTTATACTTTTAAAATTATATTCCTATTGTAGCCTCCTCCCTCGTCTTCTCTTGGTTTCACCCTTCCTCCTCTTCCTCCTATCCCCTTCCCTTAGTCCTCTGAAGAGGGGACCCATCCTCCCTACCAATTGACCCCAGCCTATCAAGTCCCATCAGGACTGCCTGCATCCTCTTCCTTTGTGGCCTGACAAGGGCATCCTGCCAGGGAAAACTGATCAAAGAACGGACAACAGAGTTCATGTCAGAGATAGCCCCTGCTCCCCTTACTTGGGAACACACATGGAGACTGAGCTGCCATAGGCTACATCTGAACAGGGGGCCTAGGTCCTCTTCATGCATGGTCCTTGATTGGTGCATCACCAACAGGTCCCAGCTGGGCCCAGATTTCTTGGCACTGTTGCTCTTCTTGTGGAGCTCCTGTTCCCTCTGGGCCTTTATATCCCCCTCACTCTTCCATAAGACTCCCTGAGCTCTGCTCTAACTTTGGCTGTGAGTCTCAGCATCTGTTTCAATATCTTGGTGGGTGGAGTCTTTCAGATGGTATCTATGGTTCCTGCCAGTCTTTTCTTAATCAGACATAACTTTGATTTATTTAATCTCTAAGTTGCTATTTTATATTATTTCTGTAAGCATCATTTTAAATGTCTATTAAAATATAGACCATAAATGCTGCCTTTTCTGCTGTAATAGACTGTGGTAAGGTTGTCAGTTCTGCATCTAGCAAACAACAGCAGTGAGAACAGACCATAGGGTACTTCATATATATCTGAACCTCTTCCATTACTCTAAGGACTATATGTTAAACCTCATAGCAAGAAAACCAGCATTTTGGCAAACACTGTGCTGCATCCTGAGGATAGAAATAGCCATATAATAGGTGTACAGTGAGACCTTTGTGAGGTTTTTAGTATGAAAGAATGGTTGAACGTCAATCAAGTATATAATCACACAAATGAGGATTTTTAAAGTAAGGTAATGTAGGAAGAATGCAATAAAGAGAACAAAGGAAATGTAACAAAGCCATACAAGTATGTGGTGCCATCATAGGACCCTTTTATCAGTAGCTGTCTGTTGACTCCCACCACTAGTGATCTGTGAAAGACTCTAGCTACATTAACTTTAGAAAAATATGAAGTACATATGATGGTGAGTAGATTTCTTCAAAGGTATTTGAAGGGTTTGCTTTTTCTAGCTTTGATTTTAATATGTAGATAGGACTGTTAAATCATAAAAATGGCTTGAAAATAGCAATTTTTAGTAGGCTCTTTTGCTTGTATAACAAATATGTGAACTCTCTTTGCCTAGAGAATTAAAAAAAAAACCACATCTTTCTGCTCTTGTAAATTAGAAAGTCAGGACCTTATCCCACAGCAATAATGAAGAAATATTTTCTCCCTTCCTTTTGGTAAAAATAGTTAGGAGATGTTCCTCAAAGACAATGTGTACATTTTAAAAGTTCTGTCTCTGGAACCCACATGGTGGAAAGAGAGAACCAACCCCTCCCAAGTTTTCTTCACATGGTGTTCTAGAGATACATAACACTCATAGTATTTTTAAAAGAATAATGATATATTTGTTGTCAAAAAGATATGGTTTGGAATTTTATTTGTATCGGTCACTAACCAAACACCATTGTGCATTTATGTTTAGCTTCTGAGCCTCAGTTTCTGTAAATTGAGAGTTAACAGAGTAACAGAGTAGAGATTCTAAAGCTTGGAACTACCACTTTACATTCATCATTTAGTGGAATTTAGGTTAGTAGGCTATTATCACTAACTTAAGCCATAGCCATTCTTACTCAGATATACCCAATTTTCATTAACGATTGATTGAAAAGTGATTCTGGTATTTGAGGTCATGGTTAGGGCTTATGGGTATTTAATATGTGAATCAAACTTTTGTGGTCCACTCAGTACTCACTTAACCATCTATAATCTCATGCCTAATCAATATGTTCTGCTCCGTAATAATAGTTTAAAAGTAAAATACGTATAGGCCCTGTTGTTCATTTATAATGTTGAACATAGAACAAGGCTTGCTATAACATGAAACTGTTGACTGGCAGTTACTTGAAAAGAGTAGACTCCATCCAGAGTATACTATGCTCGTGACACCATCCTTTTCTACCTGTGTTGCAAACCTGCACTTTGCATTAGCAGATATGACTCACCGGAAAGTTAGTTGGTCTGTTTTCAGAGAAGCAGAAACGAAGAGTGCTGTATTATGTTTTCATGCAGTTTTATCAGAAAAATAATGACTGTAAAATTTATACTTGCTTCTTTTAATCTGTTTAATGAAATAACTTTCTTTTTTGTATTTTTTCACTGAGTGCTATCAATCTTCTTTTTCTCAATCACTGCTTATGAGACCACATTTCCATCTAAGCGTCTTCTATGTGGTACCATTGCTTTGTGAGATAGGCACCCATTGTTTCATAAAGTAGAGCCTGCATTTGGTTTAGCAGAAAGTTTGATGAAAAGATAATAGAAATCAAATTGAAATTAAAAAATAGAATTAATTTGTCTTTTTGAATTAATAAAATGAATTCTATTTTGTAACTGTGTTAATTTATTTGTGCCATCTAGAAATAAAAGGTCAAGTTTCCCAGCTTAATTATTAGCATAATATTAAGTGTGGGGGTTAAGTAAAGTAACAATTTTGTTACTTTAATAATGATTGTTACTTTAATAATAACTTTGTATTATAGAAGATTAAAGTTATACACAGTAATAGAAATTGAGTAAGACTGAGGAAGAACCGCATGCAACATGAGCTTCAGGATTTTTTTCTAATTACTTTGGTTGTTTTTATGTCTTTCTCCGATGCAAACATTGATGTTTACAGTACACCTTGAATCCCGCTGGCTGGCCATGGTTCCAGAGAAGACTGCCAACTTAAGGGCGACCTGGGAATTTTGGGAAAAGTTGTCCCTTCTCTGCCTGAGCAGCTGTCTGTGACAAAAGACCCAGTCCTGGGTGTTTCACGAGGGACAACAAAACAACAAGAACAAGAAGAACAAATAACAACAACAATTATTGTTACTTCATTGCCCTGTGGGAGGGGATGTGCGAGCATGGGTGGGGTGATGCTGCACATCTGGAGATAATTTTCTGGAGTTGATTCTCTTCCACTGCATACCGCGTACTCTGAAGTGGACATGCGGTGGTGGATAGCATCTCCCCCCATCTCCTGGAACCCATGCATTTAAAACATGTCTGCAGTATTAGTGTGCTTTTCCCTCCCAGCATCCCTCTTATTGCTCCTACTTAGGAGATGCCGGTATCATTATTTCAAACACAACTGGCCCCAGGATAGAAATTTAGCAGGTTCCAACTTGGCTGCCATTGTTGACTAGAATTGCTTCCTATAGAGCCAAACTATTTTTCTGTGAACAGCCTTAAAGGTAATATTGTAGAGTGGCCAAGGGTAGCCAGCTGTCTGGGTTTATCTGTACCCACAGTCCGTGGTGAAACCTTTCACCGGTATATATCGCCCTTGAAAAGGACCAATATGAAGTCATACTGGGAATTACGCTGATTTTACATCAAGGGGCTGCCCAGACAGGCTGTGAAGTGGAAAGACCCAGCTGCTAAGGGCGATAAAGCTGCCAGTGACAGCTTTGGTGCTAAAGCTTGGAACCATGTCTGTCTCGTTCACTGCTGGATCCCTGGCTCCAGCACCAAGCACAGAGTGGGCCCATGATGTAAACTTGTGAATCAAAGTGTGGAGCATGGAAGCCATGAGCACAGAATGGCTTTAAGAAAGGCCTTACACATCAGCCACTCTCTTCTTCACACCACTGACTGACTAATAATTCAATTTACAGAGTTCTCCTCTGTTCAGATGACACACACATGGATGGACATTTGCCCATTCAAATACATACACAAATGCGAATACTTTTGTACCTATCCCAAACCCATAGCAATCCTATACAATAATCTCATCCCCATAGCTTAATTAGGAAACCAAGGCTTTCAGAGTACAATCAACATTCCTAACTTAATGGACCAATTAATAATAGAATTGACATTAAAAAATAAAACAGCCTTTCCTATTCTACTCCTGCAAGATATGACTTTTCTGTGAACTAATAATAATTACTTTTAGATTCTTAGCATAGGATTTCTTAAGCTTCCTGTGGTAGCTAGTGGCTATCTCAGGTTTTTTTGTGAGCTTTGTTATTATCCTACCTTTGTGAGAACATAATTTTCATAGAAAGTCCATTGCTTTTTTTTAACCTATTAGCATCTCAAGAGTAGGTATGTGCACAGCATATAGTTGTTGGAGAAATGAATAACTGACACCACACTCAACTTTGAACTCACTCTATTTGAACTAATTAGGTTTAGTCCTTCTTTGACTAGTTTCATCATCTCTTCATCCCAACAGCTAGATGTGATCTTGGATTCATTCTCACTTAACACCCATTATCTGATTGTTTACTTCTGAAATGTCACTCTAGCCTTCACCTCTTATCCTATATCATTCAGATATTTTTCATTTCTGTCTTTGCTCATCTAATCATCCCATGCTTTGGGTTTTATTGTCCTCTATTGCACACAACAGCTAATGCAAGGCTTCTTAACCGAGAGACATTTTGCCCCTGAGTGAAATTTTGCAGTATCTATGGACATTTTGGATTGTCACCAGTGAGGCTTCTGGCTAGAGAAAATGAGGGCTAATAATCCAGAATTTACAGGATTGCTCCCAACACCAAATAGTGACTTGGCCAAAGGATCAACAGTGCTGCTGCTATGAAAAACAGCATTTTTGAAAAAGCCATCTATAGTCACTTTCTAGTTTGCGCAGGAAAGCTTTTGAAGACTACCCTCCACTAACAGGGCAAAAGCAGTATTCACACCTTAGCCTTACCTTCAGCCTCCTCTGTCATTTAGTTGTATCTCCAGACATTCTTCCAAGTGCACAAAGAACCCCACACTCACGTATTCTCAGGAGTGGCTTTCCAGTTGATGTCCTGTCAAAACACTGTGCAGTCTTTTGAGACACCCTCCCAAACTAGCCAAGATAGACAGTGATGTGGGAGTTTCTCTTGTGTGGGGGCATTGTCTTAGACATTAAGGGTACAAGAGCAAACTAAAAAGTATATGGTCCCTCCCTTCTTGGAGCTTCTCAACTCCATCTACTGTAGTTGGATCTCCCATGAGAGGTAGTACTTAATCGTTATTAATCTGCTGGCTACAAAGCCCCAATGGGGAGCACAAACAGGATAAGCACTATTTACGGTCATTTGCAGTTCATGTTCAAATTCACATTTACTTGATTTTATATATTTTAAAAAGCATGCATTTTAAACAACTGGTTTCTTTAAGTTGTCAGGTTTCAAACAAGACACATTCATTGGATTTGACTGCCTGTAGTCTCCTTTTCTGTGTTTATGTTGTGTGTATCTGGAGGTGGGCACAGTCATGGCAAGGTGAGCATGTGGAATTCAGAGGTGTGCTTGCTGGAGTTGGTTCTCTCCTTCCACCCTGTGGATCCTCAGAATTAAACTTAGGTGGCCAGATTGGTGAAGAGCCCTCACGTGCTGAGCCCTTGGATTGTCCTCTTGAGCATTAAAAAATTATTATTAGTTACATTTTATTAACTCTGTATCCCAGGTGAATCCTGCTCCCTCATTCCCTCCCAATCCCACCCTCCCTCCCTCATCTCCTCCATGTTCCTTTCCAAGTCCACTGATAGGGGAGGACCTCCACCCCTTTCATCTGACCCTGGTTTATCAGGTCTCTTCAGGACTGGCTGCAAAGTCCTCCTCTGTGGCCTAGGAGGGCTGCTCCTCTCTTGCTGGGTGGGGAGGTCAAAAAGCCCGCCATTGAGTTCATGTCAGAAATAGTCCCTATTTCCCTTACTACGGTACCCACTTGGATACTGAGCTACCATAGGCTACAGGCAAGCAGAGGTTCTAGGTTATATCCATACATGGTCCTTGGTTGGAGAAACAGTCTCGTATAAGACCCCTGTGCCCAGATATATTTGGTCCTTGTGGAGCTCCTATCCTCTCCAGATCATATTGACTCCCCCTTCTTTGATATGATTCTCTGCCATCTGCTGAAGGTTTGGCTATGAGTCTCACTTTCTGCTTTGATACAGTGCTAGGTAGAATCTTTCAGGGGCCCTCTGTGGTAGGACCCTGTCATGTAACTTTTTTTGTCCTACATCCCATTTGTCTTTCTAAGTGAGGATTGATCATCTTAACCCGGGTCCATTTTTTGTTTATCTTCTTTAGGTGTATAGATTCCAGTATGTTTATCATATCTTATAGGTCTAAATAAGTGAGTATATGCCATATGCGTCTTTATCCTTTTGGGATATCTCACTCAGAATGATATTTTCTAGATCTCGCCATTTGCCTGAAAATTTCATGATTTCCTTGTTTTTAATTGCTGAATAGTATTCCATTGTGTAAAAATACTACAATTTCTGTATTCATTCCTCAGTTGATGAATATTTGGGTTGTTTCCAGCACTGGCTATTACAAATAAAGCTGCTACAAACATGGTTGAGCAAATGTCCTTGTTGTGTACTCGAGCAACTTTTGGATATATGTCCAGGAGTGATATAGCTGGGTCTTGAGGAAGCACTATTCCTAGTTGTCTGAAAAAGCGCCAGATTGATTTCCAAAGTGGTTGTACCAGTTTACATTCCCACCAACAATAGAGGAGGGTTCCCCTTTCTCCACAACCTCTCCAGCATGTGTTGTCACTTGAGTTTTTGATCTTAGCCATTTTGATGGGTGTAAGGTGAAATCTCAGGGTCGTTTTGATTTGCATCTCTCTGATGACTAAGGCCATTGGGCATCTCCTTAAGTGTTTCTCTGCCATTCTATATTTCTCTTGAGCAATTATATTAAGACAATACCTACCCTGTTGTTTTTCTTCCTTTTTTATTTACTCATTTTCCCCTTCTTTCTCTCCTTTGAATCTTCCATATCTCAGGCTTTTTACCAATTCTTTCTTCTCTCCTGTTCTCTATAAAAACAGAAGGTCTGCTGTTCTATAGAAAGGCCCATGTTTTGGAATTTAGGTTTCTCTAAGAGTTTCTCAGCTGTGATGGTATTTATTTCCTCTTTCCATTTCCCATGTAGACAGAAATTAAATAGAAGACCTTAATCATATTGTTGATACATTTTTGCAAGTCTAATTGTTAAAAGATAGATATTATGTAATTCTACTATATTGTAGTAATTGGTGAATGATTTTGATTAATTCACTTGGTAACAAATGGTGCCCTGATTTGTGCTTTGCGTGTTTTCACTTCATCTTTTACCTAATGGATTGCCATTTGTTGATGACTTGAATTAGTTATTGTATTAAATGTTGAAATATAATGATTGTCTGATTCTTTTGTTCTAACACATCTGTTAGAAGTGTTTATATAGAACTTGCATCATGGTTGCTGTGAGGTATACCCAAAGGTCTAAGTAGCCAACATCTTAGTAGTTTCCCTCCTTCATTAAGTTTCAGAGAAACAAAGTGCTCCCTTAACACTTTCCATAAGTCTTCAATTAGATTGATTTTGTGTCCTAATATAATTTTACATTTAGTTTTTACTAAGTATTTCTATGCACTGATGAACCTTTTGTGTCCGTTTTTATTTTCTTCTACATGTAGGAGGCTGTATTACATGGTAAAGCGCCCCCCTAACAAGTATTTGTAGTTTATTTTTTAATAAGAAAAATCGGAAGTGCTATTGTAAATAAAATAGTTAGGGGTGGGATGGGGAGATGACTCAGTTGGTAAAGTTCTTGCCGTACAAACATGAACATCGCCAGAACCCACATAAAAAGCAAGCAGGGTGCAGTCTTTCCTTATGATCTCAGTGCTGAGGAGGTGGAAGCAGGTACATCCTGGGGCTCACTGGCCACCTAGCCTAAGTGAATTAGGTGAACACTGGGTTCAGTGAGAGACCATGTCTCAAAACAGCAGTGGGGAATAATAGAGGAAAATCCCTGATGTTGATTACTGGCTTCTCTGTATACACATGTGTGAGTATACACGTGAATGTATACGTGCACAGGCACATGGACATGTACTTGTAGACACACGTTCACACAAACACAAAATCTGTACATATTTATACCATATATACCAAAGGGAATGAAACTGTCATTGTTGCTAAATATAAGATGTCTTTTTTATCTGCTTTCTTAGCTCCAACAAATTTTTTTAAGCCCCTACCTTGTGTCAGACACGAGATTCAATTATAATCATGATACCTCTTTCTTTTCATGAATAATATCCATCTATTAACTGTTTAAAAGTACATGCCATGGGAATGTGCAGCATATGAAGTAACCTCAGTTGTCTCAGACCCCTTCTCTGGTCCTACGACTCTATGTTTCAGGAGGCCTAGGAGGCTCCTGGGTTGCCACAGGATCTCCTAGCATATTATAATCTCCATGGAAACAAATGCCAGGTTCTTTGATACATTTCTCCAGCAAATCAGTTAGAAATGGATTGAGTAAACCACACCAAGAACATGATGTAAAGATGTTATTCCATGCTTTTGTTTTGCAAGCGGTCCCTTAGCCTTACTTGAGGAGGCTTTTCAGTCAGTATCCGTCCTGATTGCTTCACATTTAAGGAGTGGTATTGATGCTAGCTGCCATTCTGTCATTCAATAAGTACTATACGAAATGTGAGAGTTCCAGTGAGCCCCAATGTCTTATTCCTCTCTGTCTCCTGCAACCACGTTCTTTGACTTGTAGTTTTTTTCTGTGTAGTCATTGATGAAAACAATGGAGTTCATTATAATTTAATAATCTTTTGCTTCTGAAGAATAGAACACAAAGAACAGTGTAGCTTTTCTAATGTGTCACACTCTCATTCTTAGAACGAACATAGTAAATTATGGAGCGGGGGTAATGATGGGGTCCTAAGTTGTCCTTGTCTGATTGCTACCCCAGCTGAGTGCTTCTTTCTATTTACCCATTGCTTTTTGGCTATTACTGCCTATAATGCTGAGTTTTCTGTCTCCAATACATTTTTGGCTTGTGAAGTTGTTTTCATGAGAAGAGTTTCCATTCCTCGATTAGTTGGCCCAAGGACATTGTGATAATTTGCTTAGTATATCTTATATTATTTCTGAACCACTTTGGTTGAGTTCCAGAAGATATTTAAGTCTCAAATAGGTTGAAGAATTGCCTTTTACACATGTCATGGAAAATAAAGCTGAGCTTATATGAAGTCTGTCTGATTCCACAGCTTAGGTTGTAAGCTACTGTCATCTCTACAAAGCATAAGGTTTGCTCTCCATGGTGGGTTATTAAACCATTCTTCATGATAAATGTTTCTTTATAAAAGTGAGTACATATTTGGAAGTATGCAAATATATGAAGAATTTAATAATATCTCATTACCTACTGTCAGAGCAGCATAATATAGAAGACAGAAAATTTATGACCCCAAGTAATTAAAATGTACTAGATTATTTACTTGCTCTGACATTAAATAAAACATGTTGTTCATATTCAGCATCTATTAAACTTTTTCTTTTCTCAAATCCACATCCCCTTCTTTCCTTTATCACTTATTTTTTAACTTACATTGATTTTTATTTTCCTCATTTTATTAGTTCTTTAAGAATTTCATACAATGTATATATATATGGATATATTGTAAACAATCATTTATACAAATGTCTAGCAAAGGACAGTGTATAGGGATAGAAATTATTATAGATTAATGATAGCTTAGAACTGAGGTAGGATGAGGGATAATGAAAAGACACTAATGAGTGTTTAGAGATGATGAAAATGTTCTAAAATTCAATGATAGTATTGAGTATTCTGATTAGCTCCGTTCTGTCATTCTGTCATATATATATATGTATAAAACATCACCATATACTACATAAATATGTATGATTGCTACTTGTCAATCAAAAATCAAAAAAATGGAAAGAATTTCAAGTCATCAGTCTGAGGTACTCTTTTATTCTTCCTTTTGTTATGTTTTAAATGATAGTTTAATTGTCAAAGGTGTCTTTTAAAATATGGTTAAGAGCTGACACTTTGACTCTGTATTTTCAACTAGAAAAATGTGTGCAGCTATCATTTCTGAATAAATTCACCTTATCATTAAAAAGTAAAGCTATAGCTTGGTACAGTAAGCGATATAGTACTTTTATTTCAGAAAGTGTCTTCATGCTTACTTTTGGTATTAGATCCTGCACCCAAGGTAGCTTCATATTCAAAGAAAAAGTTAGTTTGAGATGTTTGGATCAGTTGGAAAAGAAAATGTGTTTAAAAGAGTATATTCAATAACATTCATTAAAATTCAATAAATTGATGAACATCTAAAACTAAGTTGAATACAATGGGAAAAATCTAGCTCAAAATTAGAAGGAAAAAAAGCTAATATCTAAAGAAATTTTTACAATGTAGTATATAAGTTTTTTTCTTAAATATCATATTTTTATTATTTTTATATTAATTACAGCTTATTTACTTTGTATCCCAGCTGTAGCTCCCTCCCTCATTCTCTCCCAGTCCCAGCCTCCCTGCCTCATCTCCACCCTTGCCCCTCTCCAAATCCACTGATAGGGGAGGTTCTCCTTTCCTTCCATCAGATCCTAGCTTATCAGGTCTCACCAGGACTGGCTGCAATGTCCTTCTCTGTGGCCTAGCTAGGTTGCTCATCCCACAGGGGGTGGGGAGGTCAAAAAGCCAGCCACTTAGTTCATGTCAGAGGCAGTCCCTGTTCTCCTTACTAGGGAGTCCACTTGGATACTCAGCTGCCATGGGCTACATCTGAGCAGGGGTTCTACGTTATAGCCATGGTCCTTGGTTGGAGAATCAATCTCAGAAAAGACTCCTGTGCCCAGATATATTTGGTCCTTGTGGAACTCCTGTCCTCTGCAGATCTTACTATTTTTAATTTGGTTTGAATTTTTTATGCAACTCTATATCAGAATTAACCTTTTATTTCCTTCTCATAACTTAACTGGGGATTGAGTGATTTCCTGGCAGATTTTAATTGACATGCATAGAGATTCAGGGAAAAAGACCAGAGTTTAGTTTCATTTCTTTCTTTTTCTTGAAAGATGTATCTATCTATCTATCTAGCTAGCTAGCTATATATCTGGATCTGGATCTAGTTCCTATCTATCTATCTATCTATCTATCTATCTATCTATCTATCTATCTATCTATCTATCTATTCATCCCTCCCTCCATCCATCCATCCATCCATCCATCCATCCATCCATCTATCTATCTATCTATCTATCTATCTATCTATCTATCTATCTATCTATCTATCTATCTATCTATCTAATCTATCATCTATCTGTCTATCTATAGGCTTTATCAAAATCACTTAGAGGCCACAGTCCAACTAATCCAAAATAGCTAGTTGTGAATGGAAAGTCCAAGAATCTAGTTGTTGCTCAGTCCCACAAGGCTGAATGTCTCAGTGGGTCTTCTGTATGTGCTGGAATCCCCAAGAAATAGGTTCTAAGATCAGCAAAGTAATGGATGTGCTATCAAGGTGAGGGTAAGCAGGAAAAGAGCAAACCCTTACTTTTTCTATTGTCCTTATAAAGGCTTCCTGCAGAAGGTGTGGCCCAGATTTCAGGTGTGTCTTCTTGCCTCAATATCTGGATAACAGGTGTGCCCTGTATTTTTGTTTGTTTGCTTTTTGAATGTTGGCTTTAGTTTATTTTCTTGGTTTTTGTTGTATTGGATTGTGTTTATTGAGTAAGAACATAAAGTTGGGTGGGTGAGAAGGGGAAAAAATCTGAAGGACTTGGAGGAGGGGACAAATGTCATCAAAATATGTTTAATTTTAATTTTTAAAAAAATATTTAAAAACAAGATAATTTTTTATTGTAAATCAAAACTTTATTTTTTTCTTTGAGACTTTGATTTTCTTTTCGTCAAGAGTTCTATCCAAGGCTAATCCACTTGGTCGTAATTTTTTTTTCCTTTCTTCTTCAGCAATTCATTCCATAGAGCACTTCAAGTTCCTCTTTTTATTCAGCTCTGAACTTCTTTGTCATTATAGGCTTCTTTACCATGGCTGGGAATACAAATGTCATGTTCAGCTTCCACCCAGTCACAAGGTGCTATTAGTGTGCAAAGCTCCTGTGCACATTCTCACCCTTGCAGATAAAGATACACAGAAGTGACATGAGATTCAAGTGGGCATTTTGGGACAGTCTCTCTACCCCCGCTTCCCAGTCCTGGTCTCTAAGGCCCTTCCTCCTCCTCCATATGTTTAAAAGAGGAGAGGCTTTATTACTTCAGTATGTACTTGCAATTCTTTCTTTAAACCAATTTCATTCTGGCTATATCATCATTGGCCACTTGTCTAGATTTTTAAGCACCCCTGAGTTTCATATGAAGTGGGGTCTTTGCCTAACAGTTAGACTCTTAATATTGGATGACTCATAGTGTATATTTATTATTTAATAACTATCAGGTATTGGACTTTCGAGAGAGCATTGGACACTTAATGAAAAAAATGAGACACATAAAAATACCTTTCATGAAACTTTTTCTCAATTTGTTTCACTTTTTGTAACTGGTATTATGTTTTTTCTTTCATTTCATGGCAACCATTCATACCCAAGAGTGGAGAAGAGGTCTCAGATATCTAGTTAGCACTGTAATAGCCTTTAAAGATGTCAAGATAGCATTTGCTAGAGTCAATATTTAGTTTATTATATATTTTAAAGAATGTAGTGTGTGTGCGTGTGTGTGTTCAGGTGCCTAGGAAGACCATAGGGGCATTATCTCCCTTGGAGTTGAAGTTACGGGAGTATGTGAGTCACCTGATATGAGTGCTGGTCCTCTGATATAGCAGCAAACCCTTGTAATTGCTGAACCACCTTGCTATCCCTACCTTGACAATCTTAATATTTAACATGGGTTCTCTTTGGTCAACTTATCCAAACTCTTTCCCAGGCTCAGGCCAAGGCACACAGAAATGAGAATGTCTACATCTGTTTGTCAAGTCAAGGTACTTTAACAGTGAAACCCAGGCCACGATGGTAGGAAACCAGTGGCATTTCTCAGTAGTTTCTCCTACACAATTATATCTGTATTTAAATGTCACTCAAGAGACACTGTAGAGAGCATTAGCACAGTGCAGTTTTCTCTGGAGAGGGCTATGTAGTTCAACATCATGAGCATTGGGTAGACTCAAAAGACTACAGGGACAGTATCAGCAGTCTTTACTAAGCATTTTCCGTGTGCTGACTGAGCATGAAGGCTTTTGCAAACACCAGGAGTCCAGCCTCATTTCTCTCTTATTCACTACTGTACCCCAGCAAACAGTGTTTACTCAATGGATGGGCTGTTCTAGTTCACAACAACCCTGAATAAACCTGTTACTACTTCAGATCTTGAATGTTTAAAAATAATATTTGTGTACAAGAAGAGTGGCCTCTTTAAATTTAGTGCAAGGGAGGTGCTAAAATCAGAGGAATGTCAAGGACACAGCCAAAGGAATTCATTTCAGACAGAGAGAATATGTTCGTGCTACGCTTGAATACTTAATATTTAAACTTTATTTGCTTGTTTTCCTTCCCCCTAGAAATTTAAAGGGGCAATACATTGAATAGAGAGGCAATGAAACAAAGCTCCAAATCATAAATTAGCTTCCTAATTCACATTTGACTCTGAGAAAAATGCAGTGTGTTATTTAGATGAGATATACTAGGAAACACTATCACAGTGGGTGGCAATTAGCTCAGGAGAGCGTTTGAATGGACTGTTTTGTCTTTTCAAATGCCATATAAATTTTCAGCCAAAGCATTTTTGTGCTAACATGGTAGTTTTAATATTATTACACATTCTTTTTTTTTCTTTATTTTTTTCCCGAGAGTTATAGGTATCTAGCTGGGAATGCACTGTTTTAGTTGCTAGGCAACATATGTCTATTGTAAGCAATAATGCTTCTATATAAACATATCTGAGATTGTGAGAAGAAATAAAACTCAACAGATTCTCATTTGCATGCATAATGTCTGCCTTTGTACTTACCCTAAAGCACTCTGCGCACTGCATAATGCTGCTAATTTATACTTCAGTGCAGTGTTGATAGATCATAGGCTGCTGGTATGTGAAGCCTTGGAGGAGACAGAGCGATTTCTCTTTTCTCCATAATGTATTGCTTGAAACTGTATAATTGTTTGATCGTTTT
Source organism: Pachyuromys duprasi (assembly GCA_028658305.1). Taxonomy (NCBI): domain Eukaryota; kingdom Metazoa; phylum Chordata; class Mammalia; order Rodentia; family Muridae; genus Pachyuromys; species Pachyuromys duprasi. The sequence continues at coordinate 62,206,267 of CM053766.1, forward strand.
TTATTTTTATTTTGGATGTGTGTGCCAAGTGTGGAGACCAGAGGACAACTCTCAGGAGTCGGTTTTCTCCTTCACCTAAGTGAGTGCTGGGATAGAAATGGAGTCCTCAAGCTTGGGGGTGGGAATTTACCCACTATTTGTAGTACCAGCATTAGGACTTCTTTGAATCGCCTACGTGTCTTTACAGCTTTTTAGGCATGTCTAATTTTCTATTAAATGATTGATGCTGTATGTATGTTTTCATGGATAGCAAGTACTTCATGTGAAAGTTTTTTTTCCCAAAATTTCTCCAAAATGTTTTACATTTCTGTTCAACTTAGTGTAGTCTATAAAAGTGGCATAATGAATAGCTTTAATTCATTGGCACAGTTAAAGGTCTCACTAAAGATACTGTGCTGATGATTCATGGTTGGTTTTGAGGATGGGCTGTTCAATTCTCATTTTGTCTTTGCTATTTACTTTCTGTGTGATTTTAATGGTTTCTATCTTCTAACCTTGTTGTGTAGACCAAATGAGATATTTATGCTCACATGATGACCTAGGTTGACATTAAGACATAGTGTTATTATTATTCTTGTCTTTGAAGTTTGATCATGTATGTAGATTTGATTGGAAATTATATTCCTAGTAATCTCTTTTTTCTTTTATTCTACTCTTGAGATTATAATATAATTACATTTCTCACCTTATTTTCCTCCAAACCCTCCTACAACCTCCTCACCCCTGCAATTCTCTTTCAAACTCATGGCCTTTAAAAAAACTGTTATTTCATGCATGCATGTATGTAGACATTCGTATACATATACATCATATATAATATATACATTGAATATATGTACATTGGACATGTAGGTTTCAAGTTACCATATTTACTTTGGGATATAAGTTTGGCATGTTGTTGAAAGTATTGAAAGTAATATCATCTGATATTCCTTATCTCATCAGATACACTTGAGGAGAAAGTATGCCATTCATGGGATGAGTGGTATGTTGTATACATGAATCAAATATGTCCATATACATATATAACTTAACAATTGGCACTGCTGTATTAGTTTGGAATGTAAGTGTTCCAACAGATTTCCAGTTCAGATGGTTGCCAGTTAGAGTATTTCATTTCTCTGGGAAGCCTTAAAACTGAACATTTCATTATTCTCTCATATTCTTGAATCAGTCATGTATCTCCAAATGTTCGGGCACCTCACAGTTCTGAAAGTACTAATATAGAGTAATAACTCTTGGCTTTTGGCAATTTATGTTTTCAAATCGGTGCCCACAACTTCTGGCGAAATTAAAAAGTGAGAATTACTTTCCACGTGGTATAGAGGTTGTTTGCTATTTTAAGATGACTCCTAACATGAAACCCTGAAATGCGATAATACCTTGACTTTCTGATATGACAGGAAATGATGCTTTGTGTATTAGGACTATGTTTTAGATGCTTGTTTTCTCTCTAGCTTGGTACTCTACCCTACAAACATCTTTATACTCAGAGGTCATGGTTAGGAACTTTTACTACTGTGCTCAACACATATTAAAATATGTGTAATGTGCAGTCTTACTTGGCCGTGCACTGAATGAATCCACACAGGTGTTATTTTGTTAAATTTTATTTTCTGCTGCTATTTTTTTTCATCTCTGGCAATTTGCCTGCTGTTAGAGAGCCAGTCTTTATTGCCTGACTCAGGCCTTGGTTTATGCTTGCCAGATTTACCTCTCAGACTACAGTGGGGTGAGCCACTCTGAGGACTGGATGTTTATTTTTCTCTAGAAGTTCATGAGGTGAGCTCATATCAAGGTGTGCCTAAGGCCACTGCTCATCAGGACTGTTTTACAACTTTTGATATACTACCCTCTTCCATCAGAAGGCTTCTATATCTCATGTGTGGAGACTCAAGACTAAGTGCTATGATTACAAAGATGTGTATGGATAAGTATGGTGATTCTTTAGAGGAGAAATAGAACTCTGCACCTGTCAGTAAGACATAATAAATGTAACAAAGATTGAAATAGAGATAGAATGTAGTATTGGTTACAGATGGGTCCTCATTCCTGTATACTTTCACAGTATACTGTGGAAGGACTGTCAGCCCCAAGGCAGAAGACACTTTATTGGCTGGGTGGCCATTTGTGAACACTCTGCCTCTGCATTTTTGTTTTGTTTTGTTTTTAATCCAGATGAGCACAGCTGTAGGTTGATTAATTT
>CM053766.1:62210972-62214398 GCA_028658305.1 Pachyuromys duprasi
AGACTGGAGAGCAGGTTTGTTCTCCTGAACAGGCAGTCTTTTAAAGGGTGCTTGCTTCCTTCTTAAGGGGATATTTATGCACTGAGTGTTAAACGTGGAAACTAGAGCCACTGAATTTTTTTTTTTTTTGGCTTGGCCTCCTTTTCCACATAGCAAATCTATTAAATGCTTTAATCTTTAATGTTCAAACACATCTGATTCTTACTAATTTTTTTCTCTCACCATCTATTTTTGAAGAAACCCCAGAGGAGACAGCCTCATGTTTAAGACATAAAATCTCTCATTTGATAATTAAAGAATCCAAACATCTCATATGCTTTACCATAATATCCTACATGATGTGGCAATTCTAGGTACCTCCGTGTCAGGTCTGGTGCCTCGATGTACTTATCCAAACAGGAAATCTTCATTTACTTCTCAGATCCCCACTTTCTGCCCTACTGTTTAACTCATCTAAAAACTTCTTTATATTTTCCATCTTTGAAGCTCTTACTTAGCCAATTAACTTTCTAACCCAGGATGACATTTCTGCCTTAGAGAGGTTTTGTATTCTCTCTGTTACGACCTGTTCTTCCTACTTCAGTCAATGATGCTTCTGTTTCAAATATCAGCATGGGTCTCCCTGCTGAAATGTCAGGGGTCTTTTCTGTTGCATCAGAAATGAATTCCTGGGCATATTCTGTAAAGCGGTTTAAAGCCCGGTTGCTTTTTCTTCTCCTTCAGGCTTACCTTTTTCCTCTTCATGCCAAATAAGCTTTCAAGCATACAGAAACTCAGTTTAGCTACTCTAGATAGTACATGAGTATGTGCCCCACCTACACTTCACACACTGCCTTCCTTCAGCTTAGCATAGCCCTTTTCAACCTCCCTGCTCTCAACATAGATGTTGCTGTGCAGCAGGACTTCTCTCTGAGCATCACAGATGAAGTCAGGTGCAAGAGCTACATATACCAGTGCAGATAGTTTGCCAATGCTATGGCATGTCTGCATTGTGTAGCTCATGCCCTTTATGTCTAAACACTTCGGAAAAGGAGGAGCCTATGCCTGTTGTGTCACTTATGCACTGCTGCATGTGTTAGTTGTGTAAAGGAAGTATTCCTTTTTCTTGGAACCAAAGTCTGTTCTGGTTATAGTATTATAAAAACAAACAAACAAACAAAGCTATCTCGCACCAGTAGTCTCAAATAAGCATCATAGTGTGTGTGCAGAGGGGAGACCTGTTTCTCTGCTCCATGTTCCCAAAGATATTATTTACAGTGGAGTTAAGGGCAAAGGCTGCTCTACTGGGCAAGAGGTAGAATCACATAAAAGCTTTGTGGCGCCTATGCCTGGTGCCTCAGGTAGGATGACTCTGAAGGCTCAACTGGACAGGAATGTCAGCAATAGCGCCTACACACAGCTTGTTGAGGTTGTCATCCAAGAAAGGAGACGTAAGAGACATGGCCTTTTATGGCCCATAAGAGAAGCTATATGGCATCACTTGGATTGGACTGTATCACTGTGTCTTCAAAATTTACTACTGATTTAATGGCTTATACATCACAAAGTTATCATTCTGAAAGGTCAGAAATTCAGTTACATCTTATGGAGCTTTAAAAAAAAACATAATCAGCAGGGCTGTGTTCTTATGTGTCTTCAGAGAAAACCTTTTCCCTTGCCTTTCCTATCTTTAGAGGCACACTGCAATCCCTGGACCATGGCCTCTCCTTCCATTTTCAGATCCAGTACCATAGCTTCAGCCTTTTCTCTGGATTGCCTCCCCCTACAGTTCTGTTCCTGCCGATTACACTGGCTCATCTAGGTGATTGGGAACAAGCTACATATCTTAAGGACAGTTGATCAACAGCTTTGACCAACCATAACCTTAATTGCCTTTTCAGCGTGGTGGAACATATGTTTCTACATGTGTTAGAACTTAAAACTTGGACACCTTAGGTGGAACATTGCAGGCAATCCCATCCAACTTTGAGGTAATTGTTGACAACAGAGTTTTGAGATTTGAATTGGCCATAAACTCCTTGTTCACATAGAGACCAAAATACCACTTCAGGGAGTTAACCACACAGGACACTGCAAAGGGACATTTGTTCTACTTCTTGATGGGAAAAGGGCCAAATAATTTCTGGCCATATTTTGAAACTCAACATTTGTATTTAGCTCATGTATCATATAAGTGTGGTCCAGTGTTTGACTCAATAGGTTCTAAATGAACTCAGTGTACTTTATGCATACTTGTATCATAATTTAATTGAATGATATCAAACATTATGAGAACTAGAGAAAGTATTATAAGCAAAGAGATATTTAAATGAAATTGATAATACTTCCAAAGCTTGTCCTCAGTGAGGCTTCATACAACTAAGTCTGACTTGGAGTTGTCTCTGCTGCCTTGAATTTATCAGTCATCTGATCATTTCCCAGAAGCTTATCATTTGACAACCAAGCATTAATGGAGGGGCCTTTGGGGGACATTTTTAGATCCAAACCATAACCCATAGTGATTACAAATGAGAGGCAATGATATGTGGTGTTAGTATTAGAAATGCCCCAGGGAAGTGTGCTATTTACTTATGGTAATATTGGTAGGCTATTAAAATCTGAAGAGAATAAGTCATGTGAGAAGATATATGATAATATATGAATGTAGCAGTTGCATCTTTATGGAAAAGAAGAAAAGAGATCAGGAACAGAGTGAACATAAATTATGTTGATGAGTTCTAAATACTAAGTGCTGTGGATTGAATCATCTGTATATATTCCCCTCCCTAAGATTCATATATTGAAGCTGTAACATTTCTCCATTACGATTACAATGTTTAGAGATGGGGCCTTAATGGAGATAATACAGGGGTTGAAATAATTCAAAAGGATGGGATCCTCACTGTGTAGAAAAGAAACAGTTGTTAGACACAAAGTCTTTCTGTAAGTATACTCTGAGAGATGATTGCATGAAAACATAGCAAGAAGGCAGCCACATTTAATCTAGGAATTAAAGTCCCATCACAAACCTTACTGGACAAACGGGTTGGACATCGAATGTAGGAGAAAACAAGCAACAGGAGCCTACCACAGAGGGCCTCTGAAAGACTCTGCCTAGCAGTGTATCAAAGCAGATATTGACTCACAACCAAGCCATCGCCAGAGTACAGGAAATCATATGAAAAAAGGGGGAGTTAGTAAGACTTGGCGAGGACAAGAACTCCACAAAGACCAAATAGATCAGGGCACAGGGGTCTTCTATGAGACTGTTTCTCCAACCAAGGACCATGTATGGATATAAACTAGAACCCCTGCTTGGATGTGGCCCATGGTAGCTCAGTATCCAACTGGGTACTCTAGTAAGGGGAACAGGGACTATTTCTGACATGAACTCAATGGCTGGCTTGTCGACCGCCCCCCCCCCCCAGGGAGGAGCAGCCTAGCTAG
>CM053766.1:62214498-62257786 GCA_028658305.1 Pachyuromys duprasi
TACAAAGTACATAACCTGTTATTAATATAAAAATAAATAAATTACTTAAATAAATAAAAACCTTACTGGAAAGGAAAATGACACACTTTTCTACTTCTGTATGGAAAAAGGAGTCAAATAATTCCTACCCATATTTCAGCCCAATCGTGGAGTTCTAGCACTCAGAACTGTGAAAACGTCAGTATTTATCTGAGCCATCCAACCTGTAGTATTGGATAATGGATCAAAATGACTTATATAGCATGCTTTAAAAGTAATAGTTTCTTATGTTAAATTATCTAAAGGATTAAGTCATCAACTAGCACTTTAGTAACCAATGGTTGTATAACTACAACTTCAGATATGGTCATTCTTTTAAGCCTCCTCCTCTGGGAAATGGAGAATGTGGGCCTGGCAAGGAGGGGCTTTGCATGATGGACAGCACTGGACTCTTGATTGTCCAGGAGCAAGCTACCTCATTGGGCTAATATGGTTGCTTATATACATGGTCTGTTCAGAAAGAGGGTGCAGGAAAAAAATCTTGTAACTATCCAGGTGTGGTGGCATATGCCTGTGATCCCAGTACTCAGGGAGGCAGAGGTAGGTGGATCTTTGTGAGTTCAAGGCCAGCCTGGTCTACGAAATGAGTCCAGGACAGCCAAGGCTATACTGTGAAACCCTGTCTTGAAAAACAAAAACACAACAAAACAAAAATCATTTTTTTAATTTTTATGTTTTTATATTAGTTACAGTTTATTTACTATGTATCCCAGCTGCAGCCCACTCCCTCATTCCCTCCCAATTCCTCCATCCCTCCTCATCTGCTCTGATGTAGCCCATGGCAACTCAGTATCCAAGTGGGTTTCCGTAGTAAGGGGAACTAGGAAAGTTTCTGACATGAACTCAATGGCTGCTCTTTGACCTTTACCCCCTGTCCCCAAAGGAGGAGCAGCCTTGCTAGGCCGCAGAGGAGAACATTGTAGCCAGGCCTGAAGATACCTGATAAGCTAGGGTCAGATGGAAGGGGAGGAGGACCTCCCCTATCAGTGAACCAAAACCTTTTAACTCATTGCTTATTTACTTTTGAAATGTATGTCAAAATTCAGTTGTTTTCCTGCTTTGTCTTCTAGTCAGTAGTTTTTGAAAAGTGTAACAAGGGAGGTTCTGTTAGTCAAAAGTATCTCAGGACTGTAAACATATTCAGAGCTCTGTACATGTTTGTGGATGGTATTCCCAGAAAAATAAGAACTATATGTAAATATTTATAATGTAAGACACCTGCTAAGACAAGCTTAATCAAGGACTTTTGTAAGTTTCATTCATCCAGTTACTAGACAGAATCTATAAGAAAAATTCTCAACAATTATTTGTGGCAAAATATTAGAAAATTAGATCAAATCTTTTGAATTGATTACATAACAATCTATTTCAAGGAATGAATTACTATGAATAGCATAAGCAACTGCATGCATTTGTTGAAAGTTTGTTTTTTAATTATGATAATGAAAAAGAATCTTACACACCAGGTTTCTAGTAGAGTGGAACAAGAAATAACCATGTTGCTCACAGGAGTAAGAAAATGTTAGAGGTCTTTCTTGGGTAACTTTACAGAGATTAATGAACTCAGCTCATTAAACCTGGCTTTAATCACCATGGGTGAATTTTCAAGTCCTCCCCCCTCACCTTATATAGACATGGATTGTAGGAGGAAAGACTTGATACTGGAATCATCAGCAACTGAGGGGAACTCTGTAGTAGATGGAAGGCTCTTGATTAAGAGCTTCATGATGCTAATGCATAAAAAGGGAAATGTATGCTCTGTATTGAGCTGTACACTGTGAGCAAAGCAAATGCCTCTGGGGTAGCTCTGAGGCAAGATTTATCATCAATACGGTTTTTTAATCTTCGTAAATTGAAGGTTTTAAACATAGGCAGACTTTAATAATTAATCCTGTTACTAACTGTAGACTTTTTCCCAGTGATTGTACAACCACATCTAGAGTTATGAAATGAACATGCAGTTTTGAATTGCCATCATAGTTTAGTGAGGAGTCAGTATGGACTAGTTATTGTAGTAACACACAATAAGAAGCTTTATTTTTGAAATGAAGTTCTATGGGATTGTTACTAGTTTAAATATATTTATATGAGTAACAATGACAAGAAAATCATATTAAATCATTTGTAACACTGGAGACATATAGATGCAGAAAATTCAACAAATGAGCTTGTTTTCAAGTAGACACTTAGAGTTCCAGCAATGGTACTCAGATGATAATCTTTTTTTAAAATGGAACTGGGAAGTTGAATATCCCCATAGAATAGAATGGAAGTGGACCCTATTGAACTTATAATTATTAAATATACTGTAACTCAAAGTGGAACACAAATCTAAGTGTATATAAAAACTATCAAACTATTAGTATAAAACTATTAGCATAAAACTATTAGTGTAAAACAAAGTGGCAAACTTTTTTTGCATTAGTGAGTATATTCTTGATTTGATATAAAACATAAGCAACAAAGGAAGAATGTTAAATGGGAATTTATCAAAATTAAAACTTTAGTGTTTGAAACAGCATCATAAAATGAGGCAGTAGTACACAGAACAAGAAAATTTTTGATGTTTCACAAGACAATTGTATTTGAACTATAGGAATATCATCTATAATTCAAATGAAAGTCATCCACTTAACAAGTAAACAAAATGTCTGAATTTGTACTTTCTAAAAAACGATACTCAGTGACTCACTGATTATATTGGAAACTTGGTTACTAATCAGTTTATAAATTAATATGATGTCTTTATACAATTGAATATTATTTGACAAGAGATAATAAATATTGATGTATGGTATAAGCAAAAAGAAACAAGTCTCAAATGTTCTATCTTATACTATTCCATAAATGGCAAGTTCACAGAATGGTCAAGTTCACATAAATAGAAAGCACAAGGGAATCACCACTAACAAGCCCAAGGATTCTAAAGAGTGATGAAATGATTTGAAATTAAATAATGGTCGTTATAGCCATGAATTTCCCCTGAACTATTTGCTTATGCACTTTAAAAGGATAAATTGTTATGGTGTATGAATTATGAATTAAACATCAATAAGTTGTTACTCAGTACAAAAGAAAAAAACATGACATAGAGTGAGCTCAGGATGTGATAATGGTGAGTTTCTACATTGGAAGGAAGCACAACTGATCTTGATTTTTCATGGATATAAAAATTGTGACATATTTACCCAAAGGAATACTACTCAGGTATTAAAAACAAGGAAATCATAAAATTTACAGGCAAATGGATGGAACTAGAAAAGATCATTCTGAAGGAGGTAACCCAGAATCAGAAAGATACTCATGGCATATACTCATTCAAAAGCAGATATTAGCTATATAACACAGGATAAACATACTAAAATCTACAGACCTGAAGAAGTCTGTACCATAGGAGTACCATAGGGAGGTTGCTTAAATATCATGCTTAAATCTCAAATGGCAACAAGATAGACACTTCTAGATGCTGAGACTCACAGCCAAATCTGGGGCAGAGCACAGGGAGTCTTATGAAAGAGTTGTGGGATAGAAGGATCCAGAAGGGACAGGAGCTCCACAAGGAGACCAACAAAGCCAAAAAACAAAGGATTGCAGAGGCTGATGGACCAACTAAGGAGCATGCATGGAGAGGACCCTCTAGTCCCCCTGTTCCAATGTAGCCTATAGGCAGTTCAGTCTCCATGTTGGTCTCCAAGTCAAGGGAGCAGAGGCTGTCTCTGATATGAACTCAGTTGCCTGCTCTTGAATTATTCCCCCCTTGCCAGGCCACAGAGGAAGGCAGTCCTGATGAGACTTGATAAGCTAAGGTCAAATGGCAGGGGAAGAGGACTCCCCATTTCAGTAGACTAGGAGAAGGGGATAGGGGGAAGCGGGAGGGAGAGTGGGACTGGAGTAGATGAGGGAGGGGGCTAAAATTGGGATATACAGTGAATAAATTAAAATTAAAAAGAGTGAATTTAGTTTTCTGGAATTTGAATGATTTGGCCCATGCTAGCCAGTAGCTTTTGGTGTAGCTTATGGAAGATTCAGATTTTTCTCCTCATTTAGATATAATGACCAGAAGAAGAAAATGAAATATACCATTTAGTAAGCGACTACTTGTCCAAACATTTGAGCACCAATGGGTTAAAAGAAAAAGACAAAACATTATGATAAATTTTCATTACATAAAACCCTCTTCTATACAGAGGCTTGAGTGTCATCTCTGCTGAAGCAATTGCCAAAGTCAGAGAGATTCTTCTGTATTTTTAGCTTAAAATCCAATAGGCTTTCTTTTTAAAATAATTTACTTATTTTTTAATTTATTACAGTTTATTCATTTTATATTCCAGCTGTAGCCTCCTCCCTTGTCCCCTCCCAATCCCAACATCTCTCCTTCTTCTCTCATGCCCCTCCCCCAGTCCACTGATAAGGGAGGTCCTCCTCCCCTTCCATCTGACCCTAACCTGTCAGGTCTTTTCAGGACTGGCTGCATTGTCTTCCTCTGTGACCTGGTAAGGCTGCTCTCCCCTCAAGGGGAGGTGATCAAAGAGCCAGCCCATGAATTCATGTCAGAGATGGTCCCTTTTCCTCTTACTAGGGAACCTACTTGGAGACTGAGCTGCCATGGGCTACATCTGTGCAGGGGTTCTAGGTTATCTTCATGCATGGTCCTTGGTTGGAGTATCAGTCTCAGAAAAGAACCCTTTGCCCAGTTTTTGGTTCTATTGCTCTCCTTGTAGAGCTTCTGTCTCCTCCAGATTTTTCATCTCCCCCTCTTTCATAAGATTCCCTGCACTTTGCCCAAAGTTTGGCTATGAGTATCAGCATCTGCTTTAATACCCTGCTGGGTAGTCTTTCAGCGTCCCTCTGTGATAAGCTCCTGCCCTGTTCCCTCTTTTCTCCCTCTTCCAATATCTGTCCCATTTGCCTTTCTGAATGGGGATTGATCATTTTACCTAGGGTCCTCCTTCTTGCTTATCTTCTTTAGGTGTACAGATTAGTATATTTATCATATAATATATGTCTACTATCCACTTTAAGTGAATATATACCATGTGTATCTTTCTGCTTCTGGGATACCTCACTCAGGACAATCTTTTCTAGTTCCCACTTGCCTGGAAATTTCATGATTTCCTTGTTTTTAATTGCTGAGTAGTATTCCATTGTGTAAATGTACCACAATTTCTATATCCATTCCTCAATTGAAGGACATCAGGGTTGTGTCCAGATTCTGGCTATTATGAATTAATCTGCTATGAACATGTTTGAACAAATGTCCTTGTTGTATACTTGAGCATATTTTAGATCTATGCCTAGGAGTGGAAATAAAAAATGCATGGTACTGGCATAGAAACAGAATGGTGGATCAATGGAATCGAATAGAAGACCCAGACATAAACGTACACACCTATGGATACTTGATTTTTGACAAAGAAGCCAAAACCATGCAATGGAAAAAAAGACAGCACCTTCGACAAATGGTACTGGACCAACTGGATATCTAGAAAAAAAAAGCAAATAGATCCATATTTATCACCCTACACAAAGCTAACATCCAAGTGGATCAAAGACCTCAACATAAAACCAGACACACTAAATCAGTTAGAAGAAAAAGTGGGGGAAGAGCCTAGAACTCATTGGCACAGGAGACAACTTCCTAAACAGAACACCAACAGCACAGGCTCTAAGATAAAAAATAAATGGGACCTCATGAAACTAAAAAGCTTCTGTAAAGCAAAGGACACTGTTTTCAGAACAAAACAACAGCCTACAGACTGGGAATGGATCTTCACCAACCCTATATCTGACAGAGGGCTAACAACCAGAATATATAAAGAACTCAAGAAGTTAAAAAGCAACAAATCAAATAATCCAATTAAAAAATGGAGTATACACACCAGGTGGAAGTGATCAAAGAGAGGGCAACAGAGTCCATGTCAGAGAAGGCACCTGCACCCCAGGACACAGAGGAAGAGGATATGGGCAGTCCTAAGGAAACCTGATAGTCTGGGGTCAGATGGTAAGGGAGGAGAGCTCCCCATATCTGAGGACTAGTAGAGGGAGTAGAGGGGAAAAAAGGGAGTGTGAAACCTGGAGATGAGAGAGGGAGCTACAATTGGGATATAAAGTGAATAAAGTATAAAAATAAATTTAAATTAAAAGAAAAAGAAAAATAGCCATGACCAAATTGTTAATATTGTTATTACTATTGATTAAAACTGGAGGAGAGTCTTAAAAAAGAGAAAAAAGAAAACCAAAGGAAAAAAAATTGGAGTACAGAGCTAAACAGAGAGTTCTCTGTAGAGGAATATAGAATGGCAGATAAATACTTTCTTATTCTTTTTTATTATTAATTACATTTTATTAACTCTGTATCACAGGTGAATCCCGCTCCCTCATTCCCTCCCAATCCCACCCTCCCTCCCTCAGCTACTCCCTGCCCTTTTCCAAGTCCACTGATAGAGGAGGACCTCCTCCCGTTTCATCTGACCCTGGTTTATCAAGACTGGCTGCAAAGTCCTCCTCTGTGGCCTAGCAGGGCTGCTCCTCCCTTGCTGGGAGGGGAGGTCAAAGAGTCCTCCACTGAGTTCATGTCAGGAATAGTCCCTATTTCCCTTACTAGGGTACCCACTTGAATACTGAGCTACTATGGGCTACGGGCAAGCAGAGGTTCTAGGTTATATCCATACATGGTCCTTGGTTGGAGAAACAGTCTCAGATAGGACCCCTGTGCCCAGATATATTTGATCCTTGTGGAGCTCCTATCCTCTCCAGATCATATTAACTCCCCCTTCTTTCATATGATTTCCTGACATCTGCTGAAAGTTTGGTTATGAGTCTCAGTTTCTGCTTTGATACACTGCTAGGTAGAGTCTTCTAGGGGCCCTCTGTGGTAGGGGACCCTGTCCTGTTACTTGTTTAAAGAAATGTTCAAAGTTCTTAGTTATCAGGGAGATGGAAATCAAAATGACCCTGAGATTTCACCTTACACCCATCAGAATGGCTAAGATAAAAAACTCAAGTGACAACACATACTGGAGAAGATGTGGAGAAAGGGGAACCCTCCTCCATTGCTGGTGGGAATGCAAACTTGTACAAACACTTTGGAAGTCAATTTGGTACTTTCCCAGACAATTAGGAATAGCACTTCCTCAAGAGCCAGTTATACCACTCCTAGGCATATATCCAAAAGATGTTCAAGTATACAACAAGGACATTTGTTCAACCATGTTTGTAGCAGCTTTATTCGTAATAGCCAGAATCTGGAAACAACCCAGATGTCTCTCAGTGGAGGGATGAATACAGAAATTGTGGTATTTTTACACAATGGAATACTACTCAGCAATTAAAAACAAAGAATTCATGAAATTTCCAGGTTAATGGTGGGATCTAGAAAAGATCACTCTGAGTGAGATATCCCAGAAGCAGAAAGGTATATACTCACTTATAAGTGGATATTAGACATGTAGTATAGGATAAACATTAAAAATCTATACACCTAAATAAGCTGAGCAAGAAGGAGGACCCTGGATAAAATGATCAATCCTCACTCAGAAAGACAAACGGGATGGACATTGGAAGAAGAAGAAGAAAACAGGAAACAGGACAGGAGCCTACCACAGAGGGCCTCTGAAAGAGTCTACCTAGCAGTGTATAAAAGCAGATGCTGAGAATCATAACCAAACTTTGGGCAGAGTGCACAGCATCAAAGAAAGAAGGGGAAGATAGTAAGACCTGGAGAGGACAGGAGCCCTACAAGGAGAGCAACAGAACCAAAAAATATGGGCACAGGGGTCTTTTCTGAGACTGATACTCCAACCAAGGACCATTCATGGATATAACCTAGAACCCTGCACAGTTGTAGTCCTTGGCAGCTCAGCATCAGGGGAACAGGGGCTATCTCCGACATGAACTCAGTGGCTGGCTCTTTGATTAACTCCCCCTGAGGGGGGAGTAGCCTTTCCAGGCCACAGAGGAAGACAATGCAGCCAGTCCTGATGAGACCTGATAAGCTAGGGTCAGATGAAAGAGGGGGAGGACTTCCCCTCCATCAATGGACTTGGAGAGGGGCATGGGAGGAGATGAGGGAGTGAAGGTGAGATTGGGAGAAATAAGGAAAGGAGCTATAGCTGGGATACAATTGAATAAAGTGTAATTAATATAAAAAATAAAACTTTAAAAAGAAAGGCATTTAAAATTGTAAAAACATGTTTTTTAACTAATAAAAGTCATTACTGTAAAAAACACAAAGACCCTGAGATTTCAATTTATACCCATCAGAATGGCTAAGATTAAAAACTCAAGTGACAACACATGCTGGAGAGGATGTGGAGAAAGCAGAACCCTCCTCCACTGCTGCTGGGAATGTACACTTTTCAACCACTTTTGAAATCAATCTGGTGCTTTCTCAGAAAATTAGGAATAGTGCTACCTCAAGATCCAATAGGCTTTCTACAGAGTACAAGTCAAAAATTCAGAGTGAATTGCAGTTTATTTTATGTTAAGAAAACCCTCATTCATTAACTTTAATTTTCAAAGCTCCGGTATTCACTTAAATGCAGCAGTAGCTCACTAGCTATTCAATTAATTGCAGCCGTAATAAATACAAGGAAATATTTGTCAGTTTGGCTTAAATTGGAAATAATCTATCAATAGTAAAAGCTTTTTTTTTTACAAACTATGAAATGTTTCCATCTCTCTCCATATATATTTTAGAAAACCTCACAGGTAATTTCATTTTATATCAAAATTGTAACACAGCATTGTTTCACCTGGCAAAACAGCATCACTGTACACTCAGTACAACTTCAAGCATAAATCTATTTTTTGAAGGTTGCTTCCTACTTTCATATCCCTTTTCTCTTGAGGGAAATTGTGTGTGTGTTTTATACAAAATAAAGGCATGAGACCGGCTGTGAAAATATATTGAAATGTTACTGCAATTGGGTGTGTATATCCTTCGTTAATCCTAGATGGTGGAGAGTGGCTACTAGAGTATCTCCCCCAGAGAAGGTGGGGGAGAAAAAAAACTAAGATATTTTAGAAGAAAGCACATATGATGATTGAAAAAGAACCTTTTATACATAACTGTTATACGTGACTTTTAGATGTAATGTATTTAGTTAGCATTTTAATTACACATATTAATTGGATCACTGTGGTGTTTTTAGACAAGAGCTAAAGCAGAAGGAGGAGGAGAATCCCTGCTTCCTGGCTTGCTCCTCATGACTTGCTCAGCCTGCTTTCTTATAGCACCCAAGACCAGCAGCTCAGGGCTGGCGGTGCCCACAGTGGCTGGGACCTCCCATACCAGTTACTGATCAAGAAAATGTTCCCATGAAGTTGCGTACAGGCCAGTGTGGGAGAGGCGTTCCCTCAACTGAGGGTTCCTCCTCTTAAACATGTCTAGGTTTGTGTGAAATTGCCTCGTGATTATGTATAATTAGAGCCCCGCTCCCACCTTCTGCACCTCATCTCTCCAGTGACTGTTCTGGTGGATACGGCCTTTTTAGTTTTTCAGGTGACAACAGAACTTCTGTCACTGTCCTTCTCTCTGTCCCTCTTTCTATCTGGTTGTTGTTTGACAATATCATCAATGTGTGTGTGTGTGTGTATTCTGATTACTTTTTCTTTCCTCTTTTCCCTTCCATACCTTTCCTTATCATTCCCACTCTCCTCATCTGTATGATCCTCATTTCCAGGCTTAAGACTTTTGGACTTGTTTTGTGACCCATTTAATCCAGGTATCCATGTAACCATTAAATTGGAATTATTCTTTGGTTCCTAAATGGTACATAACTGAAGGCAGTGATATCATTGTCAGCAGTGAGGGATAGGGCTCGTTGAGACCTTCCTCCACCTATGTCTGACTTTTTCATAGTACAATTCTTTTGCAGACTCTAGCTTTCAAGGAACATACATAATGTACTGTATACTTGCTTTTCTAATTTATAGTTTTCCTAATAGAATATAGGTTTTTTTGTTATTTACTTTTTATATCTTCAACATTATTTTTTTTATTAATTAGAATTTATTCACTTTGTATCCCCCCACAAGCCCCACCCTCCTCCCCTCCCAATCCTACCCTCCCTTCCCTTTCTCCTCCCATGCCCCACCCTAAGTCCACTGATAGGTGAAGTCTTCCCCCACTTCCTTCTGACCCTAGCCTATCAGGTCTCATCAGGAGTGGCTGCATTGTCTTTCTCTGTGGTCTGGTAAGGCTGCTCCCTGCTCAGGGGGAGGTGATCAAAGTGCAAGCCAATCAGTTCATGTCAAAGGCAATCCCTGTTTCCATTACTATGGAACCCACTTGGACACTGAACTGCCATGGGCTACATCTGTGCAGAGGTTCTAGGTTTTTTCCATACATGGTACTTGGTTGGAATATCAGTCTCAGGAAAGACCCCTGTGCTCAGATTTTTTGGTTCTGTTGCTCTCCTTGTAGAGCTCCTGTCCTCTCCCTATCTTAAAGCAACAAATCAAGTAATCCAATCATAAAAAGGAGAACAGAGCTAAACAGAGAATTCTCGATAGAGGAATATCGAATGACAGAGAAACACTTAAAGAAATGCTTAACATCATTAGTCAACAGGGAAATGCAAATCAAAGCAACCTTGAGATTTCACCTCACACCCATCAGAATGGCCAAGATCAAAAACTCAAGTGACAACACATGCTGGAGAGGTTGTAGAGAAAGGGGAACCCTCCTCCACTGCTGGTGGGAATGTAAACTTGTATAACTACTCTGGCAATCAATCTGTCACTTTCTCAGACAATTAGGAATAGCACTTCCTCAAGATCCAGCTATATCACTCCTAGACATATATCCAAAAGAGGCTCAAGTACACAATAAGGACATTTGCTCAACCATGTTTGTAGCAGCTTTATTTGTAATAGCCAGATATGGAAACAACCCAGATGCCCCTCAACTGAGGAATGGATACAGAAATAATGGTACATCTACACAATGGAATATTACTCAGCAATAAAAAACAAGGATATCATGAAATTTGCAGGTAAATGGTGGTAACTGGAAAGGATCATCCTGAGTGAGCTATCCCAGAAGCAGAAAGACACACATGGTTTATACTCACTCATATAGACATATAATATAGGATGAACCTACTAAAATCTGTACACCTAAAGAAACTAATCAAGAGGGAGGACTCTGGCTAAAATGCTCAATCCCCAGCCAGAAAAGCGGAGCAGATGGACATCTGAAGAAGAAGAAAACAGGAAACAAATTAGGAGCCTGTTACAGAGGGCCCCTGAAAGGCTTTGCCCTGCAGACTATCAAAGCAGATGCTGAGACTTAGGGCCAACTGTTGGGCAGAGCGCATGGAATCCTTTTTCTTTTTAAATATTGGCTGTTGTTTACAAAAGAAGAAATTATCAGATTTTAATTTTTTGATTTGTATTAACTTTCCTGATGACTAATGCTATTAAATAACTTTCATATCTTTATTGGTGATTTAAATTTCTTCTATGAAAAAGGCTCTGTTCAGATGATTTGTCTTACTTTTAATTGAATTAAATATTTTATAGTTAGGCTTTTAAAAAGTTGTTAACATGTTACAGAAATTAGCTCATACAATGTGAATATGTAATATAGGTTTCCTTCCCTTCCTCCAGGTATCTCTTTGTGTGTGTGTGTGTATGTGTGTGTGTGTGTGTGTGTGTGTGTAGGTGTTAGGTATAATATAACCCTGCTTACTTGCTGTCACACTTTTTGAACTTCTAGAGACAAATTTCCTTACCAAAGTTTGCAGGTATTCTCTCCGTGGTCAGAGTTCCATGTCTTATATTTCCATCTCTCATTTAGATTTTGTTTTTATACAGAGTGAGAGGAATCAAGTTTGAGCCTTCTCTTTGTATGATGATTCAGTTTCCCCTGTACCATTTACCAAGAAGGCTTCCACTGTATATTTCTGGAAGCATTTTTAAAGAAACTGTTGGCTGTAGATGCATGGGGTTATTTTTGCAGTTTCTGTTCCATTGGCCAATGTGTCTGGTTTTATGCCAATATTATATTGTTCTGGCTGTTAATTGCTGTGTCATATGTCTTGAAATCATGTGTTGTGGTTTTTCCGTGTCTGTTCTCTTTCTCCAAATTGCTTTGCTTATTTGCAATCTTTTGTGTTTCCTTAAAAAATTTAGGATTATTTTTAGCTTTGTGAAGAAAGTATTGGTGTCTTGATGAGATTTGGATGGAATTTGTGAATAGTTTGGGTGGTATGGACAAACTATCTGTAATATGCTTTCTCTCAGTTGCTACATGCCACAGATAGGTTCTTTCTTCGCACAGCATCTTCTCCAAATTCTTCCACCAGTATTTATTATTTCAATGCATAAGCCTTTCACTTTCAGCGTTAAATTCGGTCACAAGTAGTTTTGTAGATTATCAGCAGAACTCCTTACGTAGACTCTATTTTAGCAAATCCTTCACAAATGAAGGAGAAAACACTGAATTAAGTATCTTCTCACTTTACTGGGTTGATTTATTTAAATCACTTGTGATACCAGATTTTTCTTTTTGTAGCACCATATAATCTCCAAACAGGTATGCTTTGGCTTTCTGTTTTCCTCTTCATATGCTTTTTTTTTTCTTTTTTCTGGTCCACTTTCTTGGCTAAAATTCTGTGCTATTTATTTTAAAAGGGCAAGACAAAACCCTTGCTTTATCCCTTTCCTCATTGGATATGCTTGCAATTTTGTTTCTGTCAGGATGATGTTGGCTTTGAGTTTTTCATATATAGCCTTTATCACCTTAAGGTATGATCCCTTTATGCCTAATTTGTTCAGGAATCTTATCACGAAAGAATACTAAGTTTTATATGATGCTTTTTCTGCATTTACTAGAATGACTATATGGTTTTTATTATTCACTCTGTTAATGTGATTTACATGTTGATTTGTATATCTTGAATGGTTGATACATCTCTGGAACAAAGCCAACTCACAGTGTAGTTCACTTTAATACATTTTTTCTTATTTCCTTTTTTCTTTTTTTTTCTTTTTGCTAGCATCACATTGAGGACTCACATTTGTAAGTGATATTAGTGTGAATGCAAACTTGTACAACAACTTTGGAAATCAATCTGGTGCTTTATTAGAAAATTAGGAATAGTGCTACCTCAAGATCCAGCTATACCACTCCTGGACATATATCTGAAAGATGCTCAACCATACAACAAGGACATTTACTTAACTATGTGCAAAGAAGCTTTATTCAGAATAGCCAGAATCTTGAAACAACCTAGATGTCCCTCAGCTGAAGAATGGATACAGAAATTGTGATATATTAACACAATGGAATACTACGCAGCAATTAAAAACAAGGAAATCATGAAATTTGTAGGCAAATGGTGGGAACTAGAAAAGATCATCCTCAGTGAGGTAACACAGAAGCGGAAAGACAGACATGGCATGTACTCACTTATAAGTGGATATTAGCCATATAATATAGGATAAACACACTAAAGTCTATAGTCCTAAAGAAGCTAAACACAAGAAGAACCCTTGGGAAGAGACTTAATCCTCATTCAGAAGGGCAAAAATGATAGACATCAAAAGTAGAAGACAGGATAGGAGCTTCCACAGGGGATCTCTAAAAAACTCTACCCATCAGGGTATTGAAGCAGATGCTGAGACTCGTAGCCAAACTTTGGGCAAAGTTCAGGGAATCTTATGGAAGAAGGGGAAGATAGAAAGACCTAGAGGGCAGAGGAACTCCACAAGGAGACACAGAACCAAAAAATTTGGGCTTAGGGAGTCCTGCAGAGACTGATGAATCAACCAAGGACAATGGATTCAGAAGACTTAGACCCCCTATTCAAATATAACCCATGGAGAGCTCAGTCTTCAGGAGGATTCCCTTGTAAGGGCAGCAAGGGCTGTCTCTGATATGAACTCAGTGGCTGGCTCTTTGATCACCTCCCCCTGGTGAGGTGACCTAAGTATGTCACAGAGAAAGCAGATACAGACAGTTCTCATGAGAGCTGATAAACTAGGGTCAGATCGTAGGGGAAGAGGAATTTCTCTATCAGTGGACTAGGGGAGGGATATAAGGGGGGAAGAGGGTCAGAAGGTGGGACCTGGTGGAGATGAGGGAGTGGCTAGAGCAGGGTACAAGGCGAATGAACTGTAATAAATAATAATAATAAAGAAAAAATTTTAGAAAGAAAGTTTTCTAAGAAATTCTGAGAGATGGAAGCAGAGGGACTGAAAACCTAGACAACAGCCACAATCGTAAGAATGTAAGAGCCCGCCTTTAGGATCAAGAGCAAATAAATTCACCAACCTTGGGTTGATATGAAATTTTAAAACTAGTTTTAAAAAATTTTAGCTAATAACATAATTCGTATTTTTCTCTAGAGCATGTAATTGAATTTATATGTGGTTATATTTGTAGTAGTATGATGATGTTCTTTAATTTCTTTTTTATACTTTTTATTTTTTAATATTAGTTACAATTTATTTATTTTGTATCCCAGCTGTAGGCCCCTCCCTTGTTTCCTCCCAATCCCACCCTTCCTCCCACATCTCCTCCCTGCCCCTCTCTAAGTCCACTGATAGGGAGGGTCCTCCTCCCCTTCCATCTGACCCTAGTTTATCAGGTCTCACCAGGACTGGCCACAAAGTCCTCCTCTGTGGCCTAGATAGGCTGCTCCTCCCTCAGGGGGAGAGAGGTAAAGAGCCAGCCACTGAGTTCAAGTCAGAGACAGTCCTGTTCCCCTTACTAGGGAACCCACTTAGAGACTGAGCTGCCATGGGCTACACCTGAGCAGGGGTTCTAGGTTCTATCCATGCATGGTCCCTGGCACAGGGGTCTTTTCTGAGACTGATCTTTTATTTCTAATGTTTCCCATCTCACTTTTGTTTGAAGGGGTATGTGGATATTATTTGAGGGATGGACTCGGGTGTAAAGAGAATAAGCATGCATTTTAGAGATCTTCAAATGTTGATATTCAATACTAAGGACATCTTTAATTTTTTTTCTTTTTTAAATTGTTTTAATATTAGTTACAGTTTGTTAACTTTGTTTGTTTGCAAACAAAGCTTTTGAGGTTTCCCTTCCTTCTCTCACTTCCGGAGAAAATAGCCTTAGTTCCACAGTTACACACCATTTAAACACATATTAAATGATATTAATTTCAAAATGAAGAAGTAAAACTTGATTAAACTCATTTTGCATACTTGTCCTTGTATTACATTTTTATTAAAGTGATGATTTAATAGCAATAAAAGTTATTTAAAATAAACATTTTATTGTTCTAGTAACATAATGCAAGTTTGTTTTTCTATTTTTTTATTCTATATGTGTGCACCTATAAAATCTTAGCAAAGACCCAATGCTTATTAACTTTCAGTACATTTTTCCTATATACATCATATGGTTTGACATTATAATTATTTGTTCAAGAAAAAGTAGAATGTACAAAATCGATAATGAAAACCAAAAATCATATGTAGTGATTTTGTCAGCCTCCCACAGAAACCTCAAGACAATGTCAGAACAGCTAATGACAGGAGTTACAGGCTGAGATGGTCTCTTGCCATAACAAGTAGGCATCGAGAGAGCACCATTTTCATATATCCGCATTGTCACTCTCATGAGGGAGCAATTTCAAAGGCCCCCTTCAAAGCCAGGTTGTCACTTTATCATCATTATTTAATTCATGTGTCTCACATATCAATTTTATTGCATCCAAATTCATAGATTACTATTATAATTTTAGAATAAATGGTTTTGATTTATAGGTCTTTGAGCTGTTATAAATACGGTGGGTATCAAGTCAAAAGAAACTCTGTTGGCACAATTCTGCTTATGGAACATGGTGTGTGTCAAGTCTCCTATCTAGTTGTCTCCTATCTAGTTGAGGGGTTTTGTTACATAAAGGTTCTTACCTGTCCCTTGAGAATATGCCTGATAGAGCTGGAGAGATGCTTCAGTTGGCAAAGTACTTACCATGCACTATGAGAACCTGAGTGTACTTCTGTGGAAACAAGATGGTTGCAGTAGACTCTAGAGTTGTATGCTTCTCATTCATAGTCAGCAACCACTTCCCATGACTCTCTTAAACTTGTCCTCAAACTTCCTGTCCCAGTAGCTCAAATCGGGTTACAGGTTCATTTCTAAACGTAATTGCTATCAGTGGGAATAGAATGGCAATGATTCACACAGACTAATTCTTTTTTATCCTTGCAGTTGAGGTCAAGTCCAAGATGTAGTGCTACTATTTAGTGAGCGAAGGTGTGATATACAGTTTAATAAAAAAGTTATCTTCATATTTAGTTTTTAAGTACAAATGTGCCAGTGGATTTTTCCTTTCCCTTTTATCATTTTCTTTCATTTTACAAATATTATGCTTATTAGTTTTACTTTAAGCTTACACAGTAAACTCACAGTTTAGAAGTAATTTTTTAATATGGAAGAATGCACCAAAGGACACATTTTATCTTATTTAATGAGGATTCTTATAAAGACAGACAATTAACTGGTTCAAATTCATGTCACATTCAACTTGCTCTTTTCTGCGGGTCTCCTTTGCTGTGGCAGAGACCGGAACAGTATTAAGAAAATGGGTGCTGACTCAGAATTCTCATTACCAAGGAGCTTGCTTTCTAGCTGTAGATTTTGCGATCACCGTGAGTGATGAGAATATGGTCTGTGTGGGCTGCTGCAGAAGAGTTGCGCTAGCAGGGTGGGTGCAGTGCATCTTTCTGTTCTAGTGTCTAGAGCTGCTTAATGTAAAGGACCAGGTTTTTGGTATTGCCTCTCTTCCTGAAGTTGTGTTCATATGCTTCTTCTTTGAGGTGTATGGGTAGAGTGAGCAGAGAGTTCTGTGTCTCTTTCCTTTTGGTCATATGTTAATTCCATTACGAGGATTGTGTCTTATTACCACAACTGGATGAGCTGGACCTCCAGGTATCACATTGGGAATAGGACATGAAGATATATGTTTTAAGGAGACAATACCAGTAAGAATTCACCCAATATATAGCAGTAACGCTGCAATAGGGGTGGGTGTAAGGTGTCTTGGGTCCTAAATTAGGAAGAATACCAAGAAGGGTAAAGCAGTATTAGGAATCCAGAGGATCCATTTAAGCTGAGCCTAAGTATAGACAGCAATTGTGTAGTAAGGTTGGTAGAGAAAGATTCTATAAAACCACTAGCAGAAAAGAATATTTCATTGAAAGAACCTGCCTTTCAGCAATTTGTAGGTTCAGATTGCAAGGTACTATAGGGGTCAGCCAGTGCAGTAGGTAGAGAATAGTCCAGTGTTGTTTTCTCAAGGGCCTTTGTAAGTTACAGTACACAGCTGGGCAAATAGGGAGCCAATGTATGCCTTTTAAGGATGGAAGTACCATCATGGAGTCTACCTTAGCAACGTATTTCTTCCTTCTCTGAATAGTGGCTTCCAGAAAGGAAGACGGGTCAAGGTAAAGCAGGTGGTAACAGCCACTGATCCAGGTGATAAATGAAGGTGTCAGGGCCATTAAGTCAAGTTGAAGAGGAACTTAGGAAATGGAATCAGGAGGGATTTGTGATATAGGGAACACAGTAGCAGAGGATGAAAGTGACCCAGGATTCAGATACAGGCTTTTGATGCAGGAAACTTACTACTTGGTTTGGGATGCTGTGAAAAACACCAGCATCTGGGTGGCTGAAACAGTGCACTCTTCTGTTCTGGGGTCCAGAGACTTAAACACGCCTGACCCTGGAGAAGCTGTCATATTCTGTGATCCATTCTTTTTGGTCTGAAATTTGGATTTCAGTCAGCATTGCTATATTATGTTTTTATGTGTTTACATACAAAAGTGTTCACATGTGTCTTTCCAAGTATACTTTGAAGTCTTTGTGGCTTTTGTTAGCTAAACAATTGACTTTTTTTTTCTTTAATATATATGGGATTAGCCCTGATTGATTTGAATGATGAAGGATTTTGCCCCAGTTGGTTTGAATGATGAAGAATTTTGCTTGTTTCTGATGTGTCTTTGTTTTTCACTTGTTGTTATGTCCCCCTACTGATAAATACTTGATTTGCCTTTTATGTTCTAGTTCCTAAATATTTGATTAAGATATGTGAGCATTTGGATTGAATATTTTTACTGATTAAAGTGTATGCAACAAAATGTTAAGATGAGTGTGGATGCATGTAAATTTAAAATAACAAAGCCATAACTCTAGGCTCAGGAGGTTAAATGTACTAGAAATTATTCCTATTCTTATAATTAATGTGTAAAGAAGTAATCATGGAATTACTGTGCCTGTAATTTTGGTATGTATCAGTGTCTGCAGAGGACCAATAAAAAGAAAATATTTGTTGAATACTGCTTTTAAACTGTAACTATTTTCTCATTACTGCAACAGACAGATTTCTGAAATAAAAACATCATTAACTCTATCAGTAAATCCTACGGAATCAAACTCTTCTCATATAAGTATTTAGTATTTGTTAACAGTGACTGTGCAATTCCCTGTCAGCTGCATCTACAGAGGGCCTCTGAAAGAATTCTACACAGCAGGGTATCAAAGCAGATGCTGAGACTCATAGGCAAACTTTGGGCAGAGTGCAGTGAATCTTATGAAAGAAGGAGGAGATGAAAGACCTGGAGGGGACAGAATCTCCACAAGGAGACCAACAGAACCAAAAAATCTGGGCCCAGGAGTCTTTTCTGAGACTGATACTTCAACCAAGGACCAGGCATGGAGATAACCTAGAACCCCTGAACAGATGCAGCCTATGGCAGCTCAGTGTCCCAAGTGGAATATCCTAGTAAGAGGAACAGGACCTGTCTTTGACATGACCGCAGTGGCTGGCTCTTTGATCACCTTCCCTAGGGTGGGGGCAGCTTTATTAGGCCACAGAGGAAGACAATGCAGCCAAGTCCTGATGAGATCTGATAGACTAGAGTCAGAAGGAAGGGGAGGAGGACCTCCCTATCAGTAGACTTGGAGAAGGGAATAGGAGGAGAAGAGTGAGGGAGGGTGTGATTGGGAGGATACAAGGGAGGGGCTATAGGTGGGATACAAAGTGAATAAATTATAATAATAATAAATTAATTAAAAAAGAATGACTAACTGTATGAAGTCAAGAGATGTTGACAGAGTTGACAATCTTATAGAAGCCCTCAGCTGCAAAATGTTTTATATTCAGGACATACACATGGGTAGTTTTGTGTTTACTTAAGGTCTGGGCTTAACCTTCTCCAGAGAATTGACTTTTGTTACTATATTTGTGTAGAATCTGGGATACCATTGTATTTTATGGTCTCTGTTATTATTGCTAGAAATAAAATTATTATTTGGAATGCAAGAATATACACTACTGCTACTTAGACATTTTGTAAATACTTTTCAGATGAATTTGCTGTATAGATATAGACTTTTCCAGTGTTCACAGTTTAGGACCACATATTTAGACTTCACATGTTTCTTAGCTGTTTGCTAATGCAAAGCAAATGCCTCTGAACTGTCCAGTCTACCTTCTTCCTGTCAGACCCCTACTTGTATCTTTATTGGCATGATTTTATCCAATCCATCCAGTCCACTTGTCATCCATCACATATGTTGTGATGAATGAGCTGTTAGATGAATTTGTCATTGTGAAAATATATTGGAGAATTCACAGACTTACAAATTGGTGCATTTTGGTACCCAGACTGCATGGCATAGACCCAGACTGGTGCAAGACAAAAGCCTGAACATCAGGTCACTGAAGTAAACGTGGCAGCACAGTCATAAGTATTTCTACACGTTAGCACAGAAAAGATACACTGAATAATCTTTACAGTAAAGCACTACAAAATAATAAACATTGGCTCATTTTAGGGCACTTGATCGGGAGAAGAGCTGAAAGAACTGAATGAACTCTGAGTGAATGGTGAATGAATCTAATTGCATACAACACCTCTGTACATGAGTTGAAATTTTATAAACTACACAATTAAGCTCTACTAAGTTATAAAAAAAACAGTGGTCTTTCTTTTTAAGTAAAAAGTTAGCCTCAGCTTAGAGTAATATTCTTTTACTTAACAAATTATCTGTCTATCTTTATTCATTTTTTACTTCTTTGTAATAATAACACCTCCTTAAAATGCTTCCCAGCAGAAAGGGGGATGATGTACTCTGTGGTGTGATGAGAGCCATAGAACACCGAAGTGTGTTTGATACATGTTATCCATCTATTATTATTATTTCCCTTTTGACCACAATTCCTAGAAGTCATGATACGACAATCAAGCTGGCGAATGCTATTTTCTTCTGCATCTGCCACTTAGGGTAATGTCCTCCAAATCCATCTATTTTGCCACAAGTGGCAAGATTTTATTCTTCTTTATGGCTAAATAAAGCTCTACTGTGTATTTATACTGAATTTATACAGCTTAGGAACCTCTAAGACATTCTTTGCTATAGTCATATTAATTTATCTTCTCATCTTCTACAGTGTGTAAGAGTTCGGTTTTTCCACATCATTGCCAGCATGTTATTTTAATAATAGACATTCTAACCACTACGAGATATATTGCCATGAAATTTTGATTTTCCATTTCCCTTTTCCATTTCCCAATGGCTAATGCAGCTGAATCTTATCTGTGATTTTATTGGCCACTTGACTATTTTGTTTTGAGGAACACCTATGAAGATATATATCAAATTTTAATTTGGATTATTGTCTAAGGTACTTGAATTCTTTAAGCACTCTAGTGTTATCCCTGTATCAGATCAACAGTTGGCAAATATCTTCCCATTTTATTGGTGGTCTCTTTACTGTGTCGTTTTTTTGCTCATGCAGAAGCTTTGTATTATAATTCATCCCATTTGTCTAGTTCATTCTTTATTTTCTGTGCTTTTGGAACAATATAAGAAATGATTGTCTGTGTCACCATACTGAAATATTTCCCTTATGTTTTATTTTAGTTATCTAATAATTATAGTTTTTGGAATTAGGTCTTTGGTATATTTGTGTTGAGTCCATTTTTGGGTGTAGATTATTAAATTTTTATTGATTTACATCATATATTCTGAGTATTTTCATCTAATCATGTAGATCATTATTGATCTATGGTTTTAATGTCCTGAATTACTATTTATTCTACTTGTCTTAGCCTGTTCAAGGAAGTGCCTATCAGCCATATGTTGAAAATCAATTATCTTTGATTTCTGTCATCAAGCCCCTTCTCTGAGTCAATTCTTGCATTATTCTTTTCGATTCTGTTTTTGAAAGCTTGTCAGATTTGGCTCATGGTTTCCAATTTGGATTTTATGTTTATTGTTTATAATCTCTAATGCCGTTTTGATTTCAGTGTGGCTTTGTAAATGAGCTGTCATTCTATTCTGCAGCCCTCTTCTATTATGTTGCTATGATCATGCTTATGCTCATGAGGATGAAATAGCTATGCCTCAGGAATACCCAAGTTTAGGATGGGCAAAATAAACTGTTTTCTCCATTATATGTACATTATTTTTGGTACAAAGTGTGTGAGGAGTTTATTCATATCAAGGTTTTACCTAGTTCTTTTCAGGTACCAAGTGGCTGCCTCTGATGTTATGCACTTGTGGCTTCATCTGCTTAGACTTTGCTTAGACTCTAAGATAAAACCTCAGACCCGTAATATTAACACCCACTCAGGTGATAATTACAAGTGATAGGTCCTCAGTTATCTACATCCTTTATTAAGTGTAAAAATTGGAGGTTTTCATAGCCTGCTTCTAGGATTAGATCACATTTTCAGTATTGGCTCACAGAGCTTGGAAAGATGTATTTACTAGTTTATTCTAATTGATATCACAAAAGACACAGATGGACAAACAGATGGGTGGTCCATAGGAGAAGGTGAGGAAAGGTCCAAAGCACTTCTTTTTCCTGGGATCTAGGACAAATCACTTTCCCAGCCTGTACTTTTGGTCACCAACCTAGTAGCTATCTTGAAATACTTACAGATATTGTGGAACTTTGATAGAAATGAATAATAGGGGGCTGGAGGGATGTCTCAGTGGTTAAGAGTACTGTCTGCTCTTCCAAAGGTCATGAGTTCAATTCCCAGCAACCACATGGTGGCTCACAACCATCTATAATGTGAACTGACTCCCTCTTCTGGATAAAACACTCATATACATAAAATAAATAAATCTTTAAAAAAAAGAGAAAGAAATGAATAATAATCCAATCTCCAGTCCCACTTTCTTCCTGGGGGAAAGAGATATGATTGGAGGTCATGGCTTTGTCTTTCTGATGATCAGCCCCATTATAAGACACTCTCAAATCTCACCAGGAGCTCATCTTACCCAAGCGAAGTATATTCCCAACTCTAAGGAAATGACAGGAATTTAGGAATTCTGGGTCTAGACTGGTCATTATGTTACAGCAGCCAAAGCTAAATCTCTTTAACTCAGTGAAACAATTTAAGATGATTTCATATTCTGACAGACAGAACCAGTCAAAAACATCTCCCTATTCTATTATAAACACACTCTTTGCTATGTCATATCTGTGGTCATAGCTTTGTAACTTAATTCTTCAGCTTATTGGCCACAGGTCATCACTTGATTTATGCAAATGTATGATCCTTATAATGAAAGGAGAGACATACATGGGTGGACACTAGAAATCTCTTCTTGAGTGTTTGAAAAGGCCACGATTATTTAAAAAATGAGTTTTAAGGTATAAAGCAAACACTGTTTAAGCTTTACTTTGTATCTTTGATGGTAAAACAGTTTTTCTTTGTATGGCTTTTTAAGTTGGGCTTTAAAGAATCCTGAACTAACAGCATGAAATGCCCATGTTTACCTGAGAGTTTATGTATTGTAGTGCTATGTTTAGATTTAGATCAGGTAAAAACAGTTACTGACATCTGAAATTACCTTGCTACTAATAAGTACTTCTGTGTCACACACTGAAATTTCCTTCTTGTTGTTAATATAAATCATTGCCTTTGTGTTTTTCTAGTTTTCATTTCATTTTGTTTGGTACAATATATTTTGATCATATTATTTCCACTTCTCTAATTCCTCCTAGGTCCTACTCACCTCACTACCCACCTAACGATTTGTTCCCTTTGTCTAAAGAAAGGAAGAAATAAAGGAAGGAATGGAGGGAGGGAGAGAGAAAAAAGGAAGGAAGGAAAGAAGGAAGAACACAAAAGAACAGAGAAAGAGTAAGACCAAAACAATCAAAGGACAAAACAATATGAAGAACAAAGAGAAAAACATGGAGGCTATTTTTGCATTGGCCAACTATTCCTAGGCATGTGGTCTGCCCTGAAGTATACTTGATATAAACAGTGATACTCCACTGGAGAAAACTGTTTTTCTGTTTCTGAGTAGGTATTAATTCAAAATAGCCTTTTTTCTTAGAGATAGGGCTCTGTGTTCACTTCTTAAAGCTGAGAATTTTGTCTAGTTTGAACTTGTGTAGGTCTGTTATGTGTATCTGTTAGTTCATATGTGCATCAATCCTGATGTTTCTGGTAAACACTGCTTCCTTGGAGTCATTCACAAACTCTGGCTCTCAAAGTCTTACTACCACTTCTTCAGCATAGATCCCTGGGCCTTGAGAAGAAGGCTTTGATGGAGCCATCCCATTTACATCTGTGTGCGCCAAAATCTCTCAATCTCTGCACATGGTCCTGTTGTAGATCTTGTTTTTCATTATCATCTATTGCAAGAAGGTCCTCTGATGAGACCTGAGAAATGTCTGGTTATAGATATAGTCATATGTCTTCAGGAGTCATCAAT
The DNA here is from genome assembly GCA_028658305.1 of Pachyuromys duprasi. NCBI lineage: Eukaryota > Metazoa > Chordata > Mammalia > Rodentia > Muridae > Pachyuromys > Pachyuromys duprasi. The sequence goes on from CM053766.1 coordinate 62,238,260, forward strand.
TGTCATGTTCCTTTACCACAGTAATAGTATACTAGTATTATGTTTTTTCTTAGGCTCATTATCTACGTAGTCTCAGGTTCTTGTCCAATTTATCATGGTCATGTATGGGTTCCATATAATCAAATGGGTCTTAAAAGCAAGTATATTTTTAAAACATGGTTGTTTATTCCCACAACATTGTGCCATTATTGCTCTAGTTTACTTGCAGATAGTTCTCTGTTGTAGGTCTGGGGTTTATAGCATATGTGTGTGTGTTGATGACTGCTTTTCACCTCATGTAGGGTGCAAAATACCTTCTAGCACCATAAACGCTAGTCAATAGGAATGACTTTCTGGGTACCAGGTCAATTTCTTACATATTTAAGTGGTGTTTTCAGCAATAGGACCTGACTATCAGGTTATAGAGAGTAATCGTTATACTTGGCAATGGCCTGTCATGTTTGAGGGGTAGTTATGGTATCCACTTGGCCAGCGACTTAACAAGTTGTAATCCACTGGGGGTTTTAGTCTGTGGCCTTAGATGTTTAGTTGGGGTGTTGTCTTCCCCATTTTGTGGTAACTCCATTTAAATTTCTTTCATATATACATATATATTAGGAATCTTCTATTGTATAGAGTTCCTATATGGCTTTTCAAAAGGCCTTTAGTGTTAGTTGTTCCTACTCCCATTCTCTGCCTTCCTACCCCCTCTCCATTTAATTCTCCTAGTTTCCTCTTTATCTCTTTATAAAACTGTACTCTAGTCCACCTTCCTTGGAAGAGCCCATCCTTTCCCCCTGTCCCTTACTAGATACCTAACTTCCATAGTTATTTTAATTGAAACATACACACTAAAGCTTAAAATATTACATCCACATAAAAGGGAAGACATACAATATGTGTCTTTTTGATTCTGCGTTACCTCATTCTGGTTGATTGTTTCTAGCTATATCCATTTACCTGCAATTACATCATTTCATTTTTCTTAACAGCTGAATAATATTCCATTGTATAAATGTGCCACATTTTCATTATTCATTCATTAGTTGATAGACATCTGTGCTGTTTCTAATTTATGGCTATTGTGAATGGAGCTACAATGAACATGCATGAGCAAGTGTCTCTGTGGTAAAGACATCTTTACATGTTGATTTTTCCTCTTTTTAGGCAAGAGATGGGGCAAAATGGTACCTATTTTCTGTTCCCTGTCACACATTTGTCATCCAAGTAAATCTTAGAATCACTTTGTCAGTGTAATTACAAACACATAAAATATGTTCACAATACCAGTGTTAGTGGTCTGCATGCTTAATGCTTAATCACTAAGCATAATGATTGTATAATCATATTAATGAGTTCAAACCTGAACTTGCCATTTTTTAGTGGATCAAGTTCCTGAAATCTTGGCAAATTGACTAATTTATAATAGGATACTTTCATTAATTTCCCCTTTGTGGTGATAAGATAAAATATTTGTTGTTGTAAATATTAAAAGTGTTGGGCTATATAATGTTTATTATTATTATTTGCCCTATGATTTATCAGGGCACTATTATCTAACCTGCTATCACAAATAATAAGACACAGGCACCTGCTAGATTTTATAATTGCCGTATATACCCTAGGTAGAGCAGATATTCCTACCTACACTGTCTGAATCACCTCACCATCCATCTCCTAGCCCCCAGCCAATGCTTGCTTTTATTCTTCATCTGTACCTTTCACACCATTACTGGAGTCCTTCCTCCCAGCCCCACATGATTTCTTCCCCAGGCTAACCCATCCTGGCATCCTCCTCCTCCCATGATTCTTATGATTAGTCTTCAAAAGCCAGGGCTGAGACTTAACAAGCTCTGGGCAGATGGCAATAGTAGAGAACTCCCCCTTTCAGTGGACTAGGGGAAGGGGATGGGGGGACGAGGCAAGGAGGGTAGACCTGGGAGGAGTTGAGGGAGGGGGCTTCAACTGGAATATTTAATAAATAAATTATGAAGAAAAAATTAAAATAATAATAATAAAAAGCCTGGGAACATTAGCCACACCTACCCCATTCTGCCTTGCCCAGGTATAGGCCCTTTAATGAACTTGCCAGGCATGTTTTAGTCAGGTTTACACAAACAAGGATGGGTATATCCACATAGGCAGTTACCAGATCTTGAGTGCCAGTAATTAGCATTAGACCAACCTCTGCAAATACACTAATAAAATCAGCTTGAGGGGAAAAGCCTTTAACTCATATAGTTCAAGGTATAACTCATCACGATAGGAGAGTCAATATGAAGCAGCATGTCATAGTGTATGCACAACCAGGATAGGAAATAGTGATGAACACTTACTTAGTGCTTAGCTTGCTCTCTCTCCGTTATATCGGCTCTGATCCTCTGCTTTGAGAGTGATGAGACCGGCAGTGGTACCATGTCAATGTCTTCTCATTTCAATTTCAGTGTCTTCCCGTTTCAATTAATATAATTGAGTTATGCCATTTTGAAATGTCCAGCAGTCCATCTCCCAGGTCATAGTAGACATTATCAAGTTGAGAACATTATCGCTTATCATAAGCATAAAAGATAAGTTTTGTCTTACCAAGTTGTTATGATTATAAGGCATGCTAGTATTTGAGAGGCTTTTAGTGCAATGTTATGTATGCACTAAGTTCTGCCTTTGTATTTTTAAAATGTAAGCAAAGTTTTCATAATGCTAGTATACAAAAGAAAATGTGCAACTATGAGATACTATTACAAAGAAATGCAGTTGCTCACGAAGGAGGAAAGAATATCCTGCATGGATATAAGTGGCACATATTTGTGGCAGTTTTCATAGTGGTTTTATAGTCAGTGTTCTTGGTGTGAAGTGTGAGATCATCTGAGATTAAAATGTATGATGTTATCAAAGACACATTATATTTCTTGTCATGGAACAAATATCTACCCTTATCAGGGAACAGATATCCATTTCTGTTCTCAAAGCATTGTCCCTCACAATAGAAGAAAACCTTAATAGATCGTAGCAAAAATAAACCTTTGGGTTATGAGTTTGAAACCTAAAATGTAGTTTTATTAAAAATTAAATATTCTGTATAATCTGATAGGCATATTATTCTGCATGTTTTACTTTTTATCTGTCACAATATGCTAGAAATTTTAGGCAATTATAGTGGCACTTAAATACATATGTCAAAACATATTTAACATTTGAAAATTAGTGATTATACAAAGAACCATTAGTGACCATTATAAATATATACATCTATATGACCATTATAAATCTGTATTAATATCTGCAGTGCATGATGTTAATGCGGCATGCTATTTGCATTGCTAGATGCAACATGACGTGTGAAGCCTTTTTTAAAAGTGTTAGGAATCCTTTGCCTTCCACTGAAAAGCAGGACATGTAGAAGGTGAGCTTTTAATTGCAGCCTAACAGTGATGTACTTTTGTTCTTACATAGTTATGGAATAATCCCCTGAGATAACTATTTGAAGTAAAATGGTGTGAATTTTTATTGACTTGCTTTTTGATTTGAGACATCATCTTGCCTTCTTGCTCTTCTTGTATATGAATGTCCAGTAAGTGATGACTCTTTCTTCTATATTTTGCAACCTAAGACAGCTATTGGCTGGATAGCTAAGCCAGTTATTTCCAAACCACAAAATTTGGCCTCCGCTATTTTGCATAACAGCTAACAGGACTGGCTTCTTAATTGCTTTATGTGGCGTGAATTCTGATTACGATGCCAATAGTAGTCAGGGGTTACCAGATGACCGTCGGCTCCCCGTTGCCATGTTGTAGACATGATATTTTATATGGATTCTGGCTCAGGTTGAAGGCTGACCCCTGCTTTTGTGTTTGCTAGGTAACTGATCAGTCAGCTCTATTCACCCCTGAGTGATGTCAACAGCTTAGTCTGTGAGGCTGACAATAGCCTGATACAAAAGGAACATCACAGTCAACACACTCATTCCATGGTCTGTTTGGCAGGGAGTGAGTTGTTGTGACTCAAGCCATATTTTCACAATTCTGCTCCCCCCAAAAGAATCACAGCACAGTGGTCTTTCTAGGGAGGGGGCCGTATATGTATAGCATACATCGTTGCCTCCTTTTGACTTTAATTAGAATTACTAGAAATCTTATTTTATCATTATTTTAATTTTTTCCTGTTATTTTTATTTATTATTTATTACAATTTATTTACCTTGTATCCCAGCTGTAGCCCTCTCCCTCATCTCTTCCTGGTTCCACCCTCCCTTCTTCTTCTGCCCCTAAGCCTTTTCCCTAGTCCACTGATAGGAGAGGTCCCTTTCCCTACTATCTGACCCTAGCCTATCAGGTTTCATTAGGACTGGCTGCATCTTCTTCCTCTGTGGCCTGGCAAGGCTGCCCACCCCCCCTTCCAGAGGGAAGTAATCAAAGAACTAGCCACAGAGTTTATGTCAGAGATAGCCCCTGCTCCCCTTAGAAGAAGGTACATGGAGACTGAGATGCCTATGGGCTACATCTGAGCAGGGATTCTAGGTCCTTTCCATGCATGGACCTTGGTTGTTGCATTGGTCTCTAAAGGAACCCCTGGGCCCAGATTTTTTCCCTTTGTTGTTCTCTTTGTGGAGCATCTGTTCCCTTCTCCTTCTTCCATCAGATCCCCTGCACTCTGCATAACATTTAGCTATGAGTCTCAGCATCTGTTTCAATATACTGCTAGGTAGAGTCTTTCAGAGGTCTTCTGTGGTAGGTTCCTGTCCTGTTTCCTCTTTTCTCCCCCTTCCAAAGTCTATCTTGTTTGCCCATCTGAAAGAGGATTAAGCATCTTCCTATGTTCATAGCAGCTTTATTTGTAATAGCCAGAATCTGGAAACAACCTAGATATCCCTTAACCAAGGAATGGATGAATAAATTGTGGTACATTTACCCAATGGAATACTACTCAGCTATTAAAAACAAGAAAATCATGAAATTTTCAGGTAAATGGACAGTACTAAAAAAGATCATCTGGAATGAGGTAACCCAGAAGCAGAACGACACATGGTATATATTCACTTATAAGTGGATATTAGCCATAAAACATTGGATAAACATACTAAAATTTATAGTCCTAAACAAGGAAGACCCTAGGGAAGAAATCTTAGATTATATGAAACTGATATAAGAAGGTACATGGTAGGGTTTCCCTAGTATTCAACTGTACTCTGGATTAAATTAGAAACTCTCACTGGGAATTTGCTGAATCTAATCCCTTAAAAGTACTCCAGTGCAGTGTCAATTCCTTGGTGGAAATAAAGTGAAGGTGCATCACTTCTTTTTTCCTTTGGCACTTGTAATTCTTCCTCATATGTAAGCTTTCCCTAACCCCTTTCTAGATTGATTTGTTTACAGAAAAGAAAGAATGACTGATGTCTTAGTTACTTTGCTTTGAAAACAACACCATGACCAAGACAATTTATAAAAATAAAAAAGCGTTTAGTTGGCCTTACAGTGTCAGAGTGTTTAGAGTCCATGAAGGTGGAGCAAAGGTGTGGAGGCAGAAACAGCTACTATCCAACATCTTGATTAAAAAAAAAATAGTAGGTTACACAGAGGACATACTGGGAAAGGCAGCAGTCTTTGGAAGCCTCAAAACTTGCCCTAGTTACTCACTTCCATAAACAAGGCCACATCTAATCTTAAAATGTTCCACCAACTGGGATCCAAGTATCAAGCATATTTGCCTATGCAGACCATTTTCATTCAAGTACTACAATTGACTTTGAGCTGTTGTATTAAAATAAGAAGGAGGACACTGGGTAAAATGGTCAATTCTCACTCAGAAAGGCAAATAGGGACAGACAGCAGAAGAGGGAGAAAAATAGGGAACCTGAGAGGAGCCTACTGCAGAGGGCCTTTGAAAGACTCTACCCAGCAGGGTATCAAAGCAGATGCTGAGAGTCATAGCCAAACTTTGGGCAGAGTGCAGGGAATCTTATGAAAGAAGAGGGAGATAGAAAGACTTGGAGGTGACAGGAGTTCCAAAAAGAGACTGATAGAGCCAAAAAATCTGGGCCCAAGGGTCTTTTCTGAGACTGATACTCTAACCAAGGACCATGCATGGAGATAACCTAGAACCCCTGCACAGATGTAGTCCATGGCAGCTCATTGTCCAAGTGGGTACCCTAGTAATGGGAACAGGGACTGTTTCTGGCGTGAACTCAGTGGCTGGCTCTATGATTGCCTCCCCCTGAGGGGGAAGTAGCCTTACCAGGCCACAGTGGAAGACAATGCAAGCCATCCTTATGAGGCCTGATAGGCTAGGGTCAGAGGGAAGGAGAGGAGGACCTCCCCTATCAGTGGGCTTGGGAGATAAGGGAGTGAGGGTGGGATTGTGAGGGAATGAGGAAGGGGGCTACATCTGGGATACAAAGTGAATAAACTGTAATTTATAAAAAAAATTAAGTAACTTTAAAAAATAAAAAAAAATAAAATAGTTACCAAATGTTCTACATCAGCTAAACACTTTCAAAAAGAACAGGCTCATTTTTATTCTCCATATACTTTATAGTCTTTCTCTATACTTGTAACACACTATATACTCTGTTTTTGACGAGCAAAACACCAAGGCCCTATCCCAAATAATAAGGCTGAGCAAAGCTGTATCATTTGTAACCGGGGACCTCCCTAGAAGCCCATTTATTATAGATCACTTTCATTTCTCAACAGGTAGCCAGTGTTGGTTCCATGTAGTAGCTTTAGATAAAAGCTCATTTTGCCTTCTATTTCAGATTTCAAATTTAATATAGTTCTTATACTTTAGAAAATAGTTTATTTCAATTCTCAAATAGAACTTTTAAATAGAACTCTTATTTTGAAGCTACATTGTGAAATGCAGCTCATTCTCAGTAGAGCTGAAGTATGCAAATACCTTAGTCATGATTATTTCAACATTTAAATTTCTTTAGGATTACACAAAGGAAGTGTAAATAGATGCTAAAACATGCAGAAACTGGTAATGTGAAGCAGAAAGCCAGAAGGAAAATAGGCGTTCATGTGTGGAGAATAGAGCAGTAGACCTGTTGTGAATATTTATCTGTGTTTCATAGTTATTTTTATGCTACAGTTCAAAGACTCACATGTTTCCCCAAACTGCAAAAATAGAGGAATTAAAAGGATAATGGTAAAAGTACAACAGGGACTCTGGATAGAGAGGATATGAAAGTGGGTATGTGAATACAAGTAAAGAATACTGTACACAGGTAGGAAAACATCTGGAGATATTTATATGGTGGCCTGCTAAAAACTGGTAAAATGACAGTTGAAATTGGGAATTTTCAAGTCTCCAGTGCTAAAACAATAAGTAGTGTAATTATAATCTCTATCATTAATATTGTTTGGCAGTTTCTTTCAACCCTGGAGGGTCTCTTGGCTGTGGTTTTTGCTCCAGTGATTTCTTTGGATGGTTATGTACCATTCTTATGGTATAAAAGAAACAGGCATGTTAGAAGAGGAAGGAAATGAGGTGTAGATGCTAAGTGTTTGCACTAAGGATTAAAGATGGGCGATTGCTATACAAAGCACAGATTCATCATGATGCTCCATTCTATTTATTTTTGAAAATATTTTTATAAAAGTAAAAGGCAAAATGATTGACCACCTGTCCCACTTTACAGTGATAATTACAGTTGTATGCTTCCTAATATTCTGGTTGAGATCAGGTTACATAAATGATTACGGTCTCACAAGACTGTTAAGGAATTTAAACATTCCTATGTAATGACATGATCTAGTTGACCAATGCTCCAAGCTACGCATGCATAATTATATTCAACCATGCTTATTAATGATAAAAATGGCTAGTTTACTTTATCTTACTATACTATATCTAGTTGTTGTTTTAGAGTGTACCCTTCCTATTTCAAAGAAAAAGTAAATTGTAAGTCAGGTATGGTAGCTTGCCCTTGTAGTTCAGGGGTAGGTGGATCTCTATGAGTTTGAGACCAGCTTCATCTACATAGTGAGTTTCAGGCTTGCAAGCACTGCATAGTGAGACTCCCTTCAAAACAAAACAGTGCAAAACAACCTCTCCTGAAATATAGGGTAAGACAGAATGCCATATTCTGCTGTCTGAAACCTTAGAACAGAAACCTGGAGTGCTACTGTCCAAAGCAACATGTTGAATGATTGACTTATACTGTTTGTTTTATTTTTCCTGCCCATATGTAAATCACTAAATACCCTTATGTGTCCACAACTTTAATTTATAAGCATGTAGATCTCTAAGCGACATAGAAGTGTGGTTATATTCATGCCATGTGTATAATCCTCTGGGCATGCTAGGTTACAAACATCTATTTATAGTAGGTAGGCTCTCCTTGGAATGGCCAGTTGAGTGCAGGAAGTCACTCATATCTTTACTTTGGGAGTTTCAATACACAATTGATAGTGAATAGTAAGTAAATGCAGGAAAACTGAGGACTCATTTGTGTTCGGTACTGTGTTAAGACACAGTTTTCTATCTCCTGTAGGAGAGAATTGTGGTTCAGGGAAGGGTAGCAAGAGAACTCCCTTATTATTATATTCTCTTCCTGGGTATTGCTTCCTTCTCTTTTCCAAAGAAGAGGTAGAAGAGAAACAGAAAAATTCCTAGAATGGTTTTACTAAAGAAATGAATGCTAAAGAGGACAGACCTTCTCCTCTTTTCTCTGTGTACTATAGTATCTGAGGCCAAACATGGCAATTTCACCTACATAGAGTCCATTTCCGAAGCTGATTTAAGGACTAAAGAGCTTCTCCAGGTGTTGCTCAGCCTTCTAGAATGATAGTCCCTAACCAGAGACAATCACAAAATTCTTATTTGCTTTAAATGTATCCAAAGTTCTTTTGACTTTGGTGTTTGGCAGAAATTCAAATACAGTTTTTCACAAATGTTTTATTCCTCAGAAAAGTTTGTGCTTAGTCAGTGCTTCAACACCAAGTGGATGCTTGAGATAGTGGACTTAGGAAAGGGTTGTTTTGCTTCAGTTTTAGAGTTTGGGTTGGAGGATTGGACAGATTCCTTACTTTTTGTATGCTAGTCTGGAAACAGCGTGCCATGGTGAAAGCATGTGCAGGAAAGCATATGCCACTCTAAACCTCATTGCTAGGAAGCAAAATCAGGAGGAGGAAAAACTCCGGATATCACCATCCACTGAAGGACACGGCAGCAGGAACCCAGCGACCTCCCACTAAGCCCCCACTCTTAGCAACTCCCTCTGCTTGCCCACACCACTGACACAGAGGCTAAGTTTCAAACCCGCTGACCACTGCAAGCAAGGCATGAACAATGTTCCTATCTTGATTGTCTCCATGCTGTCAGCATTTGCTTTCAGAAAACTAGAGTAAGGTACAGATCTATGCAAGTACTGATAATGGGAAATAATCCTTTCAGACTGAATATGCAGTTTGTCACAAAACTTGAAACCTTTTTCTTAGTTCCAATTGTGTCCATTAGGATAGTATTCCTTTATATATTCCGTCTTAAATAATTTTCCTGAACACATTAGACAGGCATAAAGTTCTTACTACCTGAAATACACTTTTTGGTGCAATATGTATTGTCTTTATATGCCTAGTTTTTAAATGAATACTTTGTATCAACTTTTGTTATTCTTTTATCCTTCCTGCATTGTAGAAATAAAACCTGACCCCTCACCTGTGCAATGTTATATATGAGGATATAGGAGAAAAAAAATCACGCTAAGTTGAGTTAGTCTATCTTGGAGGAGCATCATTGAGTTATACTGTTGAGACTTGGACCTGATAAATATATTTGTGTGTATACTTAGCTTATGACCAATGTCTGTTCCCTGATCTAGGATCCGGACTTAAAATACTTTAAGTCAGTGCTTCTCAAACTTCCTAATGCTGCGACCCTTTAATACAGTCCTTCATGTTGCGGTGACCCCCAGCAATAAAATTATTGTTGTTTATACTTCATGACTGTAATTTTGATAGTGTTACAAATCAATATTGTAAATATTTTTGGAGCTAGAAGTTTGCCAAGGGGGTCACAACCCAGCAGGTGAGCAGCACTGTTTTTAGCAATGATAACGTATTTGGAAATCTATTGGTCTTTAAAAGACTTATATTTAATTTTGTTTGTTTGTTTATCAGAAGAACAGATTTCAACTAAGCAGGGCTCATAGGTGTTCACAGAAACTGAAGTGTCAATCAAAAAGCCTGCATTGGTCTACACTAGATGCTCTGCATATATGCTATGGTTGTTGGCTTGATGCTTTTGTGGAACTCCTAACAGTGAAAGTGGGGTTATCTCTGACTATTTTGCTAGCTTTCCTCCTACTGTGTTGCCTTGTCTGGCCTTGATATTGGGGTTTGTGCCTAGCCTTATTGCATCTTGTTATGTGAGCTTGCTTATGTCCCTGGGAGGACTGCTGTTTTCTACAGGGAAACAGAGCAACAGTGGATCTGGGTGAAAGGGCAGTATGTGTCAGGAAACTGGGAGGCATGGAGGGAGGGGAAACTGTGGTCAGGATGCATTGAAAACAAAATAAAATAAATAAATAAACAAAAATAACATTAAAAATTGTTTATTATAAGTTACGTTCTCAGGATAATTGCCTTGTTGCTTTTATTCATATTAGAGTATGAATTCATACTATTCAGCAAACATTATGAATAATCATTTTATTAATACACACTTAAAAACCTGTATTTGATGAAAATCAAGTAAGTTTTTAGTATGCTTTTATTATTTTACAACTTATTGAACTTTTGCTTAATTTTCGATATTGTTTTAGGCATATGGGCGTTTGCTTGCATATACCTATTTTAGGTATGTGTGCACATTTAGCATATTCATGCCTGGTGTCCGCAGAGGTCAGAAAATCATGTCAGATCCTTTGAGGCTGGTGTTACTGATGATTGTGAGCCACCCTGTGGGTGCTAAGAACCAAATCTGGACCCCTGCAAGAGCAGTAATGGCTGAGATGCCTGTACATTTTCTAGTATGTTTTAATTTAGTAGTGAAAGCTGTGTAAGAAAATGGGAATAATTGTGTGTTATAGGCTTTCAGTTATGGTGTAGTAACAAGTTTAGTAGTCAGTAAAAGAACATTTTGAAAAGCATATTTCAAACCAAAGTGAGATACTTTTTTACCAGTTTATTGTCAGGTCTATAGACATAGACCATTCCCAACATTAAATTGTAGCTTTCTAAAAGAAATAATTATTCTATTTAAATCCTCCATGGAAATAAGGAATTCTCCTTTTTTCTAAGGGATTGGTTTTTAAATTGCACTTTGAGTCCTAAAATTTCTTTCTAGGATTTTGTACTTGAGTTCTGTGGATTTCTCAGACTCATTTCCTTTTAAAATATTATTCTTTTCTAAATTAAATTTTCTTGTTATGGGGAGAACCACAATTCTTTCTACAATTGAAGTTTAGACTGGAAACATTATTTTCCTACCTTTGGGTCAATAAAATTGCTTATTTTTTTCCTTATTTTGTAGAGAATTGAGGCTTATTTACTGAGAAATGCAGTCACTTTGAAGTTGTTTAGACCATAGCCTCATGACCGTCTTTTCTATAATGCTGAAGTTACCTAATGTGCTTTGTCAAATTGCTGTAAACGTCTTTGATGGTGGAGAGCTGTGGAGTTTCCATCTTCAGGCCATAGCAGCAGTGCAGACACATTCAGCGGCTCACCTGCCCTCTTGACACTTTACTTCAGTTAGATTGATTTTTCACCTTCTACACTACAGAAAGCCTTGACCAGGAGCCCTTGGCTGTCCCTTTCTCTACCTTCTCTCCACAGCATTACCTGGTCTAATAAAGTTCTAACACAGCTTCCTTCTCTCTTCCTTTCCTTCCTCTCTTTGTTATCCTTTTGCATTTCCTCCTCTTCTTACTTCTTATTCTGTCTCTACTTATGTCTGTCTTACATCTCTTCCTCTCCCCCCCTCTCTCCTTCAGCAACAACAATGACCGAATTAGTGCACAAATTGCAGATATACAAAGATACTTAAATCTTCCACCAGAAGCTGAAATCAAATGGTGAATTTGCAAGTGTTAAATACAGAGTTCCAGGAATCTACTGTCTCTTAATGTAGCTTTTCTTCTCTAAGATTGCAATGTTCTGGTTTACACATATGTGTTCTAGGGGAAGAACATCAGTAGATGAGGGACTAGGGAAAATGTGTGGGACCAGAACTGAGAAACATGAGAAAACCTGCTCTTCATAGCTACATCTGCCAGGACATTGATGAGTGTCTCACAGGCAGACATGGTGTTTCAGGGTTGAAGAAGATAATGAGATGGAATAGAAGGCCAAGTTTACTTTAAAGTGACTCATGCCAAGAACATTAGCTAAGTGAAGCTGAGAAGGGAATTTGGTTAAAACTTAACAAAGTGGAGGCAACTGAGATAGCACTGCCTTTAAACCTGAACATGACAGGATAGTCCCAGGGATCCCATCTCAGGGGAATCTTCACAATTCCCCTCTGTGGTATATGCTATACATGCAGTGATCACAAAATGGTTCAAGATAGCTGCTTTCACCATATTATTTGTATTTTAGCTATTTAACAGAGAAAGGACAAGTGACATATTTCTATTTCCTCTAACAGTAGTGGAATTTATAAGTCTTGCCTCAATACCATTAACCAGAAATGTGTCATATAGTCATCTCTAGGTAACAAGGAGACTGGATAGTCTCTGGATGTAGGGCTGTTTGCTAATTTATTTTACAACCTTTATCTTGGAACATCTACTGTTAATAAAAGAACAATGAATGCATATGAAAAACCAGTATCTTCTGCAAGAAGTACCACACACACTACCAGTAAATGGTTTGGTGAACCAGAGTATGGTTCTCATACATGCTGGAACTACTAAAATTTTATCTCCATAAATGCTCATCAAGGTGATTGCCCTGGTCCTCGATTAAGGACGTGGCCAAAATTACATGCTGAAAACATGCGTAAGTCTAAGTGCTAGGATTTTAAATTTAAGAATCTCGAGACATTATATGTTTTATCCTGAATTACAGATTTTTATATTTATAGTAAAAAACTGATTTGAAACCAATAGGAATTACACATAAACATTTTCAAAACTCACAATTCCTAATTCAGAAAGCTCAAATTCATTTAATATGTTGTCATAGCTTTTCTCTTTTCAGTTTTTCTTAGGATTGCTTCAATAGTATTACCTAATGCTCCACTGTTATCTTCTCTGACTGCCAAGTTCAATTGCTTATAACAATAAGCATTTTAAACATTTTATTATTTATTTTTCTCTCACTACCGTCTCCCCTCTTTTCTGCCATCCCAGCCCCACCCCCACTTCCCTTCTACCCAAGTTCCACTGTGCCTCCATTTCCCTTCAGAAAAGAGCAGTCCTCCCAGGGATAACAAGATGTAATAAGACTAGACACAAACCCTCACATCAAGGCTGGACAAGGCAGCCCAGTAGGAGGAAAAGGGTCCCAAAAGCAGGCAAAAGAGTCAATGGCATCCCTCTCCCACTGTTAGGAGTCCCACAAAACCCCCAAGCTAAACAACTGCAACATATATGCAGAAGACTTAGCATAGACTTATGCAGGCTCTGTGATTGCCCAATATATATTTTTGCTTTTCACAAGTTAGCTGTGCATTAGTTGGGTTTAATGTTATCTCATTGTTTGGGTTTAGGGTTATCTTCACTATATACTTCCTTCTCTTTTTACATTTTAAAAATCAAATTAATATAGTGTGCACAGAGGAGGACTTGTGAATTCATTCTTTGCTTCTAGTAGTGTGGGTCTTTGAGACCAAAGTTGAATCATCACCTTTAGCAGCCAACCTCTTTGCCAGCTAAGCCATCCCTCTAGCCCCAGTGCCTCTTTCACAATGGACCAATGGCTGCTTGTCTTCTTACAGGGTTATAGGTATTGTCAGAAGATAAGAGGCAAGCAACTTAAAATAATTTGCATCAATCTTCTCTGTTCTATTACTGGGCAAATCAAGCCTCAAACCTTTGTAGCAGGGAGAGAAGATCATATTTTTCTGAAAGCAGGGCAATGTCTCACATTCTGTATCAGATTAATATTTCTATAGTGTTTAGGGTAGAGGGAAAGCTACAGAAATACAGCAAATAATACAGGTGAAAGTTGGTTAGCCTTAAAAGTTAGAAATGGCTCCACATTCCAGAGTAGAAGAAAGGCTCATTTCCAGGTACCCAGGTTCCTCTGTCTTACTGCCCAGTGATCCCCTAGGATTTTGCCCTACTTTGATGTTTGAAGCTGCCTTCCCAACTTGATGCTGCCTTTCAACAGTGAGGAGGAAGAAAGAAAGAACACTGAGGTAATTTCTTCTTGAAATTGTAACAACTACAAATGGCCTACATCCTGTATGCCTGTGGATCAGACTACTCAAATGCAGAAACAGAAGCAAAGACTTTCATTGTGATGTACACAGCTGGAATTTTTACAATTATTTGAAAGTTGATCTTCAGTGTCAATTGACAATCTGTTCTCAGGATAGTGTGAATAAATATTAATAGTACATATGATGTGGGCATAAGCGTGGTTATAAAAGAAAAAAAATGCCCTCTCATTTAGTGAGTGAAGCAGAAGAAATTCTAGCAAAGAGACAAGACATGTCTATACGCTTTTAAATTCTAAAATCTTCTTAGATTGCCATTTTAATATATTTACTTTAATGATTATCTAGATAAAAATGCTTGTCAGTTTGCCATTGCAACAAGAAACAGCAATGCATTTCAAATCTCCTTATTGCAGCCTGTTCTTTCTAAGTAACTTAGTGTATGTGCAGATTAAATATAAGAACTTGATCAAATAAAAGGTTTGATTAAAATTACATAATAAAGCACTTCATATTTGTAAGGATACATCATAATTTTATCCACATTATGCTTGCTATGTCATCAGGGTTGTGACCCAAGTTATTGAGAAATATTGTGTGTGTTTTTCCCTCTCTTGAGAGCTCAGAAACTCCATTTCAAAACTATTACTGAAGATAGAATTGATGTCAGCCAGGAAACTGTAATTTCCTGTCAGTTGGCCTTGAATTACTACATTGAGTTTTCAGGCAATAAACAAACTTAGCTGAAAGATACAAGCTTTCCCCTACTTATCATTAGTACTAAGAATATGAATGTTTTATACTGTTCCATCTCCATTACACACACAATTATTGGCTCAGAATGATATTCAGCCTTCCCTGCTTCCTTTTATCTTGAACTAATCAACTCCAAACTTCCTGCTGAAGACAAGTGTATGCTGTTTTAAATGTGGGCTGCAGAGCCAATTTATCTGATAAAGGCAAAGAACCCACCATTTCCAAGCTCCAGAAATGAAGCCGAGCAGCTATGTTGCAAAGAACATAATGCTTTCCCTGCTGTTTTTATTTCTTCCATGCATCACAAGAGGCAAAGGCAGGATTTTATGTGGACCTCAGGGCTATGGGGCCCAATGCAAGGCAGCTTTTTCAATGTATTTTTGAATATTTGGTACACAACAAGACAGCTCCTTTTGTCTTATGTATCTGGGTTTCTGCCTTCTGAAAGCTAACCCACAAAAATTGTGCTGGGTTATTGTTGACTTTCTGGTTGCTAAGTTACCTTTGATGCCACAAAAGCAATGCATTTCTGTAAAGGAGACATTTATGAGGATCACAACAAGAAGGCTTTATTTATTTGCAGCTAAACAAGCATACAGATGTCCCAGAGTTTTCTTGATGGATCCAAACTCCTTGACAGGAAGGGAGAACTGGAAACTCACCTTACAGAGGATCAGAGGAGAGCTGGTGATGAACCTTGTATTTTGGTCCCCCTATCACCTCTGAAATGTAAAAAAAAAAATAATTTTAAAGGAAAGATTCCAAGGGTCAAGAGGTTATGATTGTGGATCAGTAGGCTGATTCCATGCCTTTACCTGTCAACAGAGATCCATGGGAAATTTTTCCTTTAGTTGTGCCATAACAGTACACTAAAGGGCATGTGTCAACACTGATGCCAGGAAATACCAGTAGAATTTACCAGTAAATAAGGCAATTACACAAAGGGTCCCTCTATTGACCTCTTAATAATTATATGAGGAGGCAGCATGCTCCTGCAGAAGATTGCATGCCTAGCATTTTGTTGTTTGTTGTTTGGTCTACTAAAATTACTTTCACATTCTCTATCACCTCAGTATGTGTGCTTGTGTGCATGTGGATACATGTTTCTATAGCTACACATGTATGGAGGGGTTACATGCATGTTTATCACATGTGGGTACCAGGGAACAACTTCACATAGAACTTCTCAGGGCCTCTCCATACTTATTCTGAGAGTGTCTCATTGGCCTTGAGCCCTTACACCAAAGATACTAGTCTGATGGGAACCCCAGGGATCTGTCTGTTTATCTCCCTCTCATGGAGATTGCAAGAACTTGAATCATTGAACTTATGGCCTACCCCTAAAATGCTTTTTTACTGTGGACTTTTTTAGGTGTTAATAAAATTCAAGAAAATCATATATAATCCAATGAATGCAACGCAACAGTGATCTTTGCCATACTGCATCATTACTTCTCAATCCCTAAACCTACTATCCTGATTTGAATATTGATGAAATTTTAGAGATTTGTATACTTTACCATATTTGCAATTATTACAAATGTATGCTATTTATCATCTATGATTCTCTTTGTATAAATTCCATGATCATTCATTTTGTTTATATTTTCTTTGTGTAAGAATTCTGATGTTTGTATGTAAACATTGAAAACACATACACACAGGTATATAGTATCAACTTGGGTCTTATTTTTTAATTTTGGCTCTGTTTATGCATGCCTGTATTTTTATTAAACATTTATTAAATATTTTTTAGTAAACTTTTTTCATTAGAGTTGAAATTTTAATGTCTTGTTTGAAAAGTTTTTGTCTAATTTTAAGATTTGTTTTTTTAAAGAAATTCATACACATCTATCATTAAATATGATAATATCCACCCTGGATTTCCGTCTCTAATTCCCACCAGACACCTATACTTCTCTCTCCCTCATTTCTGACCTCTTATAATTGGAGATGTTTGTATGAACATCTGTGGGACCACCCATGGGAGCATGTGAAACTTATTAGTGGCCACACCTTTAAAAGAAGAATAGATCTCCCTTTCTCGGAGACATCAACCCCAACAGCTCCTGAGTTGGGAGTGGAGCTTCCTGAGCTCTTCCCTCATCCATGTTGAAATTTTGGCTGGCCTGATTTTTCTGTAGATCTTGTACAAGTCCACCTGCTCTAAGTCAGTGAGTACAACAGTTACATCATGTCCAGAAGAAAACATTTTGCAGCACCCCTTCCCAGCTCATACATTATTTCTATCTACTCTTCCATAACATTGTCAGAGCCTTGGGAGGAGGGTGATAAAGCTTTGAGCAGTCTCTTATTCTCAGAAGTTTGACCCATTGTGCCAGCTGTTCTCAACCTGTAGGTTGTGACTCCTTTCAGGGAGAGAACGACCCTTTCACAGGGATCACCTAAGACCGTTGGAAAAGACAGATGTTTATTTTACAATTCATATCAGTAGGCAAATTACAGTAATGAAATAGCAATGAAAATAATTTTATGTTTGGGGTCACTGTAAAATGAGGAGCTGTTTTAAAGGATGACATCACAGCCAGTCCAGAAGATACCTGATAAACCAGGGTCAGATGAAAGGGGAGGAAGTCCTCCCCTATCAGTGGACTTGGAAAGGGGCAGGGAGGAGATGAGGGAGGGAGGGTAGGATTGGGAGGGAATGAGGGAACGGGATACAGCTGGGATACAAAGTTAATAAACTGTAACTAATTTTAAAAGGAAAAGGTTGAGAACCACCCTGTCATCCATCTCTCTATATGATTACTGCCCACTGTAAAGAGAAGCTTCTCTGAATATGTTGGGGGCATCCATTGCCTATGGCTATAAACAGAAATACTTAGAAGACACTTTGACAACAAAACTATTCAGCAAAATAGCAATGGTAGTGTCAATCCCAGAGCCAATGGCCTCGGCAACCATGACTTTTTTTTTTTAAATAGATTTATAGTAAGACACATGAATGCCTTCCTGTGTAGCAAGCCTCAAATCCAACCAGAAATCAGTTGTTTTATGTCATAACCACGTGACACTATTGTACTGCTGTAATGTACTGCTGTTAACCCGTGTCCAGCACTGGTTAAGACTACTCATAGTTTTTTGTTGTTGTTGTTGTTGTTGTTGTTGTTTTAGTTTTTTTGTTTTGGCTGAGCACTCTATATACCATATTTTGGCACTTTAAAAACTAGACAACAGAGAGGAACTTTTATGATGGGTTTAAGGTTAATTTCTTTATGCCCTATAGTCAGAGTATATGGTGTCTTTAGCAAAATGTTTTACAATACAGTTATAGCGGGTAACTAAGAACAATGATGGTACGTGTACTGTTTTAGAGACCTTTGGGGGGTTTTATGATCAGTAGCTGGTAGGAAAGTATGCTGTGCCTTGCACCTCAAATTTTAATAGATCTTTTGGGGCATCATTGCCCACTCATTAAGAATACCTGTGTTGGAACTCTCTCTTCTTCAATTTTTCGGTACAGGCTTTCTCTGTATGCCCTTGGCTGACATGATCTTGCTTTGTAGACCAGGCTGGCCTTGAACACACAGAGTTCTACCTGCCTCTGCCTCATGAGTGGTGGGTTTAAAGGCCTGTGCCACCATGTAAGGCCCTCTTTGAACTCTCCTAGTTATGTTTTCTATTGTTGTGATAGAACACTAGACCAAAAGCAACTTGGAGAGGAAGAGGTTTTATTTTATCTTGTAACATAATAGTCCTTCATGGATGGACAGGCACTCAAGGCATGAACCTGGGGGCAGGAATCAAAGCAGAAACCATAGAGGAGTGATGCTTGCTGGCTAGTTTGACACTTCTAGTTCAGTCGGCTTTCTTTTTAAAAATTTTTTATTTATTTTATTTTTATTATTAGTTACAGTTTATTAACTTTGCATCCCAGCTATAGCCCACTCCCTCATTCCCGCCCAACCCCACCCTCCCTTCCTCATCTCCTTCCTTCCCCTTTCCATGTCCACAGATAGGAGAGGTCCTCCTCCCCTTCCATTTGACCCTAGCTTATCAGGTATCTTTAGGACTAGCTGCAATGCCCTCCTCTGTGGCCTAGCAAGGCTGCTCTTCCCTCAGGGGGGAGAGGGGGTCAAAGAGGCAGAGAACCTGGAAACAGCCCAGATATCCATCAATGAAGGAATGGATACAGAAATTGTGGTACTTTTACACAATGGAATACTACTCAGAAATTAAAAACAAGTAAATCATTAAATTTGCAGGCAAATGGTGGGATCTAGAAAAGATCATCCTGAGTGAGGTATCCCAGAAATAGAAAGACACACATGGTATATACTCACTTATAAGTGGGTACTAGACCTATAACATAGGATAAACATACTAAAATCTGTACATCTAAAGAAGATAAACAAGGAAGAGGACCTGGGGTAAGATGATCAATCCTCACTTAGAAAGACAAATGGGATGGACATCGGAAGTAGGAGAAAACAAGTAACAGGACAGGAG
>CM053766.1:62263821-62308250 GCA_028658305.1 Pachyuromys duprasi
TGGCTCTTCGACCCTCCCACCCCCTGAGGAAGGAGCAGCCTTGCTAGGCCACAGAAGAGGACATTGTAGCCATTCCTGAAGAGACTTGATAAACTAGAGTTAGATGGAAGGGGAGGAGGTCTTCCCCTGTCAGTGGACTTGGAAAGGGTCAGGGAGGAGATGAGGGAGGGATAGGGGGGATAGGGAGGAAATGCGGGAGGGGGCTACAGCTGGAATACAAAGTGCATAATCTGTGATTAATATAAAATAAAAATGTTTAAAAAATAAAAAAATTAAAAAATTATAAAAAGAGCATATGTAAATACTAGGCCTCCAAGAAGTGTGGCAGGTTTTTGGCTGTTTGTGGTTGCTGTTGGTTGTTGTTGGTCAAGGTTTCTTAAATAATTGTGTGCAAAGAAGAAAAAACAAGAAGTGACAGTGAAGATCAAAGTTGCCTCAAGGAACTTGATGCCCCTAATCAGCAGGTAGTTGAACAATGTCACCCCTTTTCCAACCCTTGACTGTATTTAGGGATCTCTTTCCTTTCCTCTCTATCCTTTTTTTCTCTCCTACTTAGTATTAGGAGGTGGAAATGGTAGAAGTAAAGGGATGAAGAAGGGTAGAAGAAAGAGAGACCCCCAAAGTAGCTAAAGATGGCTACAACTATTGATACAACAACATGGTTTAATAAAGCATTATGTTAAAAAAGGATGGCCATATATTAGACACCATGCTTTGTCATGCCAAACATGCAAGCATCAGAAAATGTAAGCTTAAAGTGATTAAAGTTGAACAGCTATTGTGGTAAGATGGGATGGGTGGACTCACTTGGAAAAACAGCAGTTGGAGGTGGGACAGGAAACGTTCCATGCTTATGAGTAGGTTCACATGGATGTATTTATTTTTCCAACTCATTAAGATGAATGAATTCTACTGGATTCCACTGTAGATTCTACTTCAACAAAATTGAATTTAAAAGTTATTATTATTCAGTGATTTCATTATTTTGGCTGGGTTTGGAGACAACTGAATTGTATAATCTTTTTAAAGAACAGCCATATAATGGTATGTATATAATGCAAGAAACCATCAGCCATATGTACTTATGGTAACCTTGTGTACAAAATATGAAATATGAGTTGGTAAAAATTCACCTAGGGTAGATAATGGATTTTAAAGTTAAGGCAATCAGAATTTGAATTCTAGTTCTTTTACTAATTGTTAGACTTATAAAATGCACATTCATTTATTCATTTTAGAGTAGATGTGTAATAACCATCTTATTGATTCATTTTGAAGTTTAAGTAAAAAATATGTGGTACAATGTTTGGTCATTCTGAGATGTTTTCTAAAACTATTGTTTGGTAGATTACATAGATGTATGCTTCTTGATGATTTCTATTTTAATGTGGTTTATAGGTATCTGGTATTAATACTATATACTGGTTTAGTTATTTAATTGGTATTATAGTTGACATACAATGAAAAATAATGCTTTTAACTACTATCACTTTTGCTCTATTCATTTATTATATATTGCATCTTAACATGTAATGGTATGTTATCTTCTAACTTGACAATTTCAGACAGGAATTTATTTCATTAACTGTATGGTACGAGACACAGGCAATTAACTGTTGTTCTTTTTCTCACAGGTGTATAGGAGCACTGTACTTCTGTATTAAAATGGAAAATTGTGAAGAAAGGAAGAGGTAGCAGTTGGAAATGACGTTCTTGGATGAATAGATCACAGGAGAAGTCAGCATTACAGAATGATATGCTGGTTTGGAAGGTGCAACAACTAAACTGCAAGCTTTCCTTTTTCCATTCAATCCATGGATTTTTTACTTGTTCCTTGGAGTAGATGAAATCTGAAGCCAGTGTGTGATGGGACATGTGGCATACCAGTGTTTTACTACTTATTTCATCTTGGATTAGTTTGCTGCCATTTTGAAGAGATTGTATTTTGTGGGCAAGGATCTAATGTGATGGATTTATCTTCAGAAATGAACAGACATGGGAAGAATCCGGTGAGTCACAAGCTGGAAGACCAGAAGAAGGTAAGAGATATAAAAATCCCTCTGCCTCATCTGCTTTTATTCATAAAGTGGATTTTTTTCATTAGGAGTCATTTTATTGTTACTTCTTACTCCCTAGTCTCGAAACTCACCCTGAGGGGTCACACAGAGATGGAATTTTTCTACCTTTCAGGAAATTCTTTACTGCTGAGCTGTTGCACTGAAGGGAGAACAATATAAAGGGCACTTTTAGGACGGGGTAGGGATGTCGCCTGGGACAGGAAGCCCTACTAATTTTACCTTGTAGAATGTATTCATTGACTACTGTTAGCACAGGACAGGTATGTGGGGACCCAGTGGCTAAGGCACATGAACAAGACTAGGGGGGGTGGATGAAATAGAGTTTTTAAGGAGGTAAGGATCAAAGGGGCATGGTTAAAATTCATTTCTACCAATTGATGGGAGCAAATGCAGAGACACTCCCCCACACCAGCCAAAAGTTAACTGGAGTTCAAGTAACCCTATGAAAGAGGGTACGGAGGATTGTAGGAGCCTGAGAGGTCAAGGACAAGAACACAGCCTTCAGAATCAACTAGCAGGGCCCATAGGGGCTCACAGAGACTGAACTGACAAGCAGGGAACCTGCATGTGTCTATACTTGGTCCTCTGCATGTATGTCATGGTTGTGTTATTAGGTTTTCTTGTGGGACTCCTAACAATGGAAGTAGAGGTATCTCCGACTCTCTCTCCTGCTCTTGGGAGCCTTTACCTCCTGCTGAGTTGCCTCATCCAGCCTTGATATGAGGGTTTGTGTCTTGTCTTATTGTAAGTTGTTATGCCATGTTCAGTTGATATCCCTGGAAGGCCTGCTCTTTTCCAAAAGGAAACAGAGGAAAAGCAGATCTGGGGTGAGAAGAGGGCTGGGAAGAGTGGAGGGAGGGAAAACTGCATTGGGTTGTAATGTGTAAGAAAAAAAGATTTGCTTTTGCACGTATCTTAGACATCTTTGCTTACAAGACACTTTGCATTTCCCAGAAGATTCCAGTTCTTTGAGGAGTTAAGGAGTTTGAAAGAGGCTATGTTGGGTAAATCCTGATTAATTTCTTTAGCTGTATTGTTCATTGCTCTTAAGATACAGTCACAGCCATCCCTCAGCCATTAAAAGAGACAACAGTGGGTACCTGTTTTCTTAAGGGTGGTAGCTATTGTGGGTCATTCATTGGATGTAATTGTGGAGAAGTAAATCTCAGAAAACACAAAGAACAGTAAAGATCATGGTACCTAGAACCTTTTTCCATTTCCTTGTACATCTAAATTTTACAGTTCTGCACATGAATATATTTCTAAGAATATTGTTTATTTATAGCTAGTTTATATTGAAGTATAAAACCTTTTTTCTGTTGTCAGTAAGCTATTAACTCAAAGGAGGTATTTGTTTTTGTTTTATAAATACATGCTCTGCAGTTTTGTTTTGTTTTTTTCTTTTTGTTTGCCTGCTTTCTTCTCTTCCTTTGGTAGTGCAGAGGTCTGAGCCCCAGGGCCACTTGCAGGCTAGTCAAGTGTTCTACCCCTGAGCCTCAGTCATCTCTAGGTTCTTGAAGGAAGGAGTTAATCATTTTTCTTGTTTACAGTTTTTAAAAATGTCTTTAACATTGATGAGAGTTTACCTACTATATTGTATGGGCAAAGAGCAGGATGGGAGAATAAACACTGACTTCTAGAAAGGCCTAGTTTTGGTTAGACACCCTGATTTATTAACAGGAAAGAAAAGTACCTATTCATTTCCTGAATAAGGCATTTTCTGCTAATGTAAAAGGGATTGCAAGCCAAAGAATAAAATGAATTCTTAGAGAAATTTCCACATTGCTTGTGTAGAAATGTTAAACAGTGGGTCTGTAACCATTTGTAGGTTCCCAGGCCAATTCACAAAAGACTGTTCAGCTCATAAAATATGTACTGATGCTAATAGAGTTTAGAAAAAAACATAGAGAGCCATACTTCTGTGGGGAAATTAGAAATACCAGCTTTGTGTTTGGGGACTACAGAATTTTAACCTTTTACTTTGGCCTTTCTGAGGTAGAGTGAAGAAGAGGGGACATTTTCATTGAGTAGAAGTAAGGATGGAAAATTGGTTCTAAAGACCCTTTGACTGCCACATTGATTGGATATTTCAGAGGGATAATTGGTATATAAGATCTATAAATGAATCAGAGTTTGCATAGATAGATAGCTAAACATAAATAAATGACACATAGACATATGCAAATAACTAGACAGTCAATAGATGCATATGAGATAGTAGAGAAATTAGATAGATTCAGGGAGATTTAAAATTCCAATTTGTTAAGTGTCAGCTGGAACATTTAGTCTCAGTAACACTTTGTGTATTTGAATTATAGTGGAAAATGAGATATATTATCATAAATCTTTGTATACAAAGAACTGACCTCAGCCTTGCCATCATATAATTTCTAGTAGGGACTATAAAATTATGCTTGTAATTACTTGGAGTGTTTGCAGTCCTTCATGATGAATGATTTTCATAGGTCCAATGTTCTACAATATTGAAATAAAATGTGTACATCCTAGCTGTCGCCTCTTGTAGAGATGAGCATATCACCAATACTTTTGCACCTGTATCTTATTTTCATAGACTTTATGATATATTAGATATGCAAAGTGTTATATGACAAACTAGATTGAACATGGGCACCCTTTCCATCTACTACATGGCTAAGCTTGTGTTTAGTCCTCAAATAACTTGCCTGATTTTATATTATTTTTTTAATATGTGGATTTATGCTTTTTGTGCATTGTTTCTGAGTGCAAGCTGTTTCTATTCTGAGTGTGTGAATTTTTCAAGCTACCTATCAAGGCGAGTAGATAAACAGGGGAGATTGTTTACAGTAGTTTTGGTGATCTCAGGAACATGTTGTTTCCTTGCAGCTTATTAATGCATTATATTCTCACAAAGATACGAATCTGTACTTACTGTCCGGGTATTCTCTAACAATAACCATCATTTCTGTGTAGTATAACCCTACTTTTAACTGGCATTGATATTCTTGTTCTTGTGGACAATTTTCCTGGAGTCTCACTTCCTGAATATCAGAATCATATTAAACCAAAATAAAACAAATACAGTAATAGTTATCATTTACTCAAGAATATATAACCTCAAAGTGAAATTTTTAAAAACATGAGTTTGGGGGTTTCTTTTAAGTAGTGCTTTCTGTGTTTGAACAGAAAAAAAAACATACCTGAAATTTAAAAGGTCTCATGAGCACGTCTTCATAGTGCCTTCACTGTGAAGAAAACAGAGAGGATCTTTTAGGAATTAAAGAGACTAAGTTGAGAAATTAAAGCAAATACATCTAAGTATCATATATCAACATGGGTTGGTGTTGGTCTGGTTAGAATTCAATGGCTTTCTTCATTATTTCAATTCTTATTAGTAGAACTTAAGTTTGCACTGGGCCATAGTCTAGATTTTGATCTTTAGCTTCTAAACTGTCACAGATGGAAAAGTCAGTAAGATATTTCCAATTTCCCGAGTGCCCATAATAAGGTTCTGTATCTTTAAATTTTTACCTTTTTAACCTTATTTGCATATTGATGCCAGGGTCATTGGCAGATTGCTTTCCGTTAATTTTTATTGCTCCATGTGATTATTTCTGCAAAACCCACAGGACAATGAAAACCCATAGGTACAAATGTCACCATCATATAATTAGTTGTGACCTTGAACTGAAAAGCTGAGCTCAATAGATTTTACTGTCATTATGACTGCAGCAGTGTGCATTTCAGACAACCCTAGGACACTAGTTCATGGCTTCATGAATATTTTATGCATTCAACGAAGGCATTTATCATTGTCAGTGATGTTCTAGATAGTATTAAGATGGCAGCATTATACGCATGATGCACATTTCAAAACTATGCCTGCAGATTGCAATACATTCTTGGTGACCTGTTACAGATACTTTTTGTTCTGTTGCTTTAATCAGAAAGAAATTAAGACTGCATGTATACAACTACAAAGGGCAGTGTACAGCTGTGCTATTGCATGATGGCGTCTGTGTAGTCATGTGGTGGTGAGTAGAACTGCACAGTGGCTCTATGTGTAGCCAGCTCTATGATAAGATTGGTGAGGAGGCTAGGTTGACATTAAAGACAAAGTCTACTTCCTCATGAATTTGAGGTGCATTTGAACACTAGGTGACAAGGGTTGACTCCGAATAAGGGATTTCTGGCTTTCCTTTGTATTCACCCTTCAAGCCAAGGTTTTCAGAAGTCTATATGCTCCTTCCTCTTCATTTAGGGCCTGGGACAAACTTAAATCCTGCACTGCCATCTTAAAAAAAAGACTATGTATATATACATAAACACATTCATATACGTATATACAATCACACAGAGGTATTTACATTTATGAACGTGTTTAGGATTATCACATTCTCAGATTTTACTTCCCCAAGTAAAATACTTTATGTATGCTGTTGGCAAATAATACTTCATCCCTGCTGCACGAAAGCTCAAGATAAATCTCTTTTACATAATATCTCTGTGACAGCAATTATTTCAGAAATATTATACTCTGAATATAGCGAGAGGGTTCAAAATATGGAGAATAGTGTAAAGTAAGATGAGATTGTATTAGATGCCTGACAGACAAATGCTAATTTGGAAAAAAAAAGCCTACCATTTTAAAGGTGCCCCACCTACAACTTTAGACTTGAAATTGAGTTTAGGCAATTATAGAAAGTAGCATTTGCAAATGACACTGCTTGTCTCATTAGTGTCTGTTCACATAGAAATAATTGTACTTTTTCTTTCAATGAACAGAAGTACGGTCCGAGAACAGATACCTGACAATGGCTGTTTTTGCCATTCAGATAATTCTACTAAATCCAACCATCTCTAGTAGTCAATGATATATATATATCATTGACATATACATACATATACATATATATACATAAACATATAGCATTATTGATATTATATAGCATTAAATATAGCATTGTCTCTATATATTATCAGTTTGAAGTTAGCCTAATTCTAATTTTTCTATTCATATTTTGATGTGCTGCTTTGTAAACGTGTTAATTTGTTATTTTCCCTCTATTTAATTATGGGAAATAATCCTTGCAGGATTTTAAGTGTAAAGAAGAGGATTAGGGTTGGGATTTTTTTTCTCTGAGGTTCTATGAAGTATTTGAAATTACTTGTTTTTGAAACTGATGAAAATAGTGTTTTCTTGAAAGAATACATGAAGATACTCTAGAGAGGCTCAGTGACAAATTCACTCTTCCAGGTTCTGGCCTTCTTGAGGGTGGTAGTTATTCAGCCCACCTGACTTTTGTTAGCGTGTGAGTTTTGTTAAAGAGACACAGTTGGAGGATGAATTGCCTGAAACCAAACTGTATCATTAAGAAAGCATCCAAAGTTGGAGTGTGGCTATGAGCATGACTGGACTGTGATGGGTTTGTAACTGCACTGCTCATACCACTTTCAGTTAGTCGGACTTTTCATTTCGGAAGTCTACTCTTCATTATAATAATTTAGATGTCACACAGTGGCTTCTCATGGAGTTCTGTAAGGATATGTTAATGTGCACTCTTTCTTTGATTAAAACTGATTCTAAGAACTCTACTCTCAATTCAAAACCTGGGTGGACCTTCTCTCTCCTTTTCTTATAAAACAATTCAACATATAATCTTCAAAAGTCTTCTACAGATTTTGTGGCTATTTTTTCCATTTCCATTACTAGCCATATATCTGTTTTAAATGCAAATATACTTCAAAGTGCAAAGGGTTAGAAATGGAGAAGAAAAAGTGGTGTATGAGCACACTCCATTGTTCCACCTCTTTGTCCTGTAATATTCCATGTATTTTATGCTGATACTGGCTTTAAAATGCCGGCTGATATAATGATCTCCTATTTTCTTATAGACAAGCAACATAACCAGGGTTGAGATACCAGGTAATTAATATATGTATCTTTTAAGCACTCAATACACATGAAGCTAGGATTATTGGTCATCACTATGATCTTGATGTTAATAAAATGGTAATTAATATGTGAAGTTTAGTACATTTTATGATTGATTTTACTTGAAATTATTTCTGTGTCTATGTATGTGTGTGGGTACATTCACCTGAGTGTGGGTGTTGGCAGAGGTTGGAATATGGATAGCAGAGCCACATGAACTGCATGCTAGAAACTTAGCTTAAGTCCTGTGCAAGAACAATCTTAACCAACAAATCTCTGCAGTCCCAACTAAGCACATTTTAATTCCCATTTCTTTCTCATTTCTTATATTTGAAATGTTTACTTTTTATGTACATAAGTGTCTTGCCTGCATGTTCAGACCTAGTGCCTGAGAATGTTAACAAAGAGTGTTGAATCCTTGGATCCAACTGGGGTTATGGCTTGTTGTGAGTCACCATGTGAATACTGAGAACAGAAACTAACATATCTGCTAGAGCAACAGACACTTTAACCAGTGAGCCATCTCTCTAGCCCCTCCTATTTCTTTTTAAATTCCTTCCTCTTATCTTAATGCTAACATGGAAATTATTCATGGCCATAACCATTGTATAAACTAAAAACTTAGAAAGAGTTTAAATATTCTTTTCTAATATTGAAAAATGTGTATATACCATGAATACCAAGATATGGAAAAAGATAGCATACCAATTTTCTCTCTGCATTCTGTACGTATGCCATGTGATTTTATAGATTTATATATATCACATATATTCAAAACTTTTAAAAACAAATGTTATAGTGTTTTGTGGTTCATTCCAAGTGGCTTGTCACATCATTGCATTTTTTTTTTCTTTTTAGACTGTGTTTTTGCGGGGCTGGAGGTTGTCTCAGCTTGACAAAAAAACAAACAAACAAACAAAAAAAACCATATTCCTTGAACATTGCAAAGTCATTTAAAAACCAGTAGTTCTGTGGTGTCTTTTCATCTCTCTTGAGACCCTCGTGGATTAGCCAGGTGGTGCTATTCCAGATAGCTTGACTGGGAGGCAGCCAAGTGCTTAAGAACCCAGGAATGCTTGTAATTATACTATGGAAGATTTGAGTGTCAAGACCAAGAAAATAGATCTCTGCTCATGTGCAAGGGCCAAATGTTTGGGGCTAATCAGAAAAATCAAAGCATGATTTGGCACAAAATAGAATGAGGAGCAGAAACAGGAGTGTAAGCAGAAAAGAGGATGGGAAAGTCAGGACAGGGATGACATATTCATTTTACTGCTGTGGACGGCAGGCTGCCTGCCAGAGGACAAGGCCACTTAATGATACGGTAGTGTGGACACAGGTTTGGAGGACATTACCCAGAAAGTAGCAAAAGAACTCCAAGCCTGGTGATATTCTGTGGCTCTGCAGTGACTAGGATAAGCATTACAAGAAACAAAACAGATTAAAAGATATGTCCCCTGGGCTGTAGAGATGGCTTTCCAGTTAAGA
This sequence comes from Pachyuromys duprasi, assembly GCA_028658305.1. Lineage (NCBI taxonomy): Eukaryota > Metazoa > Chordata > Mammalia > Rodentia > Muridae > Pachyuromys > Pachyuromys duprasi. The sequence goes on from CM053766.1 coordinate 62,273,302, forward strand.
GCACTTGCGTTTCTATCAGAAACTATAGTTCGGCTCCTAAGACCAATGACAGGCATACATATATGATAAAATAATTCTTCAAAGTCATGTCTGTCATCAGTCAGGTGGATAATGAATTCTGTTTGTTTTGTATAGACTAAATGAAAAAGCAGTAAGAAACCGTCAAAATCTTTGATCTGTACCTTGTAAGAACCAAGAGAATACTGACATATGACAACCACTAGGTAGTACAGAGTTCCCGACACTACCCTACACCTACTCAATAAGGCTGTAATAACTGCCCAACATGTGCCTATTGCTTCTCAGAGTTTGAGAAGGATAGCTCTAGGGAGTACTGCTGAGAGCTCCTTGATAGAGAATAAAGTTAAAGTGATAAATATATCATCGTGATAAACTTGATTGCTCAATATGTTTTCTGCTTACTGGCTTGTATCCTTTCCTGGCTCCTTCCTATTTTTTTTTTTTTTTTAGTATTTCCTGATATCCCCAGGTTACTGAACTACTTGTACTTGTTTCATTGTTCAGGGTTTGATCGAAGAAGCATAAATCAAGGTACTATCTGCCTAGAATCCTGGGATCGGATCGACACAGTGAATTCATTTCAAGACAATTTCTCTTTTAGCACAGTTGTCTGCAATTCAAACTTTCCAAGAAGTCTTTCATCCTTTCTATTCCTTTCTGTTTTCTTCATGGATATCCTAGATGCATTTCAACACTTGCTTTGAATGATTGGCTTTGACTCTGAAACATTCAGTTGACAGGTGACTATACACATGTCAACTGCAGACCTTCCTACTGCTACTCTATGGTTTATAAATCTGCAGCTAACATCCAAACAGTTGTGATTGTTAATATTGATTGTCTATGACACCGTATATGAACCATTTAAGATATAAGCATGTGAGCATGGCTGTGAGATATATCTACTTTAGATTAAATGAGTAAGTATAGGAGACCCAGATTGAATTGCCTAAAGAGAGCTGCGCACACAAATTCATCTTATATACTGACTGTAGACAAACTGCTATACATTCCTTAGCTTGATGGGCTGCACCTTAAACTATGAGCCAAAATAAAATCGGCAACTCTGTTTAGTATCTCATCAAACCTATGACTTTCTTGTGGTTTTGTCCACACTGTTTATATCTCTACTAAGGCACTTTTAGATTCATTGAATTCTATGTTCTTTTTATCCCTTTTGTAGCCCTCTGTAATAGGTAATAGGTTGCCTACCTCCCTATTTCCAGGTACAAATTTGCTCTTAATTTATGGTATCTTGAAATAAAAATTCTAAAAATTATCACGTACGAGTTGAGTTTGTTTCTATTTTCATGGTGAGAGATGGACCATCAAACATGAAAAGTCTCAACACAAGTTAACTTTAACCACTTTCATAGGGAGAGACAAAATATAAATGGGTATGATAAACAGCATGAGCAGGCTATCTCAGAAGCATAGACACATTTTGTTTTTCCATGATGTCAAAGTTTAAACAGTAAATTCACAAAGTGTGTTGGTTTTCGTGGCTTCAATGTGTTAAGTGGTCTCAGTTTCCCTTCATAGCTGGTAGTCGGCAGTCACAGATGGTTTTCAAGTTATCTTAATGACTTTATGTTAATTTTGAGATCATATGCTACACATTTCATTGTGATCTTATATATTTATTGAATGCACCTACCTATTACAGAATGGCTACAATAGGGGAAAAAAAAGAATTCAATGGATTAAAAAGTGCTTCAGTAGAGGTACAGCAGAGCTGATAAAGCTGTAAGAGCTAAGATAAGATAATAAATGGAGTTGTAGAACATCTGGAAATCTTGAGCCAGAAATCAAGGCTTGTAGAGTCAAGCCAGATTAGAGAAGAAAGGCTCAGGACTAGGTCTGGGTGGACAAATGGACAGATGGACAGGTGGTAATATAAGTAGGCTGTGTCATCAATGAGGATGAAACTGAGCCAAAGTTCCTGGGAAAGTGGGGAGTTCTTTGTGTGATCAGCAGGAGCCATTGCCATGGTAGGAGTAGGTGTCTTCCTTATGGGAACTGGGTGAGGATGTTATGCCTTTTCCTGATCTGGTTATGCTCCTTAAGTTCTTAGGTATGATTATCCTGATGCAGTTTTAATATGCACACCATTCTAATATGCTCCAAATATGTTTTGGTGAGTTTCTAATTGTTGTATTTTTACTTTTAGCTTTAAATTGTCTATCAGTTTTTGCATAGTGACTGATGCTGGACAGGATATATCATGGAAGCTTCACACCAAAACCTCCCCACTTGTCCAACTTAATCACATCACAAAGATCACCTCTAAATATTACAGTGGGACTAAATTTCTACCCTCTTAAGAGCTGTCAACAAGAATTGAATATCTGTATATGATGACTTGGGGAAGGAAGGACATTCCAGGCAAGATCTAGGTCATGATCTAAAAGTTTGTAAGAAATCACAGACAAGTTGTGAACTTTAAGCCTACAGGCAGAAACTCTTATCTTCTGTTTATTGTTATTAATTTTGTGGTTGATGATGATGTTGAATCACTTGTGGTCCTATTATATTTCTCATGTGTAGGAACTCAGATTCTAGGCTTCTCATCTATTATTCAGAAGCTTTTTTTCACTATTATAAAATTGTGTTGCTAGGAATATGTTACATTGCAGTATGTTAAATTACTCAAAGAAAACCATTAGTCCACACAGGAAGGGTCCGGCTTCAATTTCAGTTCCTCACTTTGCCAGCTCATCAAGCACTAAGTAATCACAAAGCAGGGCTCTCTTTCTGCTGTCTTTGTGTGGGCGGTGGCACGTGAACACAGGCGTGTGTATGAGCCACCTTGCTCTCCCAGAGAGAAGCGGGATGTGCTGTTGGACCCTGTTCACACTGAACATTTGTTCACCATGGTGGAAATAAATTAGAGTGCAGCCTGCCATGGGAATAAGATGGCTAGTCTTTTCAGGGACATTTTTGAGAGAATGTATTTTTTAAAAGAGAGATGTGTGTTCACCTATGAACCTAATTTACAGTGTGCTTGGTGTGCATTGGCAAAATGAGATGGGTATTCTACACTGTTTAAATGTCCCTTCAGATTCACTACTTCCATAAATATTTTTAAGTAGAGCCACAGTTATAAGCATCATATTTCACTAACATCACTGTTTTCACTGATGTTTAAAGCTGTTGCACACATTATCAAAATATGCGTATTCAATTCTCAGGTTAGTCTGTTTCTTAAGACTGAACCAAACAGACACTTTCTACTTTTTATGTTTGCTGCCAGCAGTTAATTTTCTCTTTCATATTCTTCATTAAAGTTAAATGTATCTCCTTCAGACTGTTAGCTGCTGCTTGATTAAGCAGCATTTTTATGTACGATGGAGTAGTTTTACCTTGTGCTGTATTAGCAAGGCCTCTGTCTTTTAATGGTTACTGGTATTAGCAAATTGCAGTGTTTGTACATAGCAGATAAACAACACCTTGTATGTACATGCTGTTTTCTAATTAACATTAGGAAATAATTTAGGATAATGCTTTTAAAGCAATGTGAACTTCATAATTAATTTCATTGTGTGCTTTGCTTTGTAAAATATTTTTTATGTAATTATGAACCAATGCAGCAATTCCCACATTCTGCTTTGGAGGAACATTCCTAGAAAACCAATATATAAAAATGTATCCTACCCATTCGTAGACACTTTCTGTTTTATCAATTCTTTGCATATCTAGCACCAGGAACCAAGTTTGTGGTGTGACTAGCAGTGACACTAAATTTATGCCTGGGTCTCTTCCTCATCCCTTCCCTTCCTAAAACCATTCCATGGAGCTTTCAGTGCTTCTGGGCTAGGACATCAGCTCCTTCACGAGACTGGAGAACCTTGTACAATCTCGACTTATTTCCTCTGATTATGGCTCCTCCCACCCTCTCTCATCCAATGTCTTCTAGCTCTCTTGGAAAGTAATATTTGAGTTCTTTGAATAAGGGAAGTTCTTTCCCACCTTCAGGCTCCCTGCGTTGAGGTCCTCCTTTTGTTGTGTTTCTTTGTTTTGTTTGTATGTTGCATGTGCAGGTTTCTCACACTATCTGCGTGTCAGAACTGTGTGCAGTTTCCTTTCTCAGCTCTGTGTACCTCTTACCCATCTGTCATTATGTTGCGTTATAGAATGAACCCCATCGCTTGTTTTCTTCACAACCGTTTCCATTGCTGCTGTCACTCATGTATTGCTTGCTTCTATAAAGTCACAGAGAGTGCCTGGTTTGGTCATCCTTCTATTTGATTGGACACCTTGCATGCAATACATACTAAGAACTGTTGCTAGGGGACCAGGAAGAAATGCCTATGTGAGTCTATAGGCTGATTAGGATTTTTCTAGTTATGGTAAATTTTTAATACTAATCTAAGTGACAACAAGAAGTTGGAAACAACCCAGGTACCCCTCAACTGAGGAATGAATACAGAAATTGTGGCACATCTACATAATGGAATATTACTCAGCAATAAAAAAACAAGGATATCATGAAATTTGCAGGTAAATGGTGGGAACTGGAAAGGATCATCCTGAGTGAGCTAACCCAGAAGCAGAAAGACACACACTGTATATATTCACTTATATAGACATATAATATAAGGTAAACATACTAAAATCTGTACACCTAGCGAAACTAATAAAGAGGGAGGACTCTTGCTAAAATGCTCAGTCCCTATCCAAAAGGCAAAGAGGATAGACATCAGAAGAAAGATAAAACAGGGTACAAGTCAGGAGTCTGCCACAGAGGGCCTCTGAAAGGCTCTGCCCTGCAAACTATCAAAGCAGATGCTGAGACTTATGGCCAACCCTTGGGCAGAGTGCAGGGAATCTTATGAAAGGAGTAGAAAATAGTAAGATCTGGAGAAGACAGGAACTCCACAAGGAAAGCAACAGAACCAAAAAAAAATCTGAGCACAGGGTCTTTCTTGAGATACTCCAGCCAAGTACCATGCATGGAGATAACCTAGGACCCCTGCAGAGTTGTGGTCCATGGCAGTTCAGTGTCCAAGTGGGTTCCATAGTAATGGGAACAGGGACTGTCTCTGACATGAACTGATTGGCCTGCTCATTGGCCTGCTCTTTAATCACCTGCCCCTGAGGTGGGAGCAGCCTTGCCAGGCCACAGAGGAAGAATATACAAGCACTCTTGATGAAACCTAATACACTATGATCAGAAGGAAGGAAAAGACGACCTCCCCTACCAGTGGTCTTGGGAAGGGACATTCGTGCAGAAGGGGGAGAAAGGGATGGATTGGGACAGGAGGCGGGAGGGAACTACAGGGGGGATACAAAGTGAATAAAGTGTAATTAATAAAGAATTTACTAAAAAATAAAATTAAAAAACTGCTTAAACATGAAAATGCAAAACAAAAGAAAACAAAACAAAAAGTCAAACTATAGTCTTGTTCCAAAGCAGCTCTCAAAGAAATAAAACTTAGATTAAGAAAATAAGAAAACATTACCAGAACTTTCAAAGCATAATGGTTGATACAGCCTCCTGCATTTCCACAGAATCTCTGAGACCTCAAAGCACTTGCAAACAAAGAAACAACAGGTTTAACTTTTTAAACTTTTTCTTACTCATAAATTTATTCCTGATATTTTGTAGGCAGAAGTGATAGTCTACCTAAGATTTTGAAACATTGGATATTAACAGATTTAGTTATTTGTACAAGATTTGGGTTTTCAATGTCTATCCTGGTTACATAAAGACATCAAGCTATAGTTACTTAATATTTGTTAACATTCTTCAACACATATAGAAAGACAGTTAAATTTTGTGTAGGCTTTGAAGTATCTATGAGTACCTGTACTTGAGAAGAGGGTCTAGTATTTACTTCTTGAGTGATGGTGTGATTGAGTTGAAAGAATGGAGAGGTGAGCTCATTAAAGCTACATTTAAGCTAGGGTATACCCACGAATATTAGTCCACACCAGTGTTTTCAGCAACCAGATGGTGCTGCCGGGTGTTACATGATCCTTGTTTGGTAAAGCCCATCTCCTGCTGGGTACTCTTTGAGAGATGACCCTATTTCCTAGGGCTAAGCAAGATTTGCCTCTGGCAACTTGCAACTGCTATACCTAGTGCATTTCAAGTCATATACAAAACCACTCTCAAGGTATTGGCCAGATCAGAGGCACTGTCCTAGGCCCATTTCCAGGTTCTTCTTCCATTGGCTTCATCTCTCATGGTCATCCACATCCTCATTTCCTCTTCTCAACAGTGTTCTTGTTTACACTGTTATTACTTGAGAAGTGGTATTTTCTGTAAAATTTCCTAGGAGGTCAATTTCAAGGAGACCATGCTAAGTTTCCAGAAATTCTCTCACAAGGAAAGTGAAAATATAAAATTGAAAAGAAAATGCTTTCTGCTGAGACATACTAGTATTATAAAGTATATGGTTTTGATGCTTTCCAGTTTCTTTACATCTGAATTATGTCAACTTCTCAATTTTTAAAATATGTGATATAGCTTGGTAAATAGTAGAGTGTTTACCTAGCAGGGAAGAGGTCATAGGCTTCATCTCCTGTTACCCCCCAAACCAAACTCAAAACACTGTACTGCTATAATTTTGTGTTCAATGCCACATGAACTCTGTTGTGCAAGGTCTTATAATATTGACTGCCTGAGAGTATAAAGAAGAATCTTTCCTAGAAGTTTTATGTTTCTTTGTTTGTTTTGTTTTTTTCCTTGTAGCATACTTTCTTAGGTGAGGAAATTAAAATTGTACTCAGCTATTTTATATTATTTTATGTTTTCTTTTTATATCCAGGAGGGTTAGAGGTCCATTAGCACCCAATGTTGTTTCACTTTTCCTCAACGATAATGGTCTTTTCATCCACTTGTTTGCAAACATCATTCAAAATGGGTCTTTATCAAGAGGACCTTAATTCTAATAGAATGTTGATTAACTGAAGTGGTGCCTGCTCTGTTGTTGTTGTTTTGTTTTGCTTTTTTGTTTTTTGTTTTTTTCTTAAAGTGTTAGAGAGTAGCAGTAGGAATTTAGACCCTGGAAATCAGAGGTTGGAAAATAGCTGCTGATTGTTGTTTTCATTTTGTTTTGTTGGTTTTTTTTTTTGAGTGATATCTCATTTACAACTTTCATTTATCTTTTTAAATTTGAATTAAATAAAAGTAATTTAAGAATTTGCTTTTCAGTTTCACTAGCCTTGTTTCATGTGTTTGGATGGTGGGTTCTTAGTAGCTAGGACATAGGACATTCCTAGTATTGCTCAAGCTCTATCAGACAGAACTACGAGTTAGAATGACATGTAGCAAAGAAGTCAGGGACCTATGATATGGATCAGTGAGTAAAGGCATTTATGGCCAAGCCTGGTAACTTGAGTTCATTTCTAGAACTTACATGGTAAGTTCTTGCCAATTGTCTTTTGACTTACACCACACACACACACACACACACACACATCATAAATAAATGAATAAATGTAAAAAAATGAAAAGTATGTCATAAAAGGCAAAGTCCAAGTTAGACCAGAGGACAAGAACAGCCACAGAAGAGCTTTTCACACACACAGAGACACACAGACACACAGACACACACACACACACACACACACACACAGAGAGAGAGAGAAAGAAAGAGAGAGAGAGAGAGAGAGAGAGAGAGAGTCAGACAGACACACAAATATATATATGATCAAGTGCATAAGTTTGGAATGGGAGATTAGTATTGTTCTGGAGATCAAGGACAATAATCTTTTCTCCTGGTATAAATTTAGTGGAACTGAATATTTTTCTTTAAGGATCTGATATACTAGTTACTAAGTTAGTATTTGAACTGTTTGTATTAACTTTTTTAACTATGAGTAACCAGAAACATATGCAAAAATCAGTTCAGCATCACACATAAGTGTATAGGAATATTGCATGGTGATTAGTTATCCATAATAAATTATTTGATAACTTTTCATTGTAAAATGAACATCAAGACATTTTGAAGTACTTTCCATGACCTCATGGTGAGCTAAATGCTGTTTTGAAGACTACAGTGGGGTTAGCTAACAAATTAGTATCCGGGAGAAAGAACTGAGGTCAATCATGCATGATATTTTCCATCATTTTGTAAATGATTTTAAAACATTATGGCATGCCCTAATATTGTAGTGCATTTCATCCATTACATTCACTTATTTTCCTAGCCAAATGATAAGATCAACAGAACCATATGTTCCCTAAGCTCTTCCTGGATAGAGAATTTACTAAAGTTAAAGTTAGTAAGATGTCAGTCAGTCATTAAATGTATCCCTTCTTACATTTATGTTCCAGAAAGAATTGCTCTGAAACATGTATTCTTTCAATTGCTTCATTTCCAGAGAGTTAGTATTAGATCATTTCTGGCCCAATGGCAAAATTAAAAAGACCCAGGAAGGTGTGGTAAAACTGTGATACTCACTGGGTATTTAGAGAGTAGGGTGGAATTTAAATGATACCCCAAATGAAATTAATTGATAGTTACTAGAAACATATTGATTAGAAAACCATAAAATGATTTTCTGAGTAGTAGTTACAGACACCAATAACCTTAGGTATTATATAATTTATTGTGAAAATGAGGACACTTAGTTCCTGGGTATGGTTGTTTGAAGATGAATGGACCCACAGGCTCATATATTTTTAACTGTATGGTCCTGAGTTGATCGAACTGTTTGGGAAGGATCAAGAGGTGTGGCCTTGTTGGAGGAGGTGTGTCATTGGAGGGTAGGGCTTCGAGATTTTAAAAACCCATACCATTTCTAGTTAGATCCCTTCCTTTTACTTTTGGATAAGAGTGTAAGCTCATATGCACTGCTCTTGTACAATACCTGCCTGTTTCCTGCCATTCTCTTCGTCAGGCTGTGATGGTTATAGACACTGATCCTCTATATCCATGAGCCCAGTTTAAGAGATGGCATTCATGAATTGCCTTGGTTATGGTGTTTGGTCACTACAGTAGAAAAATAACTAAATCACAGGCTTAGCAGTGTAACTTTTCCAAGGGCTCCTTTATAATGTCAACAGTGTGACCAGAAACATGCAATGATTTCTAGTGCATCATGGGATTAAAAAAAAAACAAAAACAAAAAATCAAGCTGTACATTATAATCTTAAACACCTTACAATTTTCTAAAGCTCTTAAATGTATTTTCACATACATCCATATTCTCAGATGTTTACACTCTAAGAAAGTCTTTTTTACTTTATCAGCTAGTATATCAATGTTTACCTAAGTTTAATACATATATTACATATGAACAAGTACAGATGCATGTATGTTTATGTGTATGTACAACACATATGTGCCAATAAATGTGTATGTCTACATATTCTACACATAATGCTGTGAATATCTAAAAATTTCTAATCAAATTCTTTTTTAAAGATTTGTTTTATGTATATGAGTGTTCTATCTGCATTTACTTCTGCCAGAAGAAAGAATCAGTTCACAGTATAGATGGTTGTGAGCCACCACATGGTGACTGGAAATTGAACTCCTGACATTTTGAAGACTACACAGTACCTAATAAAATTCTTAAGAAATTTATTGCATGATTCCTTGGGCTTTGCCCTGAGTAACCCACCCTGGAATTCACTGTTTCAGGTTTCTGGGTACAAGGCTATGGGATATTCATCTTCATGTCTGCTCAGCCACTGTGTTCAAGAACAGAGTCTAGAGATAGTGATAGCATCACTGACTGAGACCTGAAAGATGACATTTAAGCAAGAGTCAGGTCTACTGGAGAAAGGTGTGTGGCCTTTGCCATCTGATCCTTCTAAACATCAGTTCATTTTCACCTTTCCCATCATAGGCAATGGAGGAGCAGATGCCTCTGCTAAACCTAAGTTGATGTCTTGTCTGTGGCAAAGAACATCATGGAACAGATGGGTCCAAAGCTCACCTTCACAGTGGTTAACATTCATCAGTGCTTGTCTCCAAGTTCCAGAGCTTGCTAGAGCAGCTGCTGCCCACAGGGAAGACTGCCTATGGGCTATTCGCCAAGGCTACAACAACAACACTAAATTTGTGCAGTGACCTCACCCTGAATATGGTGGTCAGTGTATGTTACAAAGATCCTTCAAATCTTGACTTTTGGGGTTCCCTTAGAATCTGAGCTATGACCTCTATCTGGTTTACAGCCAAAACTTCTTCCTGGCTCATTTCTCCTCCACTAATGCCCTCATCCCACATGAGCACTGAAACTTTAGTAAATATGAACCCCAGCTTTGGAGGTCCACTGCCCAGTGGTTATCCATGATACGTGGATACCCCAATCTTCTCTGGGTCCCCAACTTATCAGAAAGCAGCTGACATATTAGGAGACCAAAGGCTTGGGAAAATTCTTCCCAGAAAGTTTTCATTCTTCTAATTTTTTGCATAACACACTTTAGGGTCCACTATTCTTTTCTTTCCCTCTGCTCAAAGTCAAGGCACTGTGAGATTGTGGGCCTAATCATTGTTCTCAGGATTCAGCTCATCTACAAGTTTGAAGCTTGAAAGGTAGATCACGATCCCAGGTCTGGCTATCCCTATACTAGTTTTCAGGGGTTTGGCTGGCTAGAGCTGAAGGAATACAAGCCTGCTCAGCCCTCCTTTTTCACTCTCTTCCCTTGCACCATGTTGGCTTTGTGGATATACTCTCAGGCATTCTCGGCCTGGTGTTGCGGAGTGGGTGACAGTGCAGACCAGTATGTGAGCAGAAGCTCTCATGGTTCCCCAAGTCTGGAGAACCTCTCCGTTCTCACCACTCCCCTTGTTCCCAGTCTACCCCTACAGGAAAAAAAAAGATCCCCCTACTCCCCTGAGGCCTTGGGGAAACATTGTTGCTCACCACTTAACCCTCTTGAATTTGAAAACTTTGTCTCCTTACCTCAAAACACCAAGCAAATTGTTTGAAGTTTTATGAATCATGTTAAAAATTATTTTTTCTGATCACTTCTAATCTAATCTAATCTAATATTTATGAAAACACTCCAAAATTCATCCCAGGGGTTGAAGGTATAGATTGGTGATAGCATCTATTGGGCACTTGATTCAATCCAAAGAACCCAGAAGCAAAACATATATTTCCTTTTGTTTCTCTGTGTAGCTCATGCTGTCGGGGAACATGCTCTCCAGACCAGGCTGGCATTGAACACATAGATCTACCTGACTCTCCCTCCCAAGTGCTGGGATTAAAGGCATGTGCCACTACAGTCAGCATCCAAAGATTAAAAAAAAACTTGACTCACTGACTTAAGATATAGAGACATTTTTCTTATGTGTTTGAGCCACATAAAAAAAGTAAACTGAAAAGGCATTTCTCAGTGGTCTTGTAGAGAGAAACCACTTGTTTTTTTCTGGCTTCTCCTGGGCTCAACTGAGAGGTATGCAGGGGGGGTGGGGGAAAGAATATTTCGAAGCTGGGAAAGAGCATGATTAACCAGAGGCAACTAAGAAGGGTCACAAAACCCACCGCTCCCTTAACTCTCCACACGGTTATTGATAAGACTGTAGAAATGCAGTTTTAAGTCATAATTGAGAATGAGGGTGAATATGGGGAAGAGAGAAGAAGGGTGGGACTGGGAGGAGAGGAGAGAGGGGGCTACGATTGGGATGTAAACTGAATGACTAACTAACTAAATAAATAAATAAACAAAAGTTTGCAAGATTTAAGAGGAGAAAACATTGTTTATGTATAGAATCCCCACTACATAGTATTACTATAGAATTTGCAGAGAAGGGTTTTAGACCCAAATCTGCCTTTGGGAATTTTTGTCAGGTTGATGGATAAACTTACCTATATGGCAGAGAGCTATACATAGTCAGTCACAGGTGAGCTGAGCACTCTGCGCTTTGCTGAGGCTAAAGTATAATTCAGATGAGACAATCCAAATCATGTTCTCCAGAAGAATAAATAAATATTAAACTCCACATTATAGTTTTAATTGTTCACATAATTGTGCTTCCTCACACAGATTTACAATGAAGACATTACATAAAAGCTTATGTGGAATTTATGCACATACATAAGATATTACAGTGAGCAAGAGAGCAGGTTTCAGAGCCCTTTAGACCCAGGTGTGAGTGCCAAGGTTACATCTCATTTTCCTTGTTCACACAGTCCCTTCAATCTCAAAGTACTCATATGGAAGATTGTAACTCCATAATACAGGCATGTACTGCTAATGTAGATACCACTGAATAAGAATGATCAAGAGACAGTGAGGAGGAAAATACACCAGATAACCAACATATGTCCTCACAAAACTGGTTTCTTGGAATTCTGCTTGCTAGTGGTCATTCAGATGCTGTAAGAGTGTTGTCTGTGAGATAAATATTGTTGTCTTCATGTAGAGTATCTAAAAATTGTATGTATGGTTGTATGTGTGTGTTCATGTACCCATGTGTGCATGGGTAGAATAAAGAAGTTGCCATCAGCTGTCTTTCTCTCTTGGTTTGTACCTTGTTTTGTGAGCTTACTATTGGCTATGCTGGTTGTAAAGCAAGCCCCAGAAATCTACCTGTATTTGTTCTCTTGCCGCTGGTATTACAGACATGCACTCCTATACTTTGCTGCTACATTGGTGTTGGGATCCTCATGCTTGGGCAGCAAGCGCTTTGTCAACTTAGACATCTCCCTAGACCTCCCTGTACAGAATTAAAATATTACACACTACATGATATTTGTTATTGAGAATTTCCTACAACAAGGAAACAAATTTTGATCACATTTCTCCCCCCATAATCTAATTCCCTTTTTATTCTTACCCATCATCCATTTTAATTTTCTTCTTTTTATAACCCATCAATCAGTGATGCCCCTGTATTCCTGGCTAGGGATCCATTCACTGGTCAACCTACCAAAGGGTACATCTCTGAAGAAAACTGATGTTCTTCCTTGTAGAAGCCATCAATTTCCAATAGTGCCTCAACTGGGAATAAGATTCTTGTACCTTTTCCTCAGCTGCGCTGGCTTAATCTTGTGTGGGAAACTACAGCTGCTGTAAATTCATGAGGTCATTGGAGCTGTCATGTTGAGAATCACTGTTTGCCGAAAGTTCTTCCTGACATCTGGCTCTTAGAATACTTCTGTTCCCTCTTTGATGTTTCTTGAGCCTTGGGAGAAGGCTGTGATGTTGTGGTCTCATTAATAATTGAGTAACATATAGAAAATAGCTTTTACAAGCTATAAATCTATATTAATCACTATCCACTGTACAGAGAAGCTTCTCTGATAAGGACATAGAGCTGCATAGGTCTATAAGTGTAGATATATACATTTAGAAGACAGTTTGGAACTATGTCCATTTAACACAATAATAGTAGTAGATTCTACCCTAGAAAGCCCCCTAACCATGGGTTTTGGCATGATTTAAGGTATAAGACATGAGCTGTCTCCATTGAAGTAGGTCTTAAATGCAATTAGATACCAGTTATTTAATCCTATAACATTCATGCCACTATTGCATCCATGGGTAAATCTTGCCTGGCTAGTCATTATTGTAGATGTTAGGATTCACAAGATGGGTAAGGGTGTTGACTACTTTTTTCCCCTAGCAGATTACATAGCACCTTCTAGAATTGTGACTATTAGTCAGTAGAGAGGGAGATTCCAGACCATTACTGGTTTGGTTTCTCCATGATCTGTGATCAAAGTGTGTGATATTTTCAGTTTATGTCATTTTATTTACATAGGTCATTTTACATAAATTTGCCTATTATCAATGTGAAACATTTTTAGGAGGAAAAAAATCAGTGATTTATTCAATAACCTGTTCTTTTCATCCATCTCAAAAATACTGATACATTTACAGTGATGAATGACAGGATGAATCTTAACCATAGTTTCCTCACAGATGTTGAGAATTTTTCTCAGTGGGAAATGATATAGTATGGGAAAATCTCATGATGTTTCTCAATTCATTCTTTTTGTTCTGTGAAAACTCTGAAGTTGAAGATATTTTTGGAACATGCATAAATAAGGAGACAATAGGGTTATTTCTGCACAGATGGAAGAAATTGGTAGTTAAAGATTAACAGGTTTCTTACATATATAGACCCGGGCCATAAATTCCTTGACCAAGAATCAAATGTGTAACAGTTTGACTAGTCATATCCAAGAAGGTCAGTTGAGCTCAAAATTATTCTAGATTTGCTTATACTAAAATAATTTGCACCTATAAGGCCATCATGTATAAACCAGAAGATATGTCAACACATACATTAAATGTAGACATGAATTTATAAAATTCTGTAAGTATAACTATATCAAAATTTATACCTTTATATTTAAATGGCATCATTATTACAGATTATTTGGAAGTCTATCAGAGATTTTGTAGATTTAAATTTTAGGAGCTCCAGAGATGGTTAGTTAACTATAAGATACATTTTTTTCTTCTGTTGAGGCAAGGCGTCTGAAATAGAGTTCAATGATAGGGTTTTTTTAAATTATTGTTACTAGAAATTAGAAATTTTAGGCTACTTGGTAGGCAGAGTCTGTGGGAGTTTTTGGCACAGTCTCCAGCTTCAAATTCTGCTTTGGATGCTGCCTAACTCTTCATTCGGCTTCCCCTCCAAGCTTCTTGATGGCAAAATTGAAGGCCAGCTGCTGCTTGTCATTAGGAAGCCTAGTGAGTGTCAACATGGGGCTGAGGCTGTCATCTCTGTCTCAGGGGTCACCCAGGGAGGCCTGAGCTCATGCTGCTCAGGGCTTGGCACGGGATGTCTTCACTCAAAAAATGGGCCCAAAGAAGTGTATCAGCTTCAGCGTGTTAGATGTTCTCAGTGTGTCATTTCTGGTTTTTATTTTTTAAAAACAATGTTTCAAATAAGAGGAGGGCCATTCTTAGGTTTCTTCCAAGCATTATCCATTTTTTGGATCTCTGAAGTTTTAATGAAGTAGCTCTCTGCCCTTTGCCTTGTTACTCCAGTGATATCTGTGTGTTCACCTAATTCTCTTTCTCATGTAGCAAAGCCTCACGAACTGCTTTATTTACATCCCCCCTCCTCTGTAATGGTGGCAATCATATTCTGCCCTGTAGCTTAACAATTGTGACTAGTCATTTGGTGTGATGTCTTGGTCGCTGCTCCTACATATGCTGCTCCTGTTCACATATGCTAAATTGCTAAACTCCCCTAAATTCTGCTGGCTGGTTTGGCTGAATAATTTTTTCTGGCAGTTAGATCACTCAGGTTGTCTGTATCCCGGGCAGTCTGAATTTGGTCTATGTTTATCAAACCATTTCATATAGTGTAATGTTTTTGTTCAGCAAAGTCTTTTAAATGAAAAGAAAATACTGACATTTGAATAGAAAGGCCACTGGCCTTAGGAAATGCCAGAGGAATTCTACAAACATCCTTTCTTAGTGGCCGAGACAATTGGGACCTAATTCTTCTTGGGCAGCAGATGGAGGTAGTGAAAGCTGAGCTTCTAAATGGCATGAGTCTCTAGTTAAAGGGCTTGGTGCTGTGCCATGCAAACAGCCCTGCTTTTTTCCAGTCCGTACTAAGAATGGACGCCAGCTTTCAGAGAGGGCTGACTGCCCTCAGAACAGAGTGAAGCAAATCACCCTTGGGTATCTAAAAGCCATCTGAGTTTAATAAGGGGTCTGTTGAAAAGGAATGCTATTGTTATATGACAACCTTCATATATGTTAACTCTATGATTGATCTATGTTTGTGCCTGTGTGTCTAATCCTTTATAATTAAATAATACAAATCGGATGACATCTTATTTTGACACATTTACCATCCTTTTTCTCCCCTGAGACTTTACTCTTTCTTTCTCCCAATGTGAAAACATGTGATTTCTTTGTGATTAGATTTTGGGAAGGGAAATTTAACTAGAAAGGAAGGATATTTAGTGTTTAGAACTTGACAATCTGCCAACTGTTTTTCTCAGTATTATATCTCACCATTAATGTCACATGATTCTTAGAGCTTAGAAATATGTTGGCTCAGCTGGTGTCACATGATATTTAGGTTCTGAGCTTTCAGAAAACTTTACATAATTTATTTCTGTTGTCATTTTCATCAGTTTTGTGCAATGTCAATAATAAAAAAATGTAAGACTGTTATATTTTACCCAAATCCTTATAAGAGCTAGTAATCAATTTTATGTATTTCACTAGAGAAATTGGGGCCTATATTCCATGTGTTACACTTGTAGGTACCTTCTTATCTATCCTTATCATCCATGGGGAAGGTGGATATGAGGAGGATGGAAATAGTGATTTTGCTCTATTGAACCAATTGTCACAGATAAAAGAACCCACAATCCACAGTCATCTATTAAGAAGAAAGAAGAATTGGGGTGCACCTTGCCCTCCTTTCCAGCTTTAAGTAGATGTGTCGAGTTATTGTAACTGGTTATCACAGACTTGTCAAAAATCCTTGTGCATCATAACAGTCTGCCAGCAGCAAGACTGGACAGAAGCACAGTTCAGTAATTGATTCTGTTCACTGAACATCTGGTGGAACAGCCTGAGTATTTACTTGGAGGAAACGTTTCCCAACCAAAATAAGTTTGCTGCTGGGTTTTAGAGCACTACAGTGCTACCCCGGGGTGCTCTGGGCATAAGACATATAGATGGCAACAGACAATTGAGTCAGAAAAGCAAATGGGTGTGAGATGAGACCCTTGTCACACATGACTGCAATGACAGCTCTCCCTCCCCAAGATCTCCTGGCTAGAATTTTAAATGGAACGCAGACAATATCCAATCTATAATTGTTTCACTCCGTACTGCTTATAGTTAGCTTTTCTTTTTCTTAAATGGAGATTAGCTTTAATAAATGCCAGGAAATAAAACCCCATTATGAGAAGAAAAGAATTAATTACCAAAATACAATACTTGCAAAATGTTTCCATAGTACAAGCTTGTAGTGATTGGAATGTGGTGCTTAGTGTGAAAAACATTCTCATTTGGCTGTGTTTTTGTCTAACATGTCTGGCATGTGTTGGGGCATTGTTTGGTGGCCTGATTGTTTTTCCCGTAAATCTGTGATTTTAACAACAAAAAGTTCAAAAATGCGCTTTTTGTCTCACCCAACTGATTTTTTAAAATGGCTTTGTTGCTCATGGTGATCAGGATCATTACATGTTTCTGTAGTTATTATGTTATTTGTTTACTCCTAAGGATCTCAAGGTACTGTATATTATCTTGTAGGACCTTAACAAAAAATGTTCTTAGGAAGTAGTGAATGGAAATAACTCTGAAGGACTGAGTGCATTGACATAATCATGTACATACTGTGTTTGTCTACTACTGCAGCAATGAATTCTATTAAGATGATCTTCTGAACTGACTGGAACCTTCTTGTGATAAGAACATACATTTTAAGGATAATAGACTATTGTACACCTGGTCAAAGGCCCATGGCTGTGGAGATCATAAACGCTTGGGGTGGAGCTACTGCTCTTGTATTGCTTAACAGGCATGCTGTCAAATCTGTCTCCTAAGTATTAATGTTTATATCCTCATATACTGATTCTGACCTCGGCCTTGATCAAAGAGGCTTCCTTTGGAGCTAATATAGAGAATGATGGCTGGTCAAAGTGCTAAGAACAACTCTTGAACAACTGTCAAGTACCTAGCTTTAAATGAGATTCTCATATTACTCTCTTCAGGGTTCAGAGAAGACAAAAGAAGAAGCAGAAAGAATTTAAGAGTTAGACACTGGGAAGGAGGGATATGAACGACTGTCTTAGTGTAATGACATGTTGCCTGCATAGCGCTGGCATAAGACTTGAGCCCTAAACAATGAGTCAGAGATGGAGAAGCAGATCATGAGACTCAGGTTGCCCAGAGCTGTTATCTTTGGTGGGCTGCTAAGGGAGAAGAAGTCATTGTCTTCCATAATGTGGCCAGTGATGGACTTGCTCATGTTCCAGTGGAGAGCTTCAAAGCAATGCTCAATAAAGCAGCCTTAGTTAAACCTTGTGGGTCACAAAGCAAAAGCTGTAAAAACAACAACAACAGCAACAACAGCAGCAAAAGACATAGAAGTGGGATGGATACACACATAGTCAAAGGTAATAGGAAGAAACTCAACATCTGTAATTTCCAGGGCAATGCAAGTCTTAACCACAAGATTCTACTTGGCACCTATACATCTCTCCCATTCAGACGATGAATCATGACAGGTACTGGCCAGGAGAGGAAGAAAAGAAAAACTTGCTGTACTATTGAGAATATAAAATTATATAGCTACGATGAAAATAAACATAGAAGCTTGCTCCTCAAAAAAAATTACAAATAAGCCAAACATACACTTCATAAATCCCTATAAATAGTAAAACTGTGAAGAAATATCTGCTCTGCCATGCTCATTGGGACATTATGGAGAGGCAATATGCAAAAAATTTTTAAATATTTGTGAATGGATAAATAGATATAATTGTGATATTTACATATATATATATGTAAAAATGTATATGAATACAGAATAAATTATAGATATGTATTGCTACACATATTGTATATTGTATTATAAATTTATACATTATATGTAAGTATCTTAGACATAGAAGTTCAGAGATCTAATTATGCAAGGTGATTATCATTAATAATAATGTACATTTGAAAAATGCTGAGAAAGTTACATTTCAGGTCTTACTATGTAAGAAGGTAACTATGTGTATTAATTTGACTGTAGTAAGCATTTTGCCGTGTGTAGCAAAACACATTACTATGCTCCCAAAAGATACACTATTCTTTTTTTCTTCCTTCCTTTGTTTTTTTAAGTTTTTAGAACTATTATAATCATTTACAATTTATTCACTTTGTATCCCAGTTGTAGCCCCCGCCCTCGTCTCCTCCCAATCCCACCCTCCTTGCCTCTTCCTCCCCTAATCCTCTTCCCTAGTCTACTGATAGGGGACGTTCTCCTCCCTCTCTGTCTAAGCTTATTAGGTCCCATCAGGACTGCCTGAATCCTCTTCCTCTGTGGGCTAGCTAGGTCACCCCACCAGAAAGAAGTGATCAAGGAACAGGCAACCAAGTTCATGTCAGACACTGTCTTATCTTACTAGGGAACCTACATGGAGACTGAGCTGCCTATTAGTCATCTTTGGTTGATGTATCAGTCTCTGCATTCTCCCCACCCCACCCCCGGCCCTGCTTTTTTAGATTTGTTGGTCTCCCTGTGTGGCTTCTGTCCCCTCCAGGTCCTTTTGTATCCCCCTTCTTCCATAAGACTCCCTGTGCTCTGTCCAAAGTTTGGTTTAGTCTCTGCATCTGCTTCGATCTCCTGCTGGGTGGAGTCATTTAGAGGACATCTGTGTTATGCTCCAGTTTTGTTCCCTCTCTTCTACGGAGCGTATCCGGTTTTCCCTTCTAAATGAGAATTAAGCATCTTCCTAGGGTCTTCCTTGTCATTTGGCTTCTTTAGGCATACAGATTTTAGTTTGTTTATCCTATATTATATGTCTAATTTCTTATAAGTCTAATTGCTTATAAGTGAATATCTACCATTCATGTCTCTCTGCTTCTGGGATACCTCACTCAGGATGATCTTTTCTAGTTCCATTACTTTGACTGCAAATTACATGATTTCCTTGTTTTGTTAAATTTTATTCATTCATTCATTCATTCATTTTTTTCACTTTGTATCCCCACTGCAGCCCCCTCCCTCGTCTCCTCTCAGGCCCACCCACCCATCCCTTTCTCCCTCTATTCCCTTTCCCTTTGGGTACAGAGCTAAAAGGAGATTTCTTTGTTTTTAATAGATGAGTACTATTCCACCATATAAATGAACCACAATTATTGTGTTCATTATTCAGTTGAGGGACATCTAGGTTGTTTCCAGATTCTGGCTATTATGAATAAAGCTGCTATGAACATAGCTGAGCAAATGTCCTTGTAGTATGGTTAAGCATCTTTTGGATATATGCCCAAGAGTGGTATTGGTGGACTTTGAAGTAGCACTATTCCCAGTTTTCTGAGAAAGCACCAGATTGATTTTCAAAGTGGTTGTACAAGTTTACATTCTCACTAGTAATAGAGGAGGGTTCCCCTTTCTTCACAACCTCTCCAGCATGTGTTGTCACTTGAGTTTTTTATCTTAGCCATTCTGATGGGTATAAACTGAAATCTCAAGGTCCTTTTGATTTGCATTGTCATGATGACTAAGAGCTTTGAGCATGTCTTTAAGTGTTTCTTCTCCATTCAGTATTCCTCTACAGAGAATTCTCTGTTTAGGTCTATACTCCGTTTTTAATTGGATTATTTGGTTTGTTGGTGTTTAATTTATTGAGTTCTTTATATGTTCTGGATATTGGCCCTCTGTCAGATGTAGGGTTAGTGAAGATCTTTTCCTAGTCTGTAGACTGTAATTTTGTTCTTTTGACTGTATCCTTTGCTTTACAGAAGCTCAACTACACCTAAGAAAACACAAGATAAAGATACTTTCACAGCTATAAAACAAAAACAAAAACAAGCACACACACAATAACTACCAACTCCACAATAAAAGGAGCTAACAATCATTGGTCACTAATATCTATCAACACCAACTCTCCAATAAAAAGACACAACTAACAGAATGGAGGCAGAAACAGGATCCTACACTTTGCTTCATTCAAGAAACACACCTCTGCAACAAAGATAGATACTACCTCAGAGTAAAGGCCTGGAAAAAGGTTTTCCCAGTGAACAGACCCAAGAAGCAAGCTGGAGTAGTCATTCTAATATCTAATTAAATAGACTTTCAATCAAAATTAATCAAAAGAGTTGGGGAATGACACTTTTCTCATCAAAGGAAAAATCCACCAAGAGGACACCACAATCCTAAACATCTATTCCTTAAACAAAACGGCTCCCGCATTTGCCAAAGAAACATTATTAAAGCTTAAATCACACATCATCCCAACACCTTAATAGTGGGAGACTTCAACACCCCACTCTCACCAAGGGACAGACCATTGATATAGAAGTTAAAGGCAGAAATAATGACACTTACAGAGGTCCTAAATCAAATGTATCTAGAAGACATCTACAGCATCTTTCACCCAAACATAAAAGAGCATAACTTCTTCTCAGTACCTCATGGCACCTTCTCCAGAATTGACCATATAGTCAGACACAAAGCAAGCCTCAACAGATTGAAATAATCCCTTGTATCACATCAGACCACCATTGTCTAAAACTAGACCTAACTGGATTAGCAAAAGCCTACACAAGCATTTATATATTTATTTATTAGAATTTATTCACTTTGTATCTCCACTGTAGCCCCCTCCCTCGTCTGCTTCCAGTCCCACCCACCCTTCCTCTTCTCTCCCTATGCCCTTTTCCTAGTCCCCTGATAGGGGAGGACTTCTATCTGACCCTTGCTTATCAGGTCTCATTAAGACTGATTACATCATCTTGTTCTGCAGCCTGGCTAGGCTGCACCCCCCAGGGGGAGGTGATCAAAGAACCAGCCACTGAGTTCATGCCAGAGACAGCCCCTGATCCCCTTACTAGGGAACCCACTTGGAAACTGAGCATCCAGTGGGTTTCCTTTGAACAGGGGGTCTAGGTCCTCTCCATGCATGATCCTTAGTTGGAGTATCAGTCTCTGCAGGCCCCTTTGGGCCCTGGTATTTTGTCTGTTGTTCTCCTTGTGGAGTTCCTGTTCCCTCCAAGTCTTCCTATCACCTTCTTCTTCCATAAGGATTCCAGCACTCTGCTCGAAGTTTGGCTATGAGTCTCAGTATCTCCTTTTATATCCTGGGGGGAGGGTGGTTGAGTCTTTCAGGGGTCCTCTGTGGAGGTCTCTTGTCTTGTTCCTTGTCTTTTTCTGATTCCTATGTCTATCCTATTTGCCCTTCTGAATGAAGATTAAGCATCTTCCCTAGGGTCCTCCTTGTTGTTTAGCTTCTTTAGGGTTATAGATTTTAGAATATTTATCCTATATTATATGTCTAATATACATTTATAAGTGAGTATATACCATGTGTGTCTTTCTGCTTCTGGGATACCTCACTCAGGATGATCTTTTCTAGTTCCCAACATTTGCCTGCAAATTTCATGATTTCCTTGTTTTTAATTGCTGGGTAGTATTTCATTGTATAAATGTACCACACTTTCAGTATCCATTTCTCCACTGAGAGACATCTAGGTTGTTTCCAGATTCTGGCTATTACCAATAGAGCTGCTACAAACATGGTTGAACAAATGTCCTTATTGAATGGTGGGGCATCCTTGGGGTATATGCCTAGGAGTTGTATAGCTGGATCTTGAAGTAGCACTATTCCTAATTTTCTGAGGACCAATTATTCACTATATCATGGGCTAAGAATATAAAATGTAGATGATACTTTCTTAGCTTTTAAGGTGATCAAAGACTAAGAGAGAAAAAACATTTTAATGGTTAATAAAGTATATTTGTGTATGGTATTAAGGGTGGCATGTGGGAAGTTACAAGGCTGACCACTAGAAGAAGCTCAAGGACATGGACGGCTTCCCATAAGGATATGGAAAGTAAAGTTATAGCCCTTTTCATGGAAGAGAAACCTGAATATGTTGGGTGGTTTTGTACATCCAGATCAAGTCAGCCTTTGTGAAAGGGTAAAGCTAATAGATGGAGTAGAACGAGATGAAGTTATATTGTTGATAAAAGGCCAATCACAATAGGACTTAGAGACAATTGCGACTACTGTCCTGAATATCTGGGGCATCCATAGTGCAACCCCTCACATTTATTCGGCTTTTAGAATAGTATGCTGTGAGGGAGCTCTATGGCCACGATGATTTCACAGTTGATGACTTCAAGGATAACCACATTGTACATTTACATCTAATATGTGACCTGGCAAGCATGGAGAACTCCTTCCAGGAGGCAAAAAGAATTAGATGATGTTTGGGACAAAAAGTTTCATTTCCCTTCAGCCCTGTTGGGACATGCTTTGAACCAGCAATAAGACATGTTGCTGCATATTATTTTTGCGTTCCTGAGTCTTAACCCCCTAGCCTCTGTTCTGTAGTATCTGTCATTTAAATTCAGGTGTTTGACTAAGTATCCTCAGTGCCTACAGCAAGCACCCAACTCTTCATCTCTTAGCCATTTTCCCTGACACACACTCACACAAATACCACTCTTTTACCAACTGACTTCAATAGGATTTTGACTAGTATAATGGTGAAACATGTAATGATATTTTAGAAAATCTTATTCAGTTGTGTTTCCAAGAAAGACATTTAATAGACATCCATTTAGAACCCACTGGACAAATGAGTTTTAGACACTGGCAAGAGTGCCGTGAATCTATGAATGCAAATAGAAACTTTTTGGTCTTAAGCAATTTCCAATTTCTACCTCTGCTATATACCAACAATAGAAATGAATTAAGAAAATGGGGTGTATAAAGTGCAGGAAGACAAAGCAGTCCTCAAGCCAGCTTGAGATTAGAAAACTGACAGTGGAGATAACACTTAACATGAGCATGGGACAGTGGGCTTTACAGCAACTCAGTTTCATGGTGGCTGTATTAGTTAGCTTAGCTATTTCCATGAGCAAAATACTTGGGAAAAACTTTTAAGTGAAGAAATGTTTTTTCTCCAGGCCTCAATGGGCTTAGTTCAGGGGTCTGTGACTGGGGTTCTTTTTAGGATAAGATATTATTGTGGTGGAGCTTGTGGCAAGTAGAGTATCTCTACCTGATTGTGGGTAAAAGAAAGGATCCCAGGAAAAGATACACACATATCCCCCCAGAGAACGCCCCTAGAGATCCACTGTCTCCAATTAGACTCCTACCTCCTCAGTTTTCCACAAACTGCCAAAATAGCACTGCTACCTGGACATCAAGGAAATCACCTATTAACATGTGTGGGACATTTCATATTTAATCCATACTAGATTGTCATTAATGTGGATGGGATGAAGAATGTTAGCACTCTGACCAGGTGGGAAAGAGGGCAAGATGGGAACAAGATGGATGCTTTAAGGAAAGATCTGAGCACTGGAGATAGGTATGTCTATTTAATGTTGTGCATTTCCCCCACTCGTTTTAAAGGAAAAACAAATTTAATTGGGCAATATGTGGTCAACAGGGACACCTTCTGACAGGGTACCTGTAGGCATTTCCTCTTTGGAAGGAGCAAGTTTTTTCTGCTAGGTACTAGCAGGTAAAAATGAAGAGCTGAAACTAGGATTTGAGTATGATTCAGAATATGTGGCATTTGTTTCTCTAATCCTGGGTTGCTTCGCTCAGTGCAGTTCCTCTATCCAGATGAAGCCATTTGCCTGCAAATTTCATAATTTCATTTATTCAGTTCAATGGAATTCATCCTGTGTGCCATGTTTTCATAATCCATCTTTTGATGAATATCCAGGCTAGTTCCCTTTTCTCACTATCTCGAATAGAGCAGCAATGAATATGGATGAGCAAGTATCTCTGTAGTAGGATATCGAGTCTTTCAATGCCAAAAGTGTTATAGGTCAGTCATTGGTCAGTTCTATTTCAGGACCTTTGGGAAACCTTCACACCAATTTCCTCAGTGAATGAAGCAGTCTACACTCTTCCCTATAGAGGAAAAAGTTCATTTCCCCCTACAACCTCAGCAGCATCTGCTGCCATTTGATTCTCTTACTAATAGCTGTTCTGACCAGAGGTTATCTCTAATTACTATTAATCTGCATTTTCCTTATGATTAAAGATGTTGAACACTTCCAAAAGTATTAATTAGCCATTAACATTTCTTGAGAATTCCCTGTTCACTTCCAGAGCACATTTTAAAAACTGAGTTGTTTTCTCTCTCATTTGTTTAAGTTTTCAAATATTCCAGATATTTATCTCTCCAGTCTGGCCTCACTGTGGCTTGTCAGATTTCTATCGACAACTGATTTGTCTATGCTGAGATTAACCCTTTAAACACAGCAAATTGTCAGTTTCATGGCTAATAAGTTTTAGAAGTACGTTCTTACCAGAAAATGTTGAGAATAGATGCAAACAATCAGGAAACCACTCTTCACTCATATTCCCAAGATTCTCTGTGACCTTCTGTGTACCACCACCTTTAAAACCTATTGCACATAGCAATGGGTATCATTATGAAATTTTAATACCAACGTCATTTTACTTTGTCCTCACTTTTTTTTTTAATTACCTAAAACCTTATTTATCCTTGACACTGCGGAGTCTGTTTGGAGTGCTTTAGTATATTAAATAACTCTATTTCCAAATACCCTATTATTTAGGGCAATTACTATTCTCATTTTGCATAAGGTAAATGAAGCACTGAAGGTAGGTAATGTGCCCTTGGTCATGCAGTTGTTGAATGTCAGTGTTAAATTTGAAAAGAAGCTTGTGAATTTCATGACTGCCAGGCAGGCTAATACCTCATCTATTGCTTTTCTTTCAGACAGTTTAGAAAGGATTATAATGGGAGATTTCAGGCTGATTCAGGGTGGGGGGCTCTCACCATTTTATGTTTTTCCATCAAAGGTGTGCTTCTTTATTATAATCATTATAAGGTGTGGGCCTTTTCGAGCTTTTGAAGAATCTTTTAGTCATTCAACAAATATCATTCTTTGTTGCCAGAGGTGGAGATACTAAGGTGAATTAGAGGTAATTTTTGCCCTTCAGAAACAGATTGTATCAGACATACAAACAAGAAAATTAAAATATGATTTATTGTGATCTATAATAGCATGGGGATGTAAGCAAGCATTACACACATTATGAGAGATTCCCAAGGATCACTTGGTTTTATATTGGGTAGAGAGGGTTAATAAGGAGATTTTTCTGGCCAAGAGGATTTCAAGTCATGAGGAGGTTTAAGTGAATACCCCATGTTATAGGACAGCTAAGGTCATTTTGACAATAATAAGAATTTTGTGTGGTAAGAGCTCTTAATGCAAACTTGGAAGAGATAGGAAATGAGGACTTTAAATATGCATCTATGTCAAACGGAGACAGTTCAGCTGTGTTTAGTACATAATGACAATTTTCAGAGGTTCTGATGAAAACAATGTGTTTTACAGGAGAACTCTGAAGAATAGATTGTGGTCTGTCTGAGGGGTATTAGTCATTAGATGTTTCTAAGCCAGGCGTTTAGGCAGCTGTTATTCAAACAGTGTCTGTGAAAATGGAGCTTCCAAAATTGCTTGTGTATTATTGAAATACTGATGTAACTGCTATTCTAAAGATTCAAATTGTCAAAATGAAATTTAATGAGTGAAATCTATTTTCCCAGTTTAAAACCTCAGATTTAGCAACCCAATCCTAATTCTAGACAGTCTGATATATGAGTGTGTGTGTATGTGTGTTTCTGTGTATGTCCTTATATCTTTCCTCAGTAATAGATAGACACGGTTCAGATATATGGATTTTATAGATATGCCTGCCACATAGTTGGATATTAAGACTTTGTCCCCAGGGGAAAATAATTGACAAACTACCAGAAATCTGAAGCTACACCACATGAACTGAATATTTTTTAATTAAATATTTATTTTTTTACATTGATTACATTTTATCACTTTGTATCCCAGCTGTAGCTCCCTCCCTCATTTCCTCCCAATGCCACTCTCCAAGTCTACTGATAGGAGAGGTCCCTCTCCTCTACCATCTGACCCTAGCCTATCAGAGCTTATCAGGACTGGCTGCATTGTCCCCATCTGTGCCCTGGCAAGGCTGCTGCTCCCTCAGTGGGGAGTGGTCAAAGAGCCAGCCACTGAGTTGATGTCAGAGACAGTCCCTGTTCCCCTTACTAGGGAATCCACTTGGATACTGAGCTGCCACGAGCTACATTTGAGCAAGGGTTCTAGGTTATATCCATGAATGGACCTTGGTTGGAGTATGCGTCTCAGGAAAGACTCTTGTACCCAGATATTTTTGGTTCTGCTGCTCTCCTTGTGGAGCATCTGTCCTCTTCAGGTCTTACTAACTGCTCTTCATTCATATGAGTCCCTGCACTCTGCCCAAAGTTTGGTTATGAGTCTCAGCATCTGATTTAATACAATGTTAGGTAGAGTCAAAGGCCCTTTGTGGTAGGTGCCTGTCCTGTTCCCTGTTTTCTCCTTCTTCCAATGTCCATCTTTTTTGTCTTTCTGAGTGAGGATTGATCATCTTACCCAGAGGGCTAATATCCAGAATATATAAAGAACTAAAGAAGTTAAAAAATAACAAATCAAGTAATCCAATTAAAAAATGAGGTACAGAGCTAAATAGAGAATTCTCTATAGGGGAATATAGAATGGCAGAGAAACACTTAAAGAAATGCTCAATGTCCTTAGCCATCAGGGAGATGCAAATCAAAATGACCCTGAGATTTCACCATACACCCATCAGAATAGCTAAGATCAAAAACTCAAGTGATAATACATGCTTGAGAGGTTGTGGAGAAAAGGGAACCCTCCTCCATTGCTGTTGGGACTGTAATCTTGTACAACCACTTTGGAAATCAATCTGGCGCCTTCTCAATTAGGAATCTTGAGGATCTTCCTCAAGATCCAGCTATACCACTCCTAAGCATATACCCAAAAGATGCAACAAGAACATAAGTACACAATAAGGACATTTGTTCAACCATGTTTGTAGCTGCTTTATTCATAATAGCCAGAAACCGGAAACAACCCAGATGCCCCTCAGTTGAGGAATGGATACAGAAATTGTGGTACATTTACACAATGGAATACTACTCAGCAATTAAAAACAAGGAAATCATAACATTTTCAGGGAAATGGTGGGATCTAGAAAAGATCATCCTGAGTGAGGTATCCCAGGAGCAGAAAGACACACACGGTATATACTCACTTATAAGTGGATACTAGACCTATAATATAGGATAAACATACTAAAATCTGTACTCCTAAAGAAGATAAACAAGAGTGAGCTGAATCTTAATGGTGAATGATGAGGACCAAGATATGAAGCTAAAGGCTAGCAATATGGAGGACTGGGCAAGAAATTAAAGAATACATTCAGAAAAAAAAATGTTTTAAAGACTGTGGAGTGGTGGTTCTCAACATTCCTAGTGCTTTGACCCTTTAGTATAGTTCCTCATATTGTGGTGACCCCCAACCATAAATTTATTTTCATTGCTACTTCATAATTGTAATCTTGCTACTGATATGAATCATACTGTAAACATCTGATATGCAGGATATCTGAAATATGACCCCAATGGAAGGCTCATTCCACCCCTCTTCAAAGGAGGTAGTAACCCACAGGTTGAGAACCACTGCTGTAGAGGGAAAGAGAGGAAGAAAGGTGGGCAAGAATAAAATTAGAATTCACTTTCTAAGTTGCAGGCCCCACTTTATTCTCCAATAACAGCAGTCTTCAAATGTCTGTAAAATTGAATCTACTCTGCAAACTACTGCCTATAAGGAAACATCTTCCAGGTTCTTTCAGAGTCCATTCCTAATTCAAACACTGCCTGAATCTAAAATACAGTATTCACAAGTAGCTATAACTAAACACCAGGGATATTTCCTAAAGCTTTTAGGCTCTTTACTGTCAATCCGGGGAAATGAGTGATCCATTTTCCTTCAGTTTTCTGAAGTCTCCACATGGAGCTGAACCCAGGAGGGAATATTGTGCGTGTTTTCTTGACATTGCTTCTAGGTTATTTCTCTACTGATGGAGGAGATGGAAGTACCCTAAGAACAACATAACAGACTTGACTTGTGTTATCCTCAAGTGCGAGCGCAGCAATTCATTCATAGCGGTGTATGGGGGAATGGAGGAAGGAGTAAGTATTGAGAACTACCAAGTGCTGAAAAGTCAGGTCAGGTGGAAGCTGTAAGAGAGGTGTGGGTACATAGTGAACTGACTTCACCGCTAGTATCCATGGATGGAAGACCGCCACAGCACAGTAAGCAGTGCTCTGTAGATAATGAAAGCTGAGCAAGTGAGGGCGTGTAAATAGGCTGCTTCCAAAGACTTTGAGGGTCAGCAGATGGCCTAGCATTAGGATACTGAGAGGTAGGGCAGCATCACGAATTAAGGGCAAATCTATAGGTGTTTTATTCTTTTTTCCACCCTCCTTCCTCCTCCTCCTCCTGCTTCCTGCCTGGGGAAGATTCAAGTTTATTTTCAGGATAAGGGAAGGAGGAAATACAAAGGCATCACAACAGGGACAAGTTTCATTGTGGAGGAAGACGGCCCTATGCAATAGAGGAGCAAAAGGTCCAAGTCTCTGTAAGGTAAGTGAAGTTTAGAGGTGAGGTAGGATGAGGCAGATTTGAGAACACTTGCTAAATTTTACTTCCCCCTGAGAATTAGACAACTGATTTAGTAATTGTTATAGAATGGCAGGATGAGCATTCCAGGAGAGTGAGGGGTTATATGAGAAGGAACAGACCAGGGAGAAATACAAGGAGGATGGAAGGATGCAAAGGCTTAGAGCAGTGCTTCTCAACCTCCCTAACGCTGTGACCCTTTCCTAAAGTTCTTTGTTTTGTAGTGATCCCGCACCATAAAAATTATTTTCTTGCTACTTCAGAACTGCAATTTTGTTACTGTTATGAATTGTAATATAAATCTCTGCTATGCAGAATGTCTGTTATGCAATCCCTGTGGGGTTTCTGACCCACAGGTTAAGAACAGCTGGTCTAGATGGAATCAGAAACCATAAATCCCCAAACTGGTTTGGATAGTTGATTTTCCTTGGCAATCCAGGGGTTTGGGGAAGACTCAAAAGTTACTTTATTCTGAGGTAAAGAAATGAGCAGATAAATCAGAAAAGCACCATGAGTGAATTGGGAATGTTTGTAGCTGAGTTTGTGCAGGAAAATACATGCAGTTTTGGATAAAAATGTAACAGTACCAGATAAAATATTTTTCCACGGACTAAAAGTATTTAAAATTATGTATAGACAGGAATTTTAGTAAGATGACGGAGGTGCTAATGCCGAGACCCCAGCACTGTATGGCACAGGTCATCCACAGATAGCTAACACTTACCTGTTTGTGTATGGGGGACAACTTTGGGAAAAGCCTTTCTAGAAGTCCTGCCTTCTGCAGAGACAGATTGGGCACAGCCTTCTGTTGCTTTACTCTAATGAATTTTCTTCTCACTGTGTTTGAGGATGTTTATCCTGTTCTAATATAATTTCCCTCCACCCCAGCTTATGAAGCAATTAAATCCTGATAAAACTATTGCTAACTGAAAGACCCATCAGTTAAGTACAAACTCAATAACCTACTGACACCATTTCTTAACTTAGCCCACCCCAAACTTGTTCAGAATCCTTTGACAAAAATCACCTAAGAGACTGTAATATGGCAGAAAATATCTTTTCTAATTTGTTGAATATTCTATGGAAAACAGTAAAACATAGTAAGTCTATGTACACTCATTATCACAAATGTAAAGTGAAAAAATTGAGCTTGGGTCATCGTTGGGGGTTAATGGTGGGTTTCAGTTCAGTTCTATTCTTTGTGCCCTTGTGTTGGTAGCCAGTCTCACACTTGGTATTAAAACAGTATTTATTGGTAAAGTTCCTATGACCTTAGGGATATAACTAGGAAATTTTATTCGGTATCTGCTACCGAAGTATAGTCCTATATTAACATGGTGCTATTTGTAGGAACATACTCTGCTGCTTTAAATTTATTGAAGAGTATTTTGAATGTATTTAAGAAAAGAATACCATCATTTTTCATAGGTTGAGTTAATGGTACCATTTGTAGTTTGTGCACATGTATATGTGTGTATGTATGTAAGAATTGTACTTGTACATTTTATTGTGATTGTTTAAATCTGTATCTATAATATGAATTCTACTGCCTCCTTTTAAAATCATTTGTGTGTATACTTATGTTTGTATATGTCACATGCATATTTATATGTCTGTGTGTGTGAACTGGTTCTATAATATTGTTTCTGTCTTTTTGAATGCAAATGCTTATAGTTAAATACAAATTGATTTGTAAAAATGAGCTTTGCTCTTTACAAGAACTTTATTATTAAGTTACTAAATAATTTTAGTGGAACTAAAAATGAAATTGTATTTATTTCACAGGTTAATTCATGGAGAATTTACAGATAGATAAAATTTCTTTCCAGAAATGTGCTATGCTTTCCTTTTCATTCAATTAAATTTGAGGTTATAACATCCATTACAAATTGATAATTCTCTCCAGGAACATGCCATATTTTTCATTAATTAAGTCATACTTGAGGTTCTAAAATCCATTCAAGCCCCTTTGGGAGGATGGGCTGAGGAGTGATAGAAGATTTGGATTGAGAAAAATCACAATCAGATTTTCTTTTAAGCTTTGAGTTTATTTATGCTACACATATGTATATATACATACATGTATATATATATATGTTTACATATATGTGTACACATATATACATAAATGAAAATATACATATACACATGTATATGTATACATGTATATATACATGTATATTCATATATATGTACATATATATATATATATACACACACACACATATACAGACACACACACATATGTGCTCAGGAAACCTATGGAGTTCCTCAGAACATAAGGCCAGAGGAAAAGAACTTACAATCTGAAAATATCTTTAGGAAACACATTTAATTGCTGACATTTTTGTATGGACTCTATCTGCAACTACCGTATTATAATGAAGCTCAAATGATCAAGAATGGATTTAAGATTCAGTGTTAAGATGATGGGAATGTCTAATGATAAATCCTTGGAAAGCTATGGAGAGAACCCTCAACTACAAAATTTAGATTTACAGTCTTGTGAAATCAGTTATAAACAGACATAATCATATATTCACTGTGGACCTTAAGACAATCCTTCAATTTTGTCCTTAAAGCTCCCATATACTGGGTGTCCCTATGTGTAGAATGACCATTGTAGCTGGCAAGTGATGAGGGTCAGTCAAAAGTCCTTGTCCTGTGGCAGTTAACTCTGAGTACTTAGAGTATATTTCTAGCAACTTCTATTTTCATAGTACGTTCATTTACTTTCCAGTGTATTCTGTGCTCTAAAGCAAAAAGTCAGGAAGGAAAGTTCCATATCACTTGGATACATTTTACAAACCCAAGCAAAATGGTGTGGACCACGTGGCTTTCTTTCTGCATATTAATCTGCTCTGAGATTTCTCTGACCAACTGCTCTCTTTACCCTCTGAGATGAAAGATAGTCTTTATTGAGAATTCTTTACCTTGTTCATATTGTCCTCCAAGATTAAAGATGCAATCATTTGCTAGAGGAAAATGCATCCTACTTTCTACACCTCTGATTATAGTTTAAAATACAACCAACACAGATATTTTATATATATATATATATATATATATATATATATATATATGGCAATAACTGGGATTTGCTTTGAATTCATGGTAATCTTCGGCTTACTTTCATATGTTGTATTGTGTCTAGAGGGACATTTGTTCATATGGAAATACATATATTAGATATCAGGCTACTATTTCATTTTTTCATGTTTTGCGAGGTAGCAATTAATTTTTGATTCTTCAAGTTTAGAGTTTCTGATCCTGAGAGATTCCTTCTACCAAACCACACTGTAAAATGAGTTACCTGGTAGGACCTTGAGTGAATACTCTGTATTTTGTCTATTGAAACATCTTTCTAGTGCTTACTATCAATGGTGATTTAAGAGAGACTTGGCAACTCCAAGGATTTCAGTGTTCCTTGAGAGAATTTGCTGTGTAAGCCAGAGGCACTTCACACTAAATCTGAAGAAACTAGCTGTGTTGTCTGCTGACATGTGATAGAATGTAAAGGAGTAATACATTTTGGTGTGGTACCTTTTATCTTTTGATTTTTCGTTTATTGTGTGTAGGCAAATGTACCACAATGCCTGTCTAGAGGTCAGAGGAGAGCTTTGTGTAGTTCGATCTCTCCTTCTCCCTTTGCACATGTTCTGGGATCTAAATCATATTGCCAACTTTCAAAGAAAATTCTTTACCTGCTGAATTGTTTTGCTGACCCTACTATTCTTAAGCTCATTTTATTTCCTTTTTTAAAGAAGATTTATTTATTATGTATACAATGTTCTGCCTGTACACCACACGAGGGCATCAGATCTTACTATAGATGCTTATAATCTACCATGTAGTTGCTGTGAATTGAACTCAGGACCTTTGGAAGAACAACCAGTGTTCTTAACCTCTGAGCCATCTCTCCAGCCCCACTTTTCACAAAACCAATAGTGAGTTCAGATTCCCCTTTCTTGGGACAACCTTCCATTGCTGGTGGGAATGTAAACTTGTGTAACCACTTTGGAAATCAATCTGATACTTTCTCAATTAGGAAGAGTGCTACCCCAAGATTCAGCCATACCACTACTAGGCATATATCCAAACGATGTTCAACTATACAAGGACATTTGCTCAACCATGTTCGTAGCAGCTTTATTCATAATAGTCAGAAGCTGGAAACAACCCAGATGTCCCTCAGTTGGGAAATGGATACAGAAATTGTGGTACATTTACACAATGGAATACTACTCAGCAATTA
Organism: Pachyuromys duprasi; assembly: GCA_028658305.1. Lineage (NCBI taxonomy): Eukaryota > Metazoa > Chordata > Mammalia > Rodentia > Muridae > Pachyuromys > Pachyuromys duprasi. Next base: position 62,306,731 of record CM053766.1, read on the forward strand.
AAAACAAGGAAATCATGAAATTTGCAGGCAAATGGTGGGAACTGGAAAAGATTATCCTGAGTAGGTAGCTCAGAAGCAGAAAGACACACATGGGATATACTCACTTATAAGTGGATATTAGACATATAATATAGGATAATCATACTAAAATGTTTACACCTAAAGAAGCTGAGCAATAAGGAGGACTCTGGGTAAGATTATCAATCCTCATTCAAAAAGGCAAATGGGATGGACATCAGAAGGTAGAAAACAAGACACAGGACAGGAGCCTACCACAGAGGCCCTCTGAAAGACTCTACCCTGCACAGTAACAAAGCAGAAGTTGAGACTCATAACTAAACTTTGGGCAGACAGGGAATCTTATGAAAGAAGGGGGAGATAGAAAGACCTAAAGAGGACAGGAGCTCCACAAGGAGAGAAAAAAAATTCTGGGCACAGTAATCTTTTCTGAGACTGGTACTCTAACCAATGACCATTCAAGGAAATAACCTAGAATGTCTGCACAGATGTAGACTATGGCAGCTCAGTGTTCAAGTGGGTTCCCTAGTTATAGGATCAGGGACTGTCTCTGACATGAACTCAGTGGCCTGCTCTTTGATCACTTTCTCTTGAGGGGTTACAGCTTTACTAGGCCACAGAGGAAGACATTGAAGCTAGTCCTGATGAGACCTGATAGACTAGGATCAGATGGAAGGGGAGGAGGACCTCCCCTTTCAGTGGACTGCGAGAGGGGCATGGGAGGAGAAGAGGGATGGCGGTAGTATTAGGAGGGAATGAGGGTGAGGGCTACAGATGGGATACAAAGTGAATAAACTGTAATTAATAAAAAACAAATAAAAATTTAAATAAAGATTCCCCTTTCTCTCATGTTCTGTTTTTCTCTACCAACCCTTATTTTCCATAGTACACCAGGCCAGTCTGTTTATTTCTTTACTAGTCTGCTAGAGTAGGGATAACTCAGAGAATGGAGAATCTATTTTTGATTTCTTTTTCCTCTAGTCCTAGAACCTAACATGTAGTACGTGATCAACAAATGTCTATTGAGTTCATGTCTTGTGTAGGCGTGTGCTGGTTTATATGTTGCTTGATATTGAAAACTGTATAAAAAGTGCTTTGCTGAGTGTGGTGGTACATGTCTTTGATATACCACTCAGCAGGCAGAAGCATCTCAGTGAGTTCAAAGCTTGCCTGGTCTGCAAGGAGTGCTAGGCCATCCTATGATACATAATGAGACCTTGTCTGAAAAACAATTTCTAGCCCTGAATTGAAGACTCCTACCACTTCACTCTTCACTTTTATGACTTCTTTCCATCTTGTGTCAAACTTTAATGTTAGGTAAATGTATTCAATGAAGCAAATGTTCTTTTTTTTAGAAATTAATTAATTTATTTTTATATTAATCACAGGTTATGTACTTTGTATCCCAGCTGTAGCCCCCTTCCTCATTCCCTCCCACTCTCCCCATCCCTCCCTCATCTCCTCCCTCCCCCTTTCCAAGTCCACTGATAGGGGAGGACCTC
>CM053766.1:62308350-62328355 GCA_028658305.1 Pachyuromys duprasi
CTTACACATAAGGGCAAGAGAATGTGTGTTCCAAACCACTAGAAGTAATCCTGAAGCATTCTGCAGATTCTGTTTAAGCTATTATTGAACCAATAATGTGGTCAGGCATAGAATATACTGATTTGTTTTTCCAGGAATGTGAAAAAACGGGTTGCAAGGAAGCAATAAAAATATTCATCACTGTTAATGGATTCATTTCCAAGTGTATAGTTTGTAGCAATAAAATGTATAGAACTTAGACTTTTTTTTACAGTTAATCTTAAAGAACTCTGAAAAATGTTGATCTTCACAGAAACACAAAAGCATTGTGTAAGCATATTTAAACTGGTTAATAGTGAGTCTGGTGGTACATTAGTTAACAAATGTCTACTACTTTGGAAGTCACAGTGGACAGTTTCTTTATGTTGTGTCTGAAAAAGTCGAAAATCTATGAGTAATTTTAATTTTCAACTGGGGATGAATTATGTTTTGGTAATAGTTTAAGTTGAACATATAACTAGATGAAGAGGAGCAAACACTCAAAAAAGAAAATGACAGCCCCACAAGCATGCCAGAAGTTACCACTGATATTCTGACTTCTTAAGAAGTGAGTGATTCTGTGTGTATGTAAAGTTTGAAAGGAGATGGGAAGAGTCTCAGGAGGGCATCATGGTCCAGCCATCCAATCCATCCTGATACTGATTCTGTGTAAAACCTCAGCCTGCTCATCAGGCGTTCAGGTCTATTGCAGTCTGTCTTCACGAAATCACAAAAATGCTGCCATCTATGTATTCTCTGATTTGATACTATCTGGTAAATCTTGTTTATTTGCCTTCATTTGCATACTTTGTCTCGTTAGAGAGAAAACAAGCAGATGGAGAAGACTTTTTTGTTTGTTTTGTTTTTGATTCTTCTCTGAAATCTATTCTGGCATTCTGTAGCTTTTCACAGTAAATAATTGCTGAATAAAATTTGTGGGAATTCAGTGACATTGTTTCATAGTGACTTGGGCAAAGGTACTAAATTAGTAAGAGATTGTTAGTTTAAAAACATTTTAAAGAGAGGGTGTGAAAGAGGGGAATGTGATACAGGTGGCATGAACGTAGAAGGGAGACTAGTGAGGTGGAGAAAAGGAGCTGGTTTACAGGTGTTGGGGTACAGGGATGCAGTGGTACAGGGGTGCAGGAGAGTATTTGGGAAGAGAATGATTTGGTATGAAATATGATGACTTGCATAAATATTACATTTGTTTTTAATACATTGTATACATTTCATAATGAAACCCATTATTTTGTTTGTATGCTCACTTATAAGATTATTAATTTTTCTCAAAATAAAAGGTATTACATAAATACTTGAAAAAAATTAAGGAAATCCTTGAGAAATGAAGCAATTGACATTCAAAGAGAATAGACAAATTTGAAGTTGCTCTACATGCATCTCTGCTGCCAGATTTCCAATGACTTTTCAACAAAATAGATAGTAAAGGAAGAAATTTTATGGATCTGTCATTGCATTTATAATCCTTCCATAAAAAATTTTCAAGGTATGGACATAGTCTTAAGTGTTATTTGAACATCCTTCTTAAACAGATCCAGAGGAAGGAGCAATGATGGTACATTATTATTATTGTTCCCATATTTGCTGCTGAAAACAACGCAGTGCCTGTCTTTGGTGAGCTGTCAGCTTAAGTGTCTGCCAGAAACCTTCTAAGGCAAGCTCTTATTCAAATTAATCACTAGTGTCAGCTGAGTCAGTATTATCCTTTCTATGAAATTTAATCAGGCTGTTTATTGTATAATGTAAAATATTTGCTTCGTTTCAGATATGGAACTGGGCCATATGAGGATTCCAATAAGGGGAATAGTATCAGTTGGTCTTCCCTAGGCTTTAAATGCTAAGCAGTGGGTGTCACTTTCTCCTGTGTTAAGAAAAGAAAAAAAAAACAATTTTCTCAGTCTATGTCAATTGTCCATGCTGGTAGTCATATTTAGTAACCTAGAACAGAGGGTTTCAGAGTGACCTGGAATTTTGCCTTTCCTTCTCCCCATTGAATCATATGTTAAGTCCCACTGATTCTCTCTTGGGCAACTCTCTGACTGTATCTTCTATTTACATATTTATTTTTTCTGGCAAGCAGTGTGATATAGGAGAATGACTGGGAGCTGGTAGTCCAAGTCTCTGGCTGTAGCTTGGCTCTCCTAGCCATTCTGTGACCTCAGTCAGGACACCTACCATTTCCCCATCTTCTCCCTTTCAAGTAACTGGTAACATCAAATTCAGTGAGTAATGTATCATTCTGGGTGGTGGCAATAGCCACTTTCCTGGTGGCTCCAGCACAATCTCTGTCACTCTGAGCAGGAAGATCAAGGGTTGGCAATTAGCCTTGCTACTTTATACGCCTGAGGCTGCTATAGCGTTCATTCCATGATAATGCATTGTATTATCTGTGATAATACAATGGATTCTGTGATAATATAACGTATTTGTGTATAAATTGTGCAGTTTCCATACTCTTACACATTTCAATAAAAGTTAAATTAAAACCAGGACAACAGCAACACCGAGACAGTGCTTTCTGGGACACTACTGCCACATCTGACTCATTGCTGTGGTTTGGATGTCATCCTCCAAAGCAGTGGTGCTCAACTTTCCTAATGATGCAGCCCTTTAATTCATTTCCTCATGCTGTGGTGACCCCCAGCCATAAAATTATTTTCATTTAATTTTTGCTACCATTATGAATCATAATGTAAATGTCTGATATGCAGGATATCTGATATGTGACCCCTGTGGAAGGGTTGCTTGACCCTACAAGGGCCATGACATACAGTTTAAGAACCACTGCTCTTAAGGGCCATATGTTAAAAGATGTTCTCAGACCATGGTAACCTTTGGAGGTTTTAAAGACTTTAAGAAGTAGAGTCCGTTGAATGCCTTCAGGCTACAGGATGCATATTTTGAGGGGATCATGGGTCCCTGGTCTCCTTCTTTCCTTTTTTCTTCTTCATCACAAAGTGAAATAACGTACTTTAACCAATTGTTCCTTACAAGCTGTTCTGCTCCTTCCCCTACTGCCCCCAGCTGCCCAAGTGTAATAGCAGTAAACTAACAAGGACCAAAACCTTCAATATGTGAACTCAAACATATCATATTTTTTAAAAAGTTAATTGAGTCAGGTATTCCTTACACTAAGAAAAACTTGGCTAAAATTATCATCAAACTTGCATTTTAGACCTATCAGCACCCTGGTTTTCTAGTTTAGTCCCCATCTGTGTTAACTCTAGTAGGCTGCAAACTTGACTGTCCATTCATATAACATTGAGACTTTTGCCTGTAGATTAGAAAGCTTCCACCCAGGTGGGTCCAGAGGGCTTTGGCTTGGCTTTTTTTTTTTTCTTGATTCTGATGCTGTGAATTCATTGATAATGGAGTTTGCAAATTATTTGTGTTTGAAGAACATTGCTTTTTTATTTTGAGTCCTTTATTTATTATAGTGATGCTCAGATTTAAGTCTGCATGTCAATCATCCAGAAAGAATATAAAATTACCCAATTACCCCTTTCCCAGTTTCTAATGTGTTATCCTGTTGCTAAGGGGTAGAATCTGTGAAGCCGCTTATCTAACAATTTCCAGATGGTTAGCGGTGCTCTGGTGTAGGGACTGTCTTTGGGATCTAGGGCTTCAGGTTAGTGTTTTGCCCTGGAACACCACTGTTTCTACCTTCCCCATTCAGGTACCGCCTTTATGGAGCATCTGAGGGTCCAGATGGCAGGCTTCTCTGCAGGCTTCTTTCTCAGCATGTACTTCTGCCTGTCTCGTCACATTATCACATACTTAATCAAAATTAGATTTTCATGCTCCTTGAGAATTTATTTCTTTTCCTGCCCAATCTCAGATTCGCATATCTGTGGTTTAGAGATTGGACTGAGAGAAGTTCAAAATACATTCTTGAATGGACATCAACTGCTTGAAATCTTCTACCATGCTCTTTGTTTCTGTCATTACAGAACATTTCTTCTTACAGTGTTTCTCCCTCTTAGTCACTCAAGTTAATCCTGACTAATAATTCCATTTAAAAATCTGAAAGATGCTATTCTCTCAGGATCATCCACCTCCTGATCTATGAGTCATGAACTCACAGAGACTGGGACAGGTTCAAACCAGACAAATTCCTAGCACCAAGAAGAGGGAGGTAGACGCAAAGCCCCACTTCTAACCAAGAAGCTACTTGCAAGTGATACCTTCTAGGAGAGGGAGAATCAGTTTTCTTCAGGGGAGTGTCAGTGTGTATATCATCCACACTGTCCAGCAGGCCCTATGTCCAGGAGCAGTGGGTCAACACAAAATAGATAATATCATCTCTTCATTGTTTGGTGTATGTGTGTGATTTTTGTTTTCTTGTTTTTCTCTTATTGATTTTTAACATTTGTTTTGTCTTTAATTTCTTTGTGTGTATTTGAAACATGGGGTGCATTAATAGTCTGGGAATACTTGATCAATATTTGTACCATGTGTAAAATTTTAAAATAGAGAAAACATGAAAGAGGTAGAAAAGTAAATCTTTGTTAGTACAGCATGGCCACCTTTTAGATAGTAGAGATCTTATTACAAGCCAGCTTTGCTTAAAAGTAACATGTCTGTTAATTTTGAATTTTCACATGCATATTTTCATTTTAGATGACAATATGAGATAGAGGATTTTAATCCCATAGTAGGACCCAACATCAAAAAAAAATGAATATCAGAGAACTTAAATCAAAGTAACCATCAAAGCAATCATTTCTAGAAAATTCTGTGTTTTGACAAGAAATTCTCCCTAGTTTTCCATTTATTTTACCAGTCCACTTTGTTTATCTTTTCCCTGTTGAAAGTGTTTCACTTGGATTGGAAAAAAAATAGTTTCAGGGCCTAAAGTTTTATACCTGTGCTTTCTGGGGGGAACAAAAACAAATTATAATTTCAATTGAATTTGAGAGAATGAACAAAAGAATAAAATGGTAATTATGAATAGTGGCTATTTTTCTCTCATAAAATACTGATTTGTACTTGAAAATATTAAACTGATTTTTCTTTATTTTAAGCATGTAAGCACACAAGGAAAATTCAAATTATTAACAAAAAGTGTTCCAAAAATATGCTTTCAAACAAAATTCTATTCCCTCGAAACAACATTCATTAACTAACTAGCTTTTGCATTTACATTTCTATACACACACACTACCCCTATTAGTTGGTTTCAGTTCAGCTGTCAACTTTACACAGCCCAGTGTAATCTGAAAGAGTCTAAATTGGGGGATTTCCTAGGTCAGGTTGGCTTGTAGACATGTCAATAAGAGACTGTCTTTTTTAAAAGATTTTTGTTTTTTAATTTTAATTTTTATTAATTACAGTTTATTCACTTTGTATCCCTCCTGTGTCTCTCTCTCTCCTCTCCTCCCAATCCCACCCTCTTTCCCTCTTCTCCACCCATGCCCCTCCCCAAGTCCACTGATAGGGGAGGTCTTCCTCTCCTTCCTTCTGATCCTAGTCTATCAGGTCTCATCAGGACTGACTACATTGTCTTCCTCTGTGGCCTGGTAAGGCCGCCCCCCTTAGGGGTAGTTGATCAAAGACCAGGCCAATCAGTTTATGTCAGACACAGTCCCTGTCCCTATTACTATGGAACCCACTTGGACGCTGAACTGCCATGGACTACATCTGTGCAGGAGTTCTAGGTTATCTCCATGAATGGTCCTTGGTTGGAGTATCAGTCTCAGAAAAGACCCCTGTGCCCACATTTTTTGGTTCTGTTGCTCTCCTTGTGGAGCTCCTGTCCCCTACAGGCCTTACTATCTCCCCCTTGTTTCATAAGCTTCCCGGCACTCTGCCCAAAGTTTGGCTATAAGTCTCAGCATCTGCCTTGATATCCTACTGGGTAGAGCCTTTCAGGGACCCTCTGTCATAGGCTCCTGTCCTGTTCCCTATTTTCTCCCTCTACTGATGTCCTCCTCTTTGCCTTTCTGAATGAGGATTCAGCATCTTAAATAGAGTCCTCCTTCTTGCTTAGTTTGTTTAGGTGTACAGATTTTAGTATGTTTATCTTATATTATATATGTCTAATATCCACTTATAAGTGAGTATATACTATGTGTGTCTTTCTGCTTCTGGATACCTCACTCAGGATGATCTTTTCCAGTTCCCACCACTTGCCTGCAAATTTCACGATTTCCTTTTTTTATTGTCTTTTTTAGTGACTGTCATGGATGGGCTCATCCCATTGTGGCTGGCACCATCTCCAGACCAGATCCTGGGCTATGTGAGAAAGCTAGCAGACCATAAGGGATGAGTCAGTGAACATCCTTCCTCCATTTTTTTTCTGTTTCAGTTTCCTATGTTGAGTTTCTGCTCTGACTTCCCTCATTGATGGACTGTGATATGGAAGTATAAGCCAGATAAACCTCTCCTCTTTAAAGTAGCTTTTGATCATGGTATTTGCACAGGAACAGGAAAGAAAATTAGAATAATACATATATATGTATATGTGTGTATGTGTGTTGCACTATTCCAGCTATGAAAAAGTAGAGGTGAATGAAATGCTTGAAGAGAGTTAATGAAGTGCTTTTTATCTCACACTAATACGTTAGGTTTTAAGTTCCCTTCATATTTCACCGAATTTTGTTTTTAACTAATTATAATTTGGTATTTTTCTGTGCTGAGTATCAAGCTCGTTTTCCCCAGAATGCTAGGGAGGGCCTGCGATGAGCTACACAAACATCCTCTTTATATTTATTTTCCTCATAAATAGGTTCCATTTCAAAACAAAATCTATTTTTAATGTTTTATGAAGACAAAACTGTATATTTATGAGATCACAGAATATTTCCATATGTGTATGTACACGTGTGATATAATGTCTAAATCAGATTAAACACTTTTATTTCTTCAAACATTTTTTGTGGTTAAAATACACAAAATGTTTCTTTTGGAGTTAAAAAGCAGTTTGTGTTTTCAAGTGTGGCATGTGTTAATGTATATATTCACATATGAATGAAGCTGGTTATGTGTGTGCACACACCCACACACATGTACATGCATGTGGAGATCAGAGGTTAGCATCTAGTGTCTTCTACTGTTGTTTTCTATGTTATTTTTTGAGACAGGTATGTGAAGGCAAGTGGTATGTTCTCAAAGGTAGGGGGCTTGTTGGCTTATCCTTGTTCTATGCAGGCACCTGCCGTCAGAATTGTTTCTCCTCTCCCACCTTTGCCGAGTGGCAGGCTGGAAGAGGCTGGTTGTATGTTGCCTTTCTTTTATACTTTCACTCAGTGAGGGCAGGCACTTAAACTTATGCCTGATCTTTGCAAAATCATGGGACATGGCAACAGATTTTTTTTGGACAGGAAGAATATATTTTTCTCTAATGTTTTATTTTATTGTGTTTTAAGATGTATAGCTGTATAGAAATATTTTGTGATCTGTGGTCTTCTTTCATAGTTTAAGATGTCACCTCCACGCAATTTGGAAAAAGTCTTACTTAGTAGTACATGTAATCCTTCATTGACCTCTCTATTCATTTTTACCATGGCAGAAGAATAGAGTTTATTTATTCAGGTCATTTCCAGTTCTTTTCGTTCTCTGCTGTGAACTGAATTCTAAACAGGGTCACTAGTGGATTTTATGTACGTATGACTCTTCTGCTATTGTAACTTGTCTCTGTCTTTTTAAAAAGAACCCAATGGCTTTCTCTTTACAGTGTTTCTGCCCTGAAAGCAAGGTGGCCACATGGGTGCATACATGGGGAACCTCTAGGACATTGTAGTAAAGAGGTTTTAGAAATAATTTAGTGGCGATGTTTAGTGACAAAGAGGGGTAAATAGCCTTTTAAATGAATTTCATATTTCAAAGACACAGTGTGCCCCTGCCCTTGAGGTAGGTGCTTGTTCCCATTATTTTCCTTCGCCATTATGTGAGGTTTGCTTTATAAAAGAAAGAAGAGAGACTTGTTATTCCAGGCAGTCAGGTTCCTTCATGCAAGTATTCCTGTGAGATGCAAAAAAGACACTGTTCCTAGAGTTTGTGGGTAAGGCTGGAACAGCTGTATGTGACGGGAAATTGTATGAGATAAACCTCACACACTGCCATTTGTCTTTCTTTCATATCACAATTTCCTGAAAGCTTATTGCACCGTTATAAAGTTGTCTTCTTTTTCTAGTTTGGAATGTCCCCAAAGAAACTATTTGTTTACTTACTATTTACTCTATATCTGTTTTTTTAAATTGATACACATTTAGATGTTTCCTCTTGGTATTGTCTCCCTATAACATCAATCATATGCACACGCAATGTGAGAATATTGGCTTTGGATATTAATTTAATTGTGGGCCTCTGTTCTTTGCTAAGACACCATTTCTTTCTGGCGGAGGCATTCAAGGATTCTGGGTTATTTCCAGATGTACAGTCTATGTTCAGAAGAGCATAGATGTATTTAATCATTCATTTCCACACTAACCTTTATTTTTTAATGAGATTCCATGTTCTTGGATGTCAGGATTCATCTTTCCTAAGGTGGTGTGTTTCTGTATTATTTTTCTTTTACTCATACTTATAAATTTTTTTTTAGATAAAAATTCTTGGGTCTGTCAGATGGTTCAGTCTCGTAAAGGTAACTGCCATCAAGCCATGTGGCATGAATTTGTTTGACATGCAGGATTCACATTCTGAAAGGAGAGAGACAGATGATTTCTGAAATTGTATTTGCATAAGTAAATCATGAAACATGCACCTCATATGCATACATCACAAAACAATAAACAAGACATAATTTAGAAATCAGTGAAAGTTATAGGATTTGGGGGATTAGTGGAGATTCCCTAAATTTTACTAAGTGTATTAAAATTTATGCTCTCTCTCTCTTTATATATATATATATATATATGTATATATATGTGTGTGTGTGTGTGTGTGTGTGTATGTGTGTCTCGCCTGTTTATTGCATTATTGATACTTTTAGGCTGGGCAAATGCCATTAAGCAGCATATGATACCCTACTTTTCCTTCCGTTATGATAGTAAGAGAATACATTTTATTAGTGTTTTAATCATTTATAATGTATTATTTCAACTCATTTATCTCATGTTTGTGAACTATGGAACTGAGACTCAGTGTTGGCCAGGGACTTTTCTATGCAATATAAAGTACATGAAGTAAATGAGGTGAGACTGAGCCTAGGAGTTTCAACCTGCCCAGTTTAGAGGAGGGTCCTGTCCTTTCTGTGTGCATGAGATCATGAGGCCCACTGCGAGAATCTCCATTTCATCATGTAGAATACAATAGTAAAGACAACATTGTCTGCCTTCACACACTTGTAGGGTTAAGGTGTAACACAGTGGCAAAGTATCCTCTGTAGTGCTATGGAATGTGAACTGTGGTCCATGTCAGCAGCAGCATCTGGAGCCTTTCTAGAAAAAAAAAAAAAAAGAAGAAGCCTAATCTGAACCCTGTAGGGCTACATTAGCCAAGAGATAGCCAGATAACAAAGGGGCTGAAGGGCATTAAATGTAAATATTACCTTTCCTTTGAAAATATAACAGGATGTAAAAATGATCAGATATTGTTTTGTTGAACTACTTATATATGTAAATTGAGCCATTATATTTCTTAAGATTTATAATTTATGAAAGTTCATTCTATTAGAAAAATCTATGAAGTATTCACTATTTATCATCTTAATGAGTTTTTAATGGACAATTTAGTCATCCTTAAGAACTAGATGGTAGTTCTGTCTAATTTTGGAATTCTTCCGGTCTCAGTGGTAGAAACTCAGTTTTCTTTTATTTTCTTATTTTTACTTCTCTCATCATATTAAAGAACTGAGGCATCCTGTCTCATTTTCAACATGACATGTAGGAGACAAATCCTCCATCACTGGTAGAGGATTTACAGAGAACCATGGTGCCAGTTGTCACCTTGACTACATCCTCTTGAAGACCTTGAGCTGCTGCAAATTTACCACCCAGTGACACTATGAAATAACGTTCATCTTCTAAGATACTGACTTGAAGGAATATGTTTCCTGAGCTGCTGGCGGCCAGACCCAGCATTCTGATAGGTCCCAGCAGAGGAGATAAGGAACAGGTGGATGGGAGTAATGAATGAAAGAATCAGAGACCATGGCTAGGTGAATCTTGTATCTCTGACTAGCAACCTGGATGTCTTTTTATTTATGCAGAATCCACAAAAGAGGCAAACTTACAATTTCAAAAGAAATACAGATCATATCATTTTTGTCCCTGGACAAGTATTGCCAATACAGAGAGAATGGGTATTATCAATCTCAAATCATCTTAAACTATGTAAGCATTTATGACAGATGACATTCTATTCTTTAGGAAAATGAGATAATAAACAGACAAATATCTGAATAAGTTTAGGCAAGTTCCCAAGCCTAGAACAAGTGCATAGTGGTTGAAGTACAATTTGTGAGTTACCCCAGCTTAAAAGCTCTGGAGCTTGAGAGCTTTCCCAGGCTGCAGGCTGACTTGCTCAATTAAATTTTTTCTCTTTGATTTTTTTAAAAGACTTCACTGTAACAATGCGAGCCCGATCTCCATATGATTGCCAAATTCTTATAATTTTATATCATATGTATATTATCAAAGGTTGTTTTAAGCAAACTAACTTTGTTTTCAAGTTTTTTTTTTAATTTTCTGGGGGCAATGTCCTGTAGACTACATATAGGAGGAAGCCTGTAATCTGATCTGTTGCCAAGTCTATTGCTTCTGAGTTTTCTTCGGAGCAAGTGTGTCAAGAGAACTCTGGGGCTATTCAGCTATCCAACTTTTTTGTGCTTTTCACAATCTCCATGGCAAGAAAGACTCCTCTGAGTAGTCCTAGAGAATGTTACTTCTTTGAGTGTAGAATAATTTTCTGGGGAAAAGAAATAAATGAATCATAGGGTAAAAAGTCCCCAACAAGTGCAACAAGTAGAGTTCAGAAACCCAAAGCGAAAGACAGCACGATGGCAAAAGCAGCATTCGGCTCAGCTTTCCTGGACTGTTTCCACCAGCTATACTGACTTCATGACTCTCCATTTTCATGGCTGTGCCACTGAGTCACAGTTAATGAACAGGGTCTGGTTATGATTCATATCTGGTTATCATCCATAACTGGAATGATTTTAAGCTTCCTGTTGACAAGCACCATAAGTGCACAAGATACATATTAAATGCTGTGCATATGATAATCTAACCTAAGTGATATTAGTGTCTTTTTCATCCTTGTTCAGTATTATAACCCAATGTTAGGTGTTATATTAATGGATGCTGCTGTCAGCCATATAAGTTTGCAATAAAATTGACCTGGAAAACATTTATAAAATAAGTGTTGTACTGTTATAGACTACTGCATTCAATTCACTTCTAAAATATGGGACAGTGTGTTTTAACACACACATATGTAAAATGTCTCATAACATTATATTGAAGCTTGAAGAGATTTCCACCTTCATAAAGATGGTAGAATCTTTGAATGTTACGTTGGTTACCATTTCACAACATGTGTTCATGAATGTTATGATGCCCTAAGAGAGAAGGCCGTACAAACCAGAGAGACAGAGCAGTAATCCATAGCATTAGAATGAGGAAAGGACATGACATCTAAGTAAATTGTCAATTCTCTACACGAAGTTTCCTTGGTATGTTTCTTTTTCATCTGTTGTCTGGATGAGCTCTGTGTTACTCAACCAAGGACTTAGAGCTCTGGGCTGTAAGAGGTTTCACAACTGCCTCAGGATATTTGCTTATAGAATTAGAATGCTGTTGTCGTTTTTCCTGGAAGAATATATTTGTGTAAACCCTGCCATGTCATTGAACAATTAACACACCAACCTTCATAACATTATTTTATTTGTTTTTTATACTATGAAAATGTTTGTGGCTTTTCAGATTACACAACTGTGTCCTCATCATTACCCTTATATTTACCAACAACATCATAAGAAAAAACAACAACAAAATATGTAGTATTACAAAATAATTCATGTCCACTGATAACATCTTTTAGATTCCCACAAGCTTCTGCTAATTGAGGCGATAGTCTGCCACAGACAGATCCAAAAATAGGACTTCTTGTTTTTCTGGCCTTTGTCCTGACCAGATAATGAGCACTTTGATTTTCTCTGACAAAACTCTGACAATTCCTCTTTTAGTAAAGTAACTGATATATATGCACTGGAAATGTTTTCATGAATCTCTGTATGGATTCTTCTTTTTTGAGATTTAACTGCAGGTCTATTTGGCCTTCTAAGCAGGCACCCCATGGAGGCTGTTCATGGTGTGTGTGTATGTCAGCTGGGGACACATGTGATGTATGGCATTAATTGCTTCTACACTGCAGAAGAACCACATTTGCTATCACAGGGGACTTGGGCAAGATAAATGAATAAGTATTGTTGATGTAGTGTGAATAGCTTTCTTTAAATCACATTTTTTTCATGTCTGTCTTTCTTCTTTTTAAAAGGAATACTGAGAGGCATTCCATTCTTGAGATGAATTAGAATGGATGGATTTTATTTATTACAGTTTGGAAAATAGCAAGTTAAGGTGACAACCTCTCTCTCTCTCTCTCTCTCTCTCTCTCTCTCTCTCTCTCTCTCTGTCTCTCTGTCTCTCTCTCACACACACACACAGCACAATAACACACACAGCACAATAACACACTCACACACAAATGGTAGTTTGAACATTTTCAAGTATTTAAGGACATTGAGTGATGGTTATTTCATTCTGCATTTCATTTTTCAAGCTGCATGTGAATGAGTTTTCTTCATTGTAAGATTAAAGTTATTCATTCTCATTTTAGGCCCTACCCAAAAAGTTGTAATTTTTGGAGGCTGTGTTTGTGGTAATCCCACAGTTGAGGTTTAGCCTGTTTCTCAAGTTGTCAAATATTTCACTCATTAGGTAGCTATGACACTTTGAAAACTTCATTCATCTCTTTGAGCCTTAACTTTATCATTTTCAAATGAGACTTCTCTTTTAAAGATTATTGGTAATGGAAATGGATTATCAGACATTATTTTACATATTGTCATCATTCCATAAGTTAAGTGGTTTTTAAGAAGTTATTTATTTACATATTTACCTGTGTGGATATTTTGCTTTTATGTGCAAATGCATACGATATACTCGCAGTGCCTAAAGGGGCCAGAAGAGGGTGTTGAATCCCCTGAAACTGGAGGTGACTACGATTGTAGCTGCCCTGTGGGTTCCAGGATCTGAACACTGGTACTCTGCCAGACAGCATCTGCTTATAATGACTGAGCTACCTCTCCAGCCCCATGCAAAGGCTTTTATTAATCATTGTGGTAATGTCAGGTGTTTAAGTAAAATAAAACTGCTCCAGTGGAATCTATACATAAAAAAACACATAGGTGTGTCTTTGGTCTATCTATAAATTGGCATTTCTGATTTTGATCATCCATTTTAAAAGACCTATTATTTTTAATCATCTTTCTTCATGGATATGCACATATAGGTGCAGGTGTCCTTGGAGGCTAGAGGAGTGTGTCAGATACCAGAAGTGGGAGTGACAGGCTGTTGTGAGCCAACCAACTTGGGTGTTAAGAACTGAACTTAATTCCTCTGCTAGAGCACAGAACATGGTCTTTACTGCTAAGTGATCTTTCCAGCCCCTTCATCATCCTTTACTTATTTATTTATTTGTGCTTCTAAGAAGAAAGGGACGAAGGAAACTTGTTTTGGAAAACTTTAAAAGAAAACATTTTTGCTATTTATATAAGAACTGGATAGGGTTATGGGACATTTCGCAGATGGTGCCTGACTCACAGAGTATTAGGGATTGAAAGCTGAAAACCACAGGTGGCATGTTGATGACCATCTGAAACAGGTGTATGATGCAGTATTAGTGACCTGAAACCCAGAGACACTGACCACATGTAAAATGAGTGGGACAGATTCTTAATGCATAAAACACTGTATTATTAAAGAAGGATGATGGTTTGAAAGTGCATTCTGAAGTTCATTTCTTGTGACATATATCTGAAATTAGACAATTACTGATTCTTGCAAGTCTATTATTTATAGGATTATTAATGTTTTTTTTAATTTTCTGAATCAGTTGCTACAAGAGCCTAAGGGATAGTTTGTATTATACTTTCTCCTACAGTTTTGGCTATTGTTGCTAAAGTTGTAGCCATTGACACACTTATTAGCAATGCCCTCCTACCAGCCCCCACCCCAACTCATCAGATGTGAGTGATGAACTGCTGCAGCCACTTGGTAGAATCTGGCACTCCCTCTGTTTAAACCCATAGAGAGAGGCCAGATGCCAGCACTGTATTCAGGCAGTTCTAGCTGTTAACCAGAAAGATTTATTGCATACTCCGTATGATATGAAACAGTCCCAGCACAGAAAGTGGACCCACCCTCAGACGCCCACATAACTCATTTCACGGCCCAGAATTTGATCATTTTATATCTTAGGACTCAAGAAACATAAAGATTTGAGTGAGTACAGGATAGAAACATCTGTGAAAGAAAGAAGGGTGTGGTAAACTCATTCAGGTCTAAGGTTTATGGTCCATAAGATACTCTGGATCCCCTTGCCTTTATTGGCACAAAGCTTGTTCCTGACATTATTATTATTTCATTATTTCACTTGAGTAGAGGAGACAGGGAACCACAGTGATTTGAAGCCTTAGTGTTTTTCACCACATCCCATTGATAAAGGCCCATTATATTCTGTGTGATGTTCATCCATATGAATTTTTAATTGGAAGCTGAAGAGAAATGAGTATGTAAATACTAAGAAAATGTGATCTAAAGGTATTTTAAATTGTTCCAAAGCATTCTAAAAAAGCAATATTAGTTCTTCTGCTTCTGTTCCTGGCTATTTATGTTCTATGGATAATGGTAGTTGTGTCATATTTACTAATTGATTTTGGTGTGCATAATTATAAAATACGAATTTAGGTGAAATAGGATGAAATACCTATGTATCACATAGGTGCATATATCCATATATGTAAAAGTTACATTGTTCTGTAAACATTGCTGAAACCAGACAGAGAGGTGTCAATTCTATTACCATCTAAATTGGTATATGAACCATATGTTTGTACATACCCGGAGAATATGGAATACATTACACAGACATTTTCAATCAGTAACATTTGTAATACAGTTTTACGTTAGGCAGCATCTTATTAGAAATTGATGGGTACCAAACAATGCTGAGAGAAGAGCAACCAAGCATACATCAGGGCAAGCCAGTGATTCATTAAAGTGTCTGCTTTGGATGTCTGGGTGCATGATGGCTTTTAAGGCTGGAACACATTTGTGCATCCATGAATATATTCTTTTCAAAAGAAAGTATCATATTTTTCTGCTACTGGAAACAGATTTCATTCTTCTGTTGAATTATCTTAGGGCAAAAAAATAACAAAAATAAATTTAAAAATTAGATCTTTATCCCACTCTCCATTAGGCAGGGAAGAGGCCAGAGAGCATCTTGGTTAGTGATGCACATCTGGGAAATTAATCTGACAACAATGCACGCAGGTACCTAGAAGGAAGCATGTTTAAGTCAGAGCAGAAGGAGAAGAAGAGCAAACCTCAAGGGCACTGGCCTTTCAGGAAGAAATACCTTGGGGCCTTACAATGTCTGCAGTCATTTCCAGTATTTACGAGCCCATAGGATGTCTCTGGGTGGGAGTCAGGACAGCAGAGTTTCTTGTATTGTATGAGACCTATGCATCCAGAGTGCTGGTACAACCTTTTTGCACATGATGTGCCAAGGCCAGTACGGTTGGGGTGAAGAACCTCAGGGAAAACTGTTTTGCATCTTCTCATAACCACAGGGGTCTAGCACCCTGCCAGCATGAGGAATCTTTATGTACATGTCACTCTTGTCTCAGAAAACGTTCTAACAAAAGGATGTTCCTTGCTTTGCTCATTAAAAACGAATCAGGAAAGTAATTCTTAATCATAGCATAAAGACGGGCATCTTGACATTTCAATAGTTGACAATACCTCCAGGGGAGAATTATAGATATAAGCATTTCTTCAAAGAAAGCTCAACATATGATATTTAGAATAATCCCCCAAGAAAAGTAGGGTCATAAGCTGGATTCATGAATACATTATGCAGTAGTAAATTGATTAGATGAAGAGGTTTGCATTGAAATTCATCCATTCTTTCAACACAAGTTCTTTGCAGATCATTAACACTTCTCTAAGAATCAAGCATCTGGTAATATCCTAAAAGAAAATACATAGTAATAAGAAGACTGAAAATAAACGAGGTAGTAGAAGGACACTAGAAATCAGGTGTGAATTTTGGGAATTAAAGTATGATTTTAGAGATGATGTTTTTGGGTAGAAAATAAAAGGCAAACTCAAATATGGGTCAGCAGAGTGACCAGCGAGTAGAGAATCTCTCTGTGTATTCTCCATATGAGGGACAATAGGGAAGCAGAGAAAGAACAAGGAGTGGCCTGTAGGAAATGAGGTCCAGAGGCAGCCCAAATATCAAACACAGGAGAAACTCTGGGAGTCATAGAACCGTCTTACTGGGACTTAATTCAGAAGCTACTGGAAGATCCTGAGTATAAAAAAATGGGATCTGCATCTTTAGTGAGGTATCCCAGAAGCAGAAAAACACATATGGTATATACTCATTTATAAGTGGATATTAGATACATGGTATAGGATAATCATACTAAAATTGTATACCTGAAGAAGCTAAGCAAGAAGGAAGATCCTGGGTAAGTTGATCAATCCTCACTCAGAAAGGCAAATGGGATGGACATCAGAAGAGGGAGAAAGCAGGGAACAATACAAAGGGACTCTGAAAAACTCTACCCTGCATGGTATCAAAGCAGAGGCTGAGAGTTATAGCCAAACTTTGGGTAGAGTGCAGGGAATCTTATGAAAGAAGAGAGATATAGAAAGATCTGGAGGGGACAGGAGCTCCACAAGGATAGAGAAAAAAAATCTGGGCATAGGGATCTTTTCTGAGACTGATACTCCAAGGACCATTCAGGGAGATAACCTAGAACCCCTGCTCACATGTAGCCTATGGCAGCTCAGTGTCTAAGTGGGTACCCTAGTAAGGGGATCAGGGGCCGTCTCTGACATGAACTCAGTGGCCTGCTCTTTGATCACCTCCACCTGAGTGGTGTGCAGCCTTAGCAGGCCACAGAGGAGGACAATGCAGCCCCTCCTGATGAGACCTGATAGGCTAGGGTCAGACTGAAGGGGAAGAGGACCAGTGGACTTGGAAAGGGGCATGGGAGGAGAATAAGGAGGCAGGGTAGGATTGGGAGGGGACAAGGAATGGAGATACAGATGGGACACAAAGTGAATAAACTGTAATTAATAAAACAATAAATAAAAATTTTAAAATGGGATCTGATGAATGTTTCTGGGGCAGCACTCTGTCCATTATGTATAGAAAAACCTGACTCACAGACGGAAAGCTGCAACCTAGTACTGTAGTCTGTCAATGAGAACTTTGGAGTTGACTATACAGGAATGGATGGAAATGGGATTGGGAGAGTCAAGTATCGCTCCAAGTTTATTTATTGCTAACAGTTTATGTGACATTCAAATGAGAAAGTAACATTTTATTCCTGAATTAAAATGCTTGATTTAACCGCAGTGTACCCATCTCAAGACCTTTCAGCTCTTTCAATATATTTCAAGGCAGCTTTTCCTAATTCACAATATTTTCATTTTGTACTTTACACTGTGGATAATTCTAACACTTGATTTTTCCTTTCTTTATATTTTCTACACATGATATAATTTTTAAATATGTACAAGCAATATTTGGTAGAGGTATGACATATACATAATAGTGTTTTAGATTGTGAGTCCTAGAAGCTTATTGCTAGGGTTTAATTAAGGGAAGGCCCATTAATGATCTTCCATATTTAGAAACTTTGTTATCCTCTATTCTATGATCTGTAAATAAGAAATTATAATATTTCCTGCTTTTGAAGGTCATTGAGGGGATTTAATGGCTCTGTATTTAAAAGATGCTCTGAGCAATGCTTTGTTCATAATGAATTTTTGTTATCTATTAATACCATTGCTAATAAAAATGGACACGTAGGGCTGGAGAAATGTCTCAATGGTTAAGAGCACTGACTGTTCTTTTAGAGGTCCTAAGTTCAATTCCCAGCAACCACATGGTGGCTCACAGCAATCTATGATGGGATCTGATGACCTCTTTAGTCATGCAAGCACACATGCAAATAGAACACTCATGCATAAATTACATAAATAAATAAATCTTAAAAATAGAATTGATATGTAGTGACTTGAATAAAAATAAAAAGTTTCAAAAGCTTTGATAATCCACAAACTAAACAAGATAAAAATGAATAATTGAATATAAGATGTTCACAAAATTAATGATACGTGCTAACATATAGATTAGGTTATCCTTACATAATAACATGCTTTGTACTTGTTATCTGTGAGAAGATACCTAATTATCAATGCACTATATAAATTTTCCAATTATTATTTGTATCATTCATCTATTTTTTATTCATTTTGGTGTTTTATTTCCATTGCAAATTCTTTTTTGGAATCCAAAATCTAATTTTTTTGGCATCTTCAGAATTTAAGTTTCTTAGGTGCACTTTATTTACGATACTAAATTGAATGTACATGGTATATGAATGTAATTGGTGATTGGTTTGAAAACAATTTTTATCATATTTTTAAAAGTGTTAAAAATATCCAAAACAGTTACCAGATGTGATTATCTATAATTTTTATAAGTTTTTTTTCTCATAAAAAATAAAGTTATAAAAAATGAGCCCATAAACACTGTCTTTCTTTGAAGTGTAGTAACAGGATTCCAACTGGTTTGGACATAACTATTCAGTAAACATTTCTAGCCTGATTAATGTCTATTTATAAATTTTGTGTGCTGAATGAAGTGAGATGGAAATTCTGAGAATGCTGTACAAATCAAACCAAGCATAAAATGGTGTTGCTTTTGAAGTCTACTTTTGAGAAGTGGCCTTTAGCTTGACATTTCGAAGCTGACTTGACAACGTTAGACCATCCACAGATGTTTATCCAGCGCCCATTGTCCAATGTTCATTCTTATTTGAGCCCAAAGTTGTGTTTGTAAACTTATGTGTGATACAGCTCCTATTTCTCTGGTTCTCCTTTTTGCTTTTTAGACTGTTTCAGTGAAAGATACTGTTTGCTAACTTTAATTTTTTCCTTCAATAAATTCTACAACATCAAGTGTGCAATGTATTACTGATATCCTTTGCTAAAATTAGTGTTTAAGTGACAATGTACAGTATTATTGTCATAATGTACTCTATATCCTTAAACTGCCATATTAACTTTGATACTTAAGTCGAAATCTCTCCCCTTTGTTTCTAATAACATTCTGCCTATTGCATCTCCTTTGAGAATATGTAGTATGCAATGTGCCTACAATATTAGAAACAGAGACATAGCAGGCTCAAGAAGAACTAGGAATGTGTGCCTCCTCTCCTCCCCCCAACCCCAAAAGCCAATGAGGGCATTGCGTACAGTCCTATGACTCTGGTCTTCAGCTTCAGAATTCCCTTCTCTGCGTAATTAAGGCCTCTGGAAAGGAGTTGGTGCTGGGGCCAATGCATAACAACTGGGGTTGCAGAAACAGCCTATGAAGAAGGTCCCATAGACTTAGCCTGTGGTGGTGTAGAAGCGAGGAGAGACTGTAGTAATCAGGATCTGTATATGATAGATTCCAGGAAGCAACTGACGAGAATGGAAGGCAGAGTGGTGGCTTGAATCTCTGTTTGAAACTGTAGGCAGGAGTGTGAACAGCATGCTCCTCATAGGCAGGAGTGTGAACAGCATGCTCCTCATAGGCAGGAGTGAGTGTGAACAGCATGCTCCTCATAGGCAGGAGTGAGTGTGAACAGCATGCTCCTCATAGGCAGGAGTGAGTGTGAACAGCATGCTCCTCATAGGCAGGAGTGAGTGTGAACAGCATGCTCCTCATA
>CM053766.1:62336747-62384266 GCA_028658305.1 Pachyuromys duprasi
ACTGAGCAGGGCACAGGGGTCTTATATGAGACAGTTTCTCCAACCAAGGACCATATATGGATATCCTAGAACCCCTGCTCAGATGTGGCCCATGATAGCTCATTGTCGAACTGAAGACCCTAGTAACGGAAACAGGGACTGTTTCACTCTTGAACTTGATGGCTGACTCTTCGACCCTCCCCCATACATGCCAGGGAGTAACAGCCTGGCTAGGTCCCAGGGGAGGGCATTGCAGCCAGCCCTGAGGAGACAAGATGATCTGGAGTCACATGGAAGGGGAGGAGATCCTCCCCCCGTTGGTGGACTTGGAGGGGGAGGGGAGGAGTTGAGGGAGGGTTGGGGAGGGTGGGAGGGAATGAGGGAGGGGGCTACGCATGGGATGCAAAAAACCTAACCTGTGATTGATATAAAAATAAATAAATTCATTAAAAAAAGAAGTACTTGTCCTGTGGTATGACATCAGTTTTGAAGTGGAATAATTTCAGTGTAAACATTTCTTGTCTATTAGGATGTTCAGTCCTGACTATAGAAATAAGAGAAGAGACCATAGAGAGTGTGGAAATTGATGAACAAACTTATGCTCCATGCAGAGGTGGCTTAGAGAGCATGTGCCTGGAAAAGCACAAAGAGGAAGTTCAGATTTCAGAAGGAGAAAACAACATTTTAGGAAATGAAGTTTGGTTGCCGAAAACCATCAACATAAAAGTCTAGTACTTTTGGATCTGCGAGTTAATGCTGTCCTCACTTTTATGTAGCATCGGCCCCATAGGCAGTTGTACAAATCTGGCTGATAAGAAGTTGGTCTGAGGCAACAGAACACACTGGAGGCAACAGAAGACCTTTTGAGGAAATGCTCACCCAGAGTATTCCATATGGGAGCTTGGTGTAGAAAGGAATTGTATGGAAGGGTCATGGCTGAAGGAGTGGTCCTGGAGAAGAATCCGTTGATAAAATGAGATTACAGTGTGAATTCCCAAGTCCTGATATGAGAGATGAAGGCTCCAAAATCATTCTTACATCACACGCTTTCCCTGAACAGACATGATTTTTGTACTTTTAAAGTTCTATACCATAGAAAGAGATAGAAAAATGACAATTGTCACATGAAGTGTCCAAACAAAATACTGTCTCTGGAAAGTTAATCAGAAACATACAGCAGAGGTACCTATGGTGTATACATGGGAAAAAACAGTTCATCATTGACGGCTTGGGTAATTACTTTTCAGAGAACAGGTGAGTAAAACAAAACTTTAATTAATATTTAGTTTTTAAAATTAAAATAGTAATACTATGTGTGGGTGTTTTCCTGCCCTTTTATCTAAGAAACACATGCGTTTCTGGAGCTATGGAGGCTAGAAGAGGGTATCAGGTACCCTGGGACTGGAGTTAGAGAATGTTGTATATAGAGGAAGTTTAATCCAACAACATGGCTGCCCTAGCATGGTATTACATTTGAAGACTTTCTTCTAGGTCTGTGTGATCAGGCTGGAATAACACACCTCTGGTCCCTCTGGCTGGAATAAAGACACATCCTTAGTATACACCTTCAATCCTAAAATGAAGGTAAAGTTAGTTTGTAGAAATAAGCACCCAAGTTTGAAAATGACTTCTAATTGAGGGGCAGACAACGAGAGGAATCCAAGAAAGATTTCACAGAACAGGATATGCCCAACTCTTAAGAACACAGACAGGAAAAAAAGGTGGCTTCAGAGAGCAGCACAGAGAGAGGGAGAGTTGAATCAATTCAATTGACCAGTCAGTTCACCTGAGCTCAGTCAGCTGGCAGTCAGTCCAGCGAGTACAGTGCAGTAGAGTTGAGTCTATTTGTGAGTTTGTGCAGTTCAGTGCAGATGAGCTGAGGCAATTGAAGCCAGAGAATAAGAAGGAGCCGGAAGATGAGAACAGATTGCCAGGGTTAGTTTGAGGCCAAGCAGAATAGTTCAGTTAGAAGTTGAGGGAAGCCAGTTTAAGTCAGTCAGCTTAGAGAGAAGTTTGAGGGAAAATAATCTGTGTTGAGCCAGCCAGCCAGAGTTCACAAAAAGATAGAAAGGGTGAATTTTTTTCAGCAGTAAGCTTCCAAGATGACAATTACAATAGTAGAATAAAAGTTACTTTTGCAGTTGTGGTCCACCATGCTAGGTGGATAGGAATCAAACCCATGTCCTGTAGCAGCCAGTGTTCTTTGCTCCTGAGTTATCTCTCAAGATCCCAATGGCAATACTCTTGATTAAAAATTGAAAATTTGTAGTCTTTTTTTACTTCTCATTTCTACTCCCTGTGACCCATTATGAGCACATGTCTACCCTGTATTTATTCAACAATAGACCCCCTTTAAGATTCCTTATAAAAAAGAGATCACATAATATTTCTGATTAGCATTTTTTTTTATTTACTTGGTAGGTCTGACCTAATTATCACTGTTGTCCCCGCTGGAAGTCAGAGTCATCTTCCATAGATCAAATTACAGGATAAGGACTCGGGTTAATTATACCATAGAGCACATTGAAGCATTGAGGATAAATCAGAGATTATTTCAGCATACAAAAAGAGGACAAATTTGAAAAGTGATGGGTATATATAGTTGTGCTGATAAGTTAAGTATTTATATTTACATACAATACCTTGTTAAACATCTTATATGTATATAATAAAATAAAAAATATAAGCTGAATATATATAAGCTCATTTGAGGCAGGTGCAGGAGGATTAAGTTTTGTTTTATTCTGAATTACTGAGTAAGATTCCCCCTTCACACATACATATGCATTCATGTATACGGCAAAGCAAAAGCATATTAGAGGTCAGTTCTCTAAAATCCAACAATCCTGAAGTAACCCAGAAATTCTACCTCCAAATACATTGGGTCATCTAAAATTATATTAATTTTTGACCTCCAGAATTTCAGCTGTGTGTGGCTTGACACACACTTAACAGTATCATATCTATCTTGGAACACAAACTTAATTAAATTTTAAAAATATGGCAAAGAGACGGGCCAACCCCAGATGTTTTAAAAACTTTGTGGATCCTGGCTGACACACTACAAGTTTCATTTTACAACTGCATCAGCTAAAATCACAGATCCTAAATAAGACTCATCTTCTGAAGCAGCTTGGCAATGCAATCAGCTGCATCACATCTTCACTTGTTTCAGCTACATGGATATTTCCTTGTTTTGACCCCAAACATTTAAGACTTTACTCATGGTATTCTAGATACATTTGTCAGGACATATAATCAGAATGAAGTCCCTATTTGTTTCAGGGGTGTTTCACATCCTATTTTATTTGATTAAAAAAATGAAGTAATTTACTCACATTTTACAATCAGTTCTTTTGCTCAGGTGTGCCCACCTTCTCATGGAGATGGAAAGATGCAGTACAAGTTCACACTCTTTCTATAGATATTATTGTTCTCTTCTGTTTTCCTACCTGAGTTAAAATTAGTGGGTGCTACTCAGGAAATTGCTTCATTTAAACGCAGAGCACTATAATTACTATAACATATTTGAGAAAACTGTGATTTTTCTCTATTTTAATTTCCAGTGTATATCCCAACTTCCCCTAAAAGAGATGAGGAAATTCAATATAATTATATTTTGAACCCTCAAGACCAAGGAAGAACCTGGCTGTACTTTTAAAAATAATCACATAATAAAGAAAAGAAAAAAATAGATCTTGATTTTTCTCTGGATGTTGAAGTCTTTATCATTAGCCAAAGCAAGATTTTAGACCTATTTGAACATCATGTCTATTTGGAAGAGCATATTGAGTATTTTTGCTCAGCCAGCTACAAAGCACTGGTTTCAAAGAAGTTTCTTTGGGAGAGTATCAAAGCCAAGAAGCTGCTGAAATTTACCATAAAATAAGACTGGTGCTGAATTAATGTCTAATTCAGCTATAGAGACCTGGCTTGTATTATCTTTTCATAAATGCAAGCATGCATACATACTCATAGACACCCCTAATTTTACTTAATTAATTGGGCTTCTGGTTGGATAATTTAAGTCATTTGTGATGTTTTAGTTCAAAGACATCAAAATGGTGTGCACTGCAGACAAGTAGCTTGAAAGAATACTTATATCTCGCAATTTGTAGAGTCTCAGATATGGTACTAGCCAGTTATTAAATGGTGATAGTTTAATCTGAGCCAATTTGATTATTCAAGTATCTATGTTTCCTGCTTATAAACTCTACTCTCAGGGAAAGAGCTCTTCTGAATTATTATCTGTAATAATTTTCATGATTACCTGTACCCAGTGGAGCCTTTGCTATCTGTCTTTTTAATAATTGCAGTACTATGTACTTTATTTTCTTTTAGCAATTATCTAAGGTTTGCTTTGTGCATGAAGGATATACCTGATTGAGATGTTTGAAGTGTCTTTTGAGTATGATTTCCTCGATGCTACCATAAATTTTTCTATGTTCATAACAAATTTTATGAGTCAATATTCCTGAAGAAATATAGTTTTTCTTTGTATGATTGAAAATTCTCTGATTATACCATGCACTGTGTTTTGTATCATCATTAACTTTTCCAGTCAGTTGCAGAGTGAACTCTGTTCTGAGGGACTAGGACTCAGGTGATCTGCTGTAACCATAAATCTCCCTAAGATCCTAGTTTTTCAATGCTGTGTTCAATTTGATGCCGTAATAATTTTGTAATAATATCAGATTAAACTATTCTCAAGCCAAGAATTACAGAGAGAACATGATGGGTGATGAGATACTCATTAATTTGTTCGACAAATCTTTATGATACATGAAGATGATGCATTCTAGAAGGCACTGAGGTCAACACACTGAGAAAAATATAATGTAATCTTAGGTAATTCACAGGCTGATGCCATTTGTCTATTTCTCTACACAATAGTAATATAATAATTGAGTAATTCAATTGAACAATTGAATTGATTGATAATAGGTACTCCTAATGAGATATTGTACATGGTGTTAATTTTTGTTCCATTGGTGCAGTGTTTAAGCTTTATTTTAACTTTATAAATCAAAAGGTATATAAGTTAGCATATCAAGTGTTTGTGACTCATTATATTGTTAAGTTCTTGGATTTTTAATTTACCCAATACAACTCAACATGCTGACAGAAGAAGTCTTTCTCTTGGAATTATAAAACAACAGAGTAAAATCATGTGTATATACCTATTTAATATTGTAGGTTTTATATTGTAATCCTATTTAAAAGTGATTTTGTTATAGGGTTATTGTGTAGTGTAGCAGAAAAAGCTTTTGTTTATATTATTTTTCCTATGCCATATTTTAAAGTATTTTGACATAAAATATTTTGACCTAAGCCTTCAAAAATGGATAACATAATAGCTCTTCTCTTAAATAATGATCATCTTTGGTTTTTGTTTTTCAGTAGTTTTATTTTATTCATTAAAAAGTTTTTAATGTTCTACTTAATATTCATTGGGCTCTTTCATAAATCATTTAACCAGAGTATGCTGAAATGAAGACCTTGTTCAAGTATGATCACAGATACATTTTTGTGTCTAGCTGTAGTATATTTTTCTCGCTGCCTGTGTCTTTTATAAATTTAGTTTTTAATTTATATATTTGTTTTACAACCTGATCATAGGTTCCTCCCTCCTCTCCTCCTGGACCCTCTCTTCCTCTCTCTTCACTCTAAGTCCTGTCCTCTTATCCTCAGAAAAGGGGGGCCACCAACCCACCCCAGAACATCAAGTACTAAGCTCCTCATCATCCACTATGACCAGGCAAGGCAGTCTGGTTAGGGCAAAGAGATTGAAATCAAGCAATAAAGTCTGTGTTGTAGACAGCACCTGCTCAACTTTCTAGGGAACCCACAAGAATATCAAACTGCCTATTGGTTACATGTGTATAGGTCGCTGAGGTCCAGTCCATGTATGCTCTTTGGTTGGTGTGTCTCTGTCTGTAAATCCTCATGGGTCTAGGTTAGTTGACTCTGTCAATCTTCTTGCAGTATTCTTGTCCACTCCTGGTCTTTCTATCCTTCCTTCCCACTCTTTCACAGGACTCTCCATGCTCTGCCTGATGCTTGACTGTGAGTCTCAGCATATGATTCAATCAGCTGCTGGGGACAGTCTCTTGAAGAAGGATTAAGTTAAACACATGTCAGTAATCATAACAGAGTATGGTTAATGATATCAGGGGTTGGCTCTCTCCCTTGGTGTAGGTGTCAAGTTGGTCCAGTCACTGATTGGTCATTCTATCAGTCTTGCCTCTATCTTTATCTCTGCCTATCTTGTAGGTAGGGTAAATTTTGGTTTGAAGGTTTTGTAGGTGGATCAGCATTCCCCTCCTACCACTATAGGCCCTCCTGGCTAGAAGGTGGCCTCCTCAGCTCTCCTTTTCCCTGATGTTAGGAGGTTCAGCCTAGAGATATCCCCATATCCTCCCTGTAGCCTATTCTGTCACAGGTCTCCAGCTTATCTCAGTGATGCTCAGGCCCTCTGTTCTCTCCAGGCCCTTAAACACCACCCCTCTCCCCTCTTTGGGTTTTTGATTAGTAGTATAGTTATCCCGTAACATATGGCTAATATCCTCTTATAGGTGAACACATACCATCTGTGTCTTTCCAGGTCTGGGCTGCCTGTTTCTTTTAATTTTCCCTGTCCAGCTTTGGCCAATGTCCAGGTTACCTGCTTTAGTTACATCGTCAGTACCTCCTCCAGGTAGCTTTTAGGGGTAAAGTGGTGAAGTAACCAGGGTATTCAGAGAACTTAGACTTTCCTTAAATAATTATAAAAGGTAATTGAATGGTTGGCATGTATGTATTTGTATATGTGCTGGTACACAAGTACCTGTATATACTTGTTTGTGGAATCTAGAGGCCAACCTCAAGGGTCATTCCTTAGTAGCCATATGCTTTATTTATTGTGAGAGGAGCGCTCTATGGGGCTTGCCAAATCGGATAGGATCTCCGATAAATGAGCCACAAGTCTGCCTTTCTCTGTCTTCTTAGCACTGAGATTATGAGTGTACATTTGTACCATGCCTCTCTCTTATTCACAGATTCTGTTGTTCAAATTTAGGTCCTCATGTTGCAAGATAAGCGCTTTGCTGAGTAATCTCTTTTCTGTGCATTGTTGTATTAAGCTTAATATATTGTAATTATGATGTATTTTGTAAGGTGTAATAGGGAAAAATTTATTCACTTCTGTTTGGGAGGTGATTGGTTTATGTCTTCCCTAAAGTTCAGCATAAAAGTGAATCGTGGATACGTGTAGTTTTGAGAGAACAACAGACAACATGATAAGTTTCTCTATATTCCACTGTAGTCAGGACAGGGATTCATTTGATACTATATTTCAGGGAGATACAGCTGGAAACTTTTGGTATTATATATGTTGAATTGACCTTCACCATGATTGGAAGAAGAAAGATTAAAATGCAAAATAACGATGGAGAAAAGACTGTATATTTTGAGGCAATATATAACCTTTGAATTTTTTCCTTCAGTTTAGTATGTCTGTGAAAATGATTTTTAAAGCAATTTTGGAAAATACCTATTTTTGTACAGTAGTCATAAGCCTGGAAATGTTTGTGGGGTTATAGATACTAAACATTGATTAAAGATGATACCTTAATAGTTCTATTTGTATTCTTGCTTACTAAGAGTCTAGCGGGTACATAGACATGGTCTTATCAATACCTATGAGTAAGTCATTATTATTATTAATAATGAATATAATAATAATGATTGGAAAATACTCAAAAATCTCTCTGTTTTCAAGTGGCTTGATCTGGTTGAATATTGAAGATCAAAAATTAGATTTCTCATAGTTTTAGCAGCAGTTCTAAATGTAGGAGAATTCATACAGGTAATGGCTGGGAAAAGTCATTAAAATGAGCTCTTAAATACTTTAAACACATCAAAGGGCAAATATGCTGTATGTTTTGACACATTTACATGAAAAGTATCTAGATTATAAATAATTCTTTTGAGTCAAATTAACTGTAAAACTATTGTGATTTTTAGTCTATCCTATTTTATAGTTTTCAATTTGACAAACTATTCCTTAGAACAGTCAGTCATTAAAGCACCTAGACATTCCCGTCATGTGTATACCGGGTTTTAAAATATTGAAGTGAATTTTCTACTGCCTTTTCTATGTGAGCCCTTAATCTCTCAGACTTAAGATTTTTTTCCCCATTTTGTTATTGATTCAGTTTGTTATTTCTCAAATATTTTCTCAGGCCTTTTCATCATTTGTTCTTGCTGTTTGGATGAATAGTGATTAGGTAAGATTATTTAGTAGACGTTTGTATTTTAGAACACCTTGAAATAAAATAGAACCTCTTAAAACTTGTCATTAATTAACACAGCTCTTCTGTTGCTTCACCTTCCTGAACCCAGTTGCATGCATGCCAATTAGCTATGTGAATGCTTTTTCAAATGCCCAATGGGCCGTGCCCAGTGTAGATTTCTAGAGACTAGGGAATGCATTTTTAGGTCAGTTAACATTTATTATTTTTTGCTCTATTTCAATACATGCAGCAGAGTAAAATAAGCCAGTGATACATATAGTGAGGTTACTAAAAGTATGTTTGCTAATGATGTGAGTAACAGATGCTTGCTGAAGGTCTATATTTTGTAAAGGGTTAGAGATAGAAGGCTACAGGAAGTAGCAGTAGATGTTCTGACATTGGGCATCTAACTTCAGGAAGAATCTGGTCACCTTTTCTTTGCCCTTTTCTCTAACTTTGCCTCTACAGAGTCATGGTACTAGTTAAGAAGTAGTAGTTTTCAAAACAGCAGTAGGGACACAATGACCACAAAACTGTTGAATGATGCGGAGAAGCCAAAAACAGTAGGAATTCTTCCCTATATTCTGGGATTTACCATTTCTTTGATGTTATTGCCCACAAATGATTTTTTTTTGCTATCTCAAAGTTGAACAGCAGCAGTAAAAGTAGAAATATTAAACTAACGTTTCACAAATCATAAGCACTCCATGGCATTATCATTTCTAATCCACAGTTATGGAGCTATGATTCAGGGAGGTCCAAATGACCTGTCCATGGTCACACTTTTAGGGATGGGGTGAGCTCACATTCATTCCATCTCATATTAAACCCACATAGTTTTATTGTCTGATCTCTAGCATTAAAGTTTTTTTTTCTTATTTTATTGCACCTATATCCCCAATATCTGAAACCAATCACTAGAAAGTCCAAAGTCAATTCCTATACTTATTAAAAACTGAGTTCTTAATATTTTCCCTAAAATAACTCAGAGGTCACTTAATACAATCATATCATTTCTTTTAGAGACCAGTAATAGGAACTCTATTTCATAGATTGTGAGAATTTAGTTTAGAATGGCTAAATATACTTAGTCCATGGGTTCAGTTATAATAACTTCTGAGTTCTAAATTTTTATTGAAGTCTAGAAACTTGATGACAATTTTTTTTAAATATTGACAGCAAGAAAATACTACTAATGTGCTTTCTAAGATCTCAGCAAGAGACATTTTAATAATTAAAAGCACATTTATATGAGCATATGTAACCAATGTGTAGTGAGGGTATAGCAGCTTCTCAAATAAAGATGGTGTTTGTTCTCAGTTTGGATGTTCAAGAATCTATTATAGAGCCTTCCCGCAGTCCCCTGAGATGCATTGTAATGATGTCTTCATTGTACAGCTAAAGATATCAGCTTGTATGTTTTCCCAGGATTATAGTGGATAGATGATAAAGCTAAGCCTGTAAGCTATCTAATAAGGGTAAGTTCAATTAATTGATTATATTATCACTTTAAGGACATTCCATAGATAAGCATTAATGAATGACTGTCTTCAGGGTGCAAATTTCAAAGTCAAAGTTCTGCACTGCTTTCCCCTTTTTGTTTTTAGAAGCAATAAAGGTATGAGGAATGGATAATCAATCATAAGACAAGGTAGTGCACCAAAAGTAGGTAGTCTGCAACACAAAGAAGACATGGCACTTAAAATAAATACGCACATTTCACAAACCCTGACACTTGATAATAAAAGATTTAACTAAACATGTGAGGAAAAAGAATAAAAATACACCCAAACAGTAGTAAGAAGTAAATGATATGTCCATCTCTGATAGGAGTGATGTGTGTGAAATTATAGATTACAACATCCATAGAAATGTTACTTCCAGACTAGCTAGAAAAATGGTCAAAACCATTATCAAGCAGTGTCTGTCTGTGTACAAAGTGAGTGATGTGCCTGAGGTGAAAAATGAAAACAGCACTGGTTATGTCTGTTTCTGTTGTAAAAGAACTATAAATCTTACACAGGAAATGTACAAAGCAGAGTTATGCATTAGGATCTATGAAAAAAATGACTGCAGATTCACCCATGGATACTCAAATGCATGGATGTTCAAGCCCCTTCTGTAGATGACAATATCTGTAAACAATGTGTATATATCTAGATGTCCTAAAATATACTTGTTACAGTGTTACAACACAAATGTGATATGGAGAGTTAGTCGTTATTATTAAGGGGGGAAGGGGACAGGAAGCATGGCAGTGTGTAGACAGACAAGGTGCAGGAGAAGGAGCTGAGAGCTCTACTTCTTGATCTACAGGCAGCAGGAAAAGAGTGCTGCACTCGGCATGTCTTGAGCTTCTGAGACCTCACAGCCCTCTTTCCCCCTCGTGACACACTTCCTCTAGCAAGGAAGGGCACACCCACTCCAACAAGTCAACATCCCTCTCATTAGTACTCTCTATGAGATTATCAGGGCTATTTTCTTTCAAACTGCAATATCCATTTTCTTCAAATTTTTCTGTAGCGCTATCCATGTGGATTCAGTCCCCACTCACATGTCAGTAGTCTCTGTCCCACTTTCTCTCACTATAGTTTATAACATGAATCATATAAGATGGAGCCTTTGGAGTCTTCTCACATTCATAATCTATAACTATTTATTTTGAGATGTGGACTTACAGTTCATATCTTCTTCTTTGCCAAGTAGTATTTTATTGTTCCAGTAGTCTATTTGTTTATCCAGTTACCAGTTGTCAGTTTGTGGTTATTTTGCCTACTAGTGTTTACATTTAAGTCTTTGTTTGAATATATATATTAATATGTGTGTATATATGTGTGTGTGTGCATTGTGGTGTGTGTGTAAGGAGAGAAAGTTAAGTCACATACTAAGTTTAATTTTGTGAGCAAACTCACCTCTAAAGTGGATGTACTCTCATATTCCTATATGCACTGTATGAAGGTTCTAGTTTTGCTAGTTTAGCTGTTTGTATAGCTATATAGATGATATGTGTGTGTGAGAGAGGTGGTGACAATATGCTACAAAGTTTACCTTTAGTTTGTATCTCATAGTGAATAGTGATAATAAGGATGTTTTTATTACTGGCATCTATGTAATAGCTTTGAAGAGATGTCTAAGCAGATGTCATATCAATTTATCGATTGATCGATGTATGTGCAGATACCAGATCTTTTGTGGATATATGCATTATGCACAGGTACTATATTTTGCTACCTAACTTTTCTTTTCACTTTCTGAATAGTGGTTTTGAAGAACTTTACTACTTTTTCTCTTGACACCGTTGCTAAGTATCACACCATACAGTGTGCTACGATGTTTGTTTTATTGCTACTAGCAGTTTTCTATTTTTCTAACTATGTTCACTAACATTCATATATATGTTTAATTTTAGTTTTTTTTTGTAATTCACAGATACCTAATCATCTCAAGGACATTTACTGGGAGGGACTTAAGTTCCCAATTGCATTGCTTAGTATCTCTATTTCAAAAATAAGTTGGTTAATGGGAGGTCATATTTCTAGGCTACATCATGCTCCATTGGAATGTGATGTACCAGTTCGTGGAATGCACCAGTTCGTGGAAAAGGGGCATATTTTGACTGTTGGATCTGCGTATTCACTTTATAAAATGTTTTAGGTTTCACTTTTTCTTTTAAAATTATTTACAGTCTTCTAGAATTTTTGTCATCTCATATAAAATCTAGGGCTATCTTGTAAAGTTTAACAATAGAATTTTCTGGGGTTTAATAGAGATTCTGTTGTAGGTCATGCTGGGACAGACTGCTGTTCTAACAATATTAAGTCTTTCATCAGAACATATGGATCACATTATTTTATTTGTGCTTTTATTTCCCTCAATATTTTAGTGTTTTTAATTTATAGGCCTTGGAATTCTATTACATTTCTTTCTAAATAATTTTATTTCTTTCCTGCTACAATTTGCTATTTTTAAATCACTCCTTTCACCCATAATGCATACCAATATAATTGGTTTTTATATTAATCTTGCATCTTTG
This sequence comes from Pachyuromys duprasi, assembly GCA_028658305.1. Lineage (NCBI taxonomy): Eukaryota > Metazoa > Chordata > Mammalia > Rodentia > Muridae > Pachyuromys > Pachyuromys duprasi. Next base: position 62,349,033 of record CM053766.1, read on the forward strand.
AGTCTTGCTATATTCATTAGGCCTAGTAAACATTATAGAGCCACTGGGATGTGAACATCCATTTCTGACTAGTTCTCAGACACAGATTTCTATGTGGTCAGTGGTACAGAGTAGAGTTCAGTGAATACCCAGACAGCAGAACAGATTACTGACTATATTTCTGTGCCAGAGTATGCTATTCTAACTATGGTGGATAGTTTATAAAAATAAACTATACAGGCATTTTGATGATCTCTCTGTGTGTTTCCTGATTACTAATTTTTATGTCTTAACACCATTTCTAGTATATACAGGAAATGTATATGAGAACATATAATCTTGCAGTAGAGTCGATTTGTGTTATCTAAGAGCCCTTTGGTGGTAAAATGCCCTTTTGCCCCAAAGATGAATATTTAAAATGAATACTTTATCAATACTAATTGCATTAGCAAATATTCCTCTTAGTGTTCATTTCATTAGAGAAAAAAACTGTTTACGTCTTATATACTTACTGCTTAATTTGCAATTTACAGCAACAATGCTCTATTTAATTTTCTTTTAACTGCTGTAAATTGTACTCTTTAAAAATACATTAAACATAAGTCTTCTTATTCATTTAAAGTGTCTCATAAGCTAACAGTTGAAGCTAATTTTACTCATCCCATTCTTCACTAGGAGGATCATCTTTTCTCGAATATTTAAAAAAATTATTATTTATTTTAATTATATAAAATACAAACTACGGTTTCTCCACAGTATTGACTGGTTCAATGATAAAAAAATATATATAGTGTTGACTTATTACTGTGGGAAGATATCAGTACAGAACTTCAGTCTTTTAAGTCAATGGCAGGTTTATTAAGTTTTCAGTTTATTTCTTTTTTTTAGGTTTTAATTATTTAATTAATTAACTTTACATCCAGACCACAGTTCACTCCCCCATTCTCCTCACAGTCCTTTACGTCCACCTCCTCTCCCCCTACATGCACTCCTCCACTCCTTCTTTTCAGAATAGGGGAGACTTCTCATGGATAGCATGCATCCTTGACATATCAAGTTGCTGTAAGATTAGGGGAGTCTTCTAATGAGGCTAGAAAAGGGAGCCCAGTAGGGGGAAAGGATCTCAAAGAGAGGCAACAGTCAGAGACAGCCCCTGCTTCTGCTGCTAGGAATCCCACATGGAGACCCAGCTGCACAACTGTTCTGTAAGTGCAGAAGGCCTAAGTCACTCCCCCGTGCATGCTCCCTCGTTGGTGGTTCAGATGCTGTGGGCTGTTATCTTTTACAGAATATTTTTATCAATTCCTTAGAATTTCATACACACGTACAGTATAGTTTGATCATATCTGTCCTCTAGTACTCCCCCTACATCGTTCCAGGTCTACCCCTCAACTCCATGTCCCCTCACCACTGTGACAACCCACCAAGCTTAATTTGTGCTGCCTATGAATCATAAATATGAAATCATCTACTGGAGGACAGTCAGCCTTCCAGAGGCCAAATCCTCAAAGAAAACTGACACCAACTAATAATAGATAACTTCTCAGCTAGGGAGAGAGGCTCCTGGGCTTCTCCTGCTCTCCCAAGGCAGTGTTGACTAGCTTTTTGTGTAGTTCTTGTTCAGGCATCCATACCTGCTGTTGTTATGTTCGTGAGTGGAATCTGTTCCTAACAGAGCAAATGGTTATAGAAGAGGAAGCCAGTTTCTGAAGCCCTCTTCCTTGTCTCATGTCATTGTTCCATCTTGCACTTGCTCTTTTCATTCCATGACAAGGCCAAGGGTCCCAAGGGAAAGCAAGCCCATGTTGTACTCATTAGATTTGCAGCTTCCAGAATGGTGAGCTAAGTAAAACTCCTCAAATAATTAGTTTGTGTCAATTATTACACATTCTAAATAAACTCATGCTATGAATCAAATAGGTATTAAAATGTAATATATTTCTACTTATGCACTATTGTAACTCCCTTACAAATAACATTTGTTCGTGCCACATTTCACAAAGAGAAACAGAACCGTTAAGAGTTCTGGTATTAAGAGGTGGATTGCAAGGAATTGCTTGGGCAAGTCTGTGGTCCACAAGGCAGATCTGGGAGGCCTTGCACTTTTGGAGCAGGGCGTGATGCTCTGCTTTAAGGCTGAGTTTCATTTGGTACTGTTTATGATTTGCTTTGTTCTGTGTCTTTTTCCCCTTTATTAAAAATAAATTCTGTTTTCATACAAATATGCCTTGAATATACTTTATCATTCCCCTACTTCTCCCAGTTCCTCTGTACTTCCCTTCCCATCTAAACCCACTCCTCTTCTGTGTCTCATTTAAAAAGTACAGGCTTCTAAGAGATAACAAGAAAACAACAAAATATAATGAGATAAAAACCATCATATTGAAGTTGAGCGAGGCAAACCAACTGAAGGAAAAGAGCGCCAAGGAAAAGCATTCGAATCAGAGACTTACATGTTCATTCACGTACGCAGGAGTCCCGTAAACATACTAAGGTGCAAGCTATAATATACAAACAGAGGACCTGGTGCAGACTGGTGCAGGCTCTGTGCATGCTGCTTTATTCTCTGTGAATCCATGTGAGCTTTGCTCAATTGAGTTAGAGGACCTTGTTCTCCTAGTGTACTCCATCCTCTCAGGCTCTTACACTCTTTCTGTGCCTGGTAAGTTTCAAACCTGAAACAAATAGAGCTGAGGTGTCTATTTAACATATAAAAGTGGACCTGGACACCAGGTTTTTCTGGCATCCCTCAGTCCCTACCTATTACAAGGTATGGCTGGAATACCCTGACCCTTGCCCTAAACTCCTCCATCCCAGGAAATGTGCTACCCTTACTCAGCTATTCTTCACTATATAATCCAGTCATTCTGGTTACCTAGTCATTTGGTATAGCCTTTACCCTCCTGGCCTCTTGGTTTGGCTCCTCTCCTCTCTTCTCTCCTCCCTCTCCTCATATAGCGTGGTGCAGTCTGGTCGCATTCACTCTCGGCTTGCCCAGATGTCCCTGCATCTTACTATGTCTCTCTTTTGTCTACAATAAACTTTCTCCTCCACCATACCTAGGAGCAGTCAAGTCTTTTCTTTTTTATTTTTTTAATGTATTACAATTTATTCACTTTGTATCCAGGCTGTAGCCCATTCCCTCATCTCTCACAGTCCCAGTCTCCCTCTCCCTTCCCCCCCCCATGCTCCTCCCCTTCCATCTGACCCTAAGGACTTGCTGTGTTGTCTTCCTTTGTGGCCTGGCAAGGATGCAACCTCCAGGGGGAGGTGATCAAAGCCCTGGCCACTGATTTCATGTCAGAGACAGGCCCTGTTCCCATTACTAGGGAACCCACTTGGAGACTGAGCTACTATGGGCTACATCTCCATGCATGGTCATCTCCATGCATGGTCCTTGGTCAAACCGAATTCTTACTTCTTTTCCTTCATTTAGCCTTCTCTTTCATAGGATTTCCTGAGCACTGAGAGAAGGGATTTGATAGAGACATCCCATTTAAATCTGTGTGTCTCAAGATCTCTCTCTTTCTGTATATAATGGCTGGCTCTTGGTCTCTTTATTTGCTGTTTGTGGTGATACATGCCAATAGGACTTGCTGAAGGTGATGAAGGCAGGATGATCATGAGTTCAAGGTCAGCTTGGCTCTGTTTTTTAGAGGCCCACCCAAAATTCTCTTTAGAAATTTCTTTTTGGAAAACACTGGTTATAGATATTATTTTATGTTTTAAGGATTAAAAAAAATATATGTGTGATGTGTGTGTGTGCGTGCCCCTGCATGAGTTTATATATACCACGTGTATACAGGCATCTTTGGAGCCCAGAGAATATGTGATCCCCTGTAGGTGGAATTACAGATTTGATGTGTGTTCTGGGAACTGAACCAGGCCTCTGTGCCAGAACAGTAAGCAATCTTTTTTATTTTTTTGAAAATAATTTTTTTCATACAATATTTTCTGATTATAATTTCTCCTCCTTGAGTTCTTCCTAGAGTCTCCCGACTCCCCCCATGGGCCCAAATTGTACACTCTTTATTGCTTTCTCCCAGTAGAATACAAAGCATTTTTAAGCAAGGAACCACCTTTCGAACTCCTGATACCTGAAATTTAATCACATCCAGGAAATGCCTTTCTGGAAGCAGGTAGATTTGCATTTGATTGCATAACTGAGCACTGTAGATGAGACAAGCTAACAAGTAAAAGGAACCATCACAGCAATCCTAATTTGGACAGTAAGATAAACTTCAGTTTTTCATTTAAAGTATATTCTTTATGGGACCATCACTTCCACAGCAACTTGCTTCCTTGTATATGATGATGTGCATTTATCAGGCATCCATATTCTGGGAACATTGTGACTTAAGAGGGTGTAATTAAACCTCTCTTCCCTCTGTGCCCCGGAGGTGTTCCTACTGTGTACACTGGCTGGTATTTCTGGAGGCTGGATTCTTGCATCCAATTTTCTTGGCCCCTCCATGCCCTCTGTTTGGTGTTTGATTCCAGCCACTCTATTCAGCTGTCTCCTAGTGGTCAATAATGTATGTCTCTGATATTTGATTTACTTGCATTTGTCTGCTCAGTAGGAAGGTTTGGTAGTAAGCAGATTGGCTCTCAAGGAATCATCCCTTTAACTGTGAAGCAGTTTTAAAATGCTAGCTTGAAGGCTGGCCTGGCCTGGCCTGTTAGGGCAGCCTGACATGACCACTCCTTAAGAGATGGTATTGTCTTGCAAGATGCTCCCTTTATGTTGCTTTGGTTTTTCTTTCCCGTGGTTCCATAGGATTTTTTTTTTTAAGAATCTATCCTATGTAATCTGCAAACCCTTCTTACAGATAAATTGATTTTTTTCCTTTGTTTTTGTTATTTAGAGCGCATTAAGGACTTACAAATGAAGCCAAATTGTGTTTCGTGGTTATGGGTATGAGATGTTTGGTTTTTTTTTTTAATTTTGTTTAGACTTTATATGTCAACTCCAGATAGAAGTGATAATTATATTTTAAATTGGTTTCTCACAGTCTTAGCAAATGTAACATGACATGTTCTTCTAAGTGGGTTGGATAGCCTGTAGGTAAGCGGCTCTCGACCTATGGTCACGACCCTTTGGGGGCTGCGTATCAGATCCTTATATTATGATCTATAACAGTAGAGAAATTACAGTTATGACATAATAAGACAATAAATTTATGGTTGGGTATCTCTACAACATGAACTGTATTAAAGGGCCAGAGCTTTAGAATAGTTGGGAAATACTGCTTTATGTGAGCCTTTTATCTCTTCTTTTTCTACCATTACCTTTTTTTGTTTGTTTGTTATTTTGCTCTTGAACAAGATTATCTTGGGAATAATTATGTGTATTAGAATTTCTCGTGACCACAATTTATTGTTAAGTACTTTTGACTTAGGAGTTCACTAGGCTCAGACCTTTCTGTTGTTCCTCGACCCAAACTTGAGACTTTATGTTGAGTTGTTTTAAATAATATGACTGACATGATTTCTATATTTTAGCTCTCTAAAAATGATAAAGATTTTTACTGGGCCACTCATGGACCTTATGGGAAATGAGATAAAAGGCAGAAGGAGAGTTGGGAGTGACTTGATAGGATGTAGTGTTCGTGAATATGGAGAGGTAGATGAAAGGACGCATTCTCAGGGGAGTCTATTTAGATGAAGAAGCAGAGTTAGACACCACCTGCGACAAACAGGTCATATAAAACGTAAAACAATGAAAGGAAAGGTGAACTCCTGCTCAGATGGAGTTTGCTTTTCCTGTAAGAGGAGGGTATAAATTTACATATAATATAGGGGAGAGGCACAGAGCCCTGGTTAAAAACTCTAGAGTTATTAATTTATATATGATAGTTTATTCCTGGGTGGGGAGACAGAAACAGTAAGGATGTGAATAGGGTAGAAATCCTGAGAAGTTTTTGAAAGAGGATGAGATGCCAAACAGAAAAAAAAAAGAATAACAACAACATAACACAAAACAAGAAGCAACAGCCTAGAGAGGCATGGGAGGATGGGAACGGTAGAGGGAAGCTGTAGTGAGCATTTTATAATTTTGGTTACTTTAAAAACACAGAAATGTTATAGGAATATGTTTTCATTTTAATCCCAGGTGTTGGAGACGAGAGTAGTCAGCACTGTCCCCTACACAAGGAAGTCACACTGATGACAGGTGCTACGTGCCTTTGGGCTTCAGTTACATGGAGGCAGACTGCTGACTTCAGATACTCGACTGTTAGTATTTTGGTAGGGGGAAGACCAGCGTGTGGTAGATCTGGAAGAAGTTGCCAGCATGGAGAAAAATCATAGAATAAACCTTCAGATAACCAAATGAGTGAAAACAGAGAGTGTCTCATGCCTGTAATCCCAACACTGGAAAGTTTGGGGTAGGTAAATTGCTGTGAGGTTGAGGCCAGCCTGGGCTGCAAAGTGAGATCTACAATACAGAGACCATTTTAACAATGGGGTTCATTTACTACTGCATTAAGGAGGAAGAAAAAGGATGGTATGAAAACCATCCAACAGAATGACAGAGGAAAAAAACCTTATTTAAACGTAGTGTTCATCAATATTGCAGGACAGATATTATGACAGTGGAATGGAGGGTATGTGGCTGTGGTGGTGGGGAGCTTAAGAACAGAGATGAAGTTCTTTACAGTCTGATGCTGCCATTTCCTACCACGAAGCCAGTGCTGCAAAGACACTAATACACCTCCCAACCACCTCCACTCCATCGCCTCCTCAGGGAAAGAAGGAAGTACACATTTGTCAACTGAGAATTTTAAATACTTATATTCACCTTTTTCACTTTCCTTCCTGTGCACAATTCTGTTTCTACCTCATTATTGCCCCTGAGTTGGTGAGTCTATCTAGTGCAAAACTTTAATATTAGGAGTGTAAGTCCAAATTAACTGAGAATTCTCACACTTTAGCCATGGGCTCCAATTTTAGTCTCAGCAGTAGCGAAAATAGTCTTTAAAACCACTTAGAGCATTTCTTTTGTCTTCATATTCATTTCGTCCAGAATTTATACCAATAAAATAATCCCTTCATCCATTCTTAAAAAGAAATGTCTTAGAGCATATGTGAAAAGTAGGTGAAAATGGGGGAAAATATCTCTGCTCATGTGCGAACGGAATGGTAAGAGAGGAAACATGACCTGTGTATGAAGTACTGGGAAAAGTGTTCAGAAGTAGATTAGTCTCCGAGAAGAGCCAAATGTGAACATCTAGAAAGCAAACTTGTTGGAGTCTTTGTGTGTTTGTATGCATGTGTGTAGAAAAGATATTAAGTTGTTTTTCCTTTTGTTTCTTTAAAATTGATTATGCGTATGAAATCAGATCTTTTATGGAACATTGGGGTTGTTCATTCTTTGTTAGATTTCTTGCCTTAGGTTTTGATATTTTATTGGCTTTTCCTATTCACTTTTTATCCATCTAAATACATCAAGTAGTTCCTTTTATTATTGTTAGTAGCTATAGGATAATTTAATTAACTCTTTACCATGATGTGTGTGTGTCTGTGAAATATATTTTAAAGGTTTTGATCTAGAGCAGCGGTTTCTTAACTTACACTTTTTCTCATATGTATGCAACAGAATCAATCATCTGTTTTGAACGACACCTGACTTTTTCTTTCTTCTGTACTTTCCAAAAGTAAGATTTATTAGCCTAAATATGTAGTTTGAGTATTTATACCTATATAAACCTGTGCAATAACACGCATGCCAGCACTGCAATCTTCTCAATTTGACCCATTATTCCACAAGAGTAATGAACTGTGTGTGTGTGTGTGTGTGTGTGTGTGTGTGTGCAGGCACAAGGTTGGAACTCAATTGTTCTCCACCTTAACATTCAAACTGTCTCTCACTTAAGCTGGGGCCCTTACATTCAGGGTGACTATCATTGCAACAGGGCCTAGAGATCCTGTTTCTAACTTTTAAGAGCTAATGTTATATGTGCCAAACATTTTCACATGAGTGCTGAGAATACCATATGTGAATGAGTCTTCCCCCTTGCATGGCACACACATAACTCTTCTGCCCCTAATTTCTGTCTCTATCAAATACTCTTAATTGTTCTTTTACATTTATGACAATGAAATATGATGTTTTAATGTATGCTTACATTGTCAAGTATGTCATTCAAGACATTCATTCTGTATAATACATCATGAAATGTTTGTAATGATAACATTTAAAACCTCTTCTTTGAGCAGTATTCAAATATGTAATATGTTGTGATAGAATGGAGTCACCATAGTGTATAAGTCTTTTGAAGCAGTTCTGTACTTTGACCAGTCTCTCCTGCTTCCCTAATCCACAACCTCTGTGGATACATATACATACATACCCCTATGCCCTTTCCCTAGTCCCCTGATGAGGGAGGATCTCCTCCTCTTCTACCTGACCCTAGCTTATCAGGTCTCTTCAAGGCTGACTGCATCATCTTTTTCTGTGGCCTGGCAAGGCTGCACCCCCAGGGAGAGGTGATCAAAGAGCTGGCCATTGAGTTCATGTCACACATATCGACAATCTCTGTGGATATATATGTATATGTATACATATATTAGTTTAATTTTTTTAAATTGATCCTGCATGTTAGTGAGTTCATTTGGTGTTAGCATTTTCCTCTAGACTCATTCCAGACAACACAGAGTCCTCTGAGTTCACCTGTATTACAACTAATAACAGGACACCATTTTACCTAAAGGCTGGATACAATTCCTGTGTGGTTGTATTGCATATTCTTTGCCTTTCATGTATCAATGGACTCCTAGAATGATTCCATAACTTGACTATTGTGAATGGTGTTGATAGGAACATCAAGTACAAATACTTCATGAAGCTACTAAGTGTAATTATGTTAGGCACACATCTAACTTTGGGATCATGTGGCAGGTCTGTTATTAATGTAAAAATCTGCACATGGTCTTAATAATGGATCCACTGATTCAAATTTTCATGGCAACATATAGGTGTCCCCCTTTTTTCGCATTGTCATTAGGCTTCAGCCACTGTAACAATTGTGAGGTGAAAACTCACTGTGGCTTTACATGCAGTCTTTTTTTGCCTTTAAACTTTTTAAAAATTTTTTATATTAATTAGAGTTTATTTACTTTGTATCCCAGCTGTAGCCCCCTCCTTCATTCCCTCCCAATCCCACCATCCCTCCCTCATCTCCTCCCTGCCCCTTTCCAAGTCCACTGATAGGGGAGGTCCTCCTCCCCTTCCATCTGACCCTAGCTTATCAGGTCTCATCAGGACTGGCTGCAATGTCCTCCTCTGTTGCATAGTAAGGCTGCTCCTCCCTAGGAGGAGGGCAGCTAAAGGGTCAGCCACTGAGTACAAGAAAGAAGACCCAGGGTTAGATGATCAATCCTCACTTAGAAAGACAAATGGGAACCCCTGCTCAGATGTTGCCCATGGTAGCACAGTACCCAAGTGGGTTTCCCTAGTAAGGGGAAAAGGAACCATTTCTGACATGAACTCAATGACTGGCTCCTCTGCTTGACCCCCAACCCCGAGGGAAGAACAGCCTTGCCAGGCCACAAAGGAGGACATTGCAGCCAGTCCTGATGAGACCTGATAAGCTAGGGTCAGATGGAAAGAGAGGAGGACCTCCCCTAGGAGTGGACTTAGAAAGGGGCAGGGAGGAGACGAGGGAGGGTAAGATTGGGAGGGATTGAGGGAGGGTCTATGGCTAGGATACAAAGTAAATAACCTGTGATTAATATTAACAAATAAAATTAAAAAATTAATTAATTTAAAAAAAGAGAGTCAAATGGGATGGACATTGGAAGTAGGAGAAAACAGGAAACAGGACAGGAGCCTACCACAGAGGGCCTCTGAAAGACTCTACATAGCAGTGTATCAAAGCAGATGCTGAGACTTATAATCAAACCTTCAACAATATGCAGGGAATCATATGAAAGAAGGGGAGGTTAGTTAGACCTGGAGAGGACAGGAGCTCCAAAAAGACCAAATATATCTGGGCACAAGCGTCTTTTCTGAGACTGATTCTCCAACCAAGGACCATGTTTAGATATAACCTAGAACCCCTGTTCAGACATAGCCCATGGCAGCTCAGTATCCAAGTGTATACCCTAGTAAGGGGAACAGGGACTGTCCTGATAATGCAATCATTTTTATGATTAGTGAAACAGAATTTTTTAAAAGATATGCTAGTTGTTTAAGTTTGCTAATTTTTAATTAAGTCATTTGTTTCTTAAAACTGAATGGAATCACTAATATGTTTTCAGGCAATAAATATTTTTAAATGATTTTCAAATACATTTTCCCATTCCTGTATATTTTTTTTCATTCTGTAGATTGTTCCTTACTCCTGTTTTCTTTGTAGTTTCATTTAAATATCTTTACTTTTGATATGTAACTAACACCATTTTTCTCCAAACCAATGTCACTAAGCTTTGTTTTATATTTTCTTCTAGGAGTTTTATATTTTAGGATTTAAACTTAGGTCTGATCAATTTGGTTTTTTTGTTTGTTTGTTTGAGGCGGGGAGACGGACACAGGCAGGCAGACAGAAGACAGACAAGCACACACACACACAGAGGGATGTAAAATTCATTTTGATATGTATGTGCATAACGTGCCTAATAATCTTTCTCAGCATTTGGCCATCCAGGTTTTCAAGTACCATTAATGAAAAATAGTATTTCCCTCATTGTGTGCTCTTAAACTGTTTGCTGAAAGTTAATCGACTGTATATTTGTAATACATTTCTGCCCTCCATATTCTGTTACATTTATCTTTATTACTGTTTCTAGATAGTGTCTTTTTAAATTTTATTTTATTTATATATTTATTACAATTTATTCACTCTTTATTCCCACTGCAGCCCCCTTTCTTGTCTCCTCCCAGTCCCACCCATTCTCCCTTCTGTCCCTTTTGCCCTTTCTCTAGTCCCCTGAAATGGGAGGACCTCCTCCCATTCTATCTGACCCTTGCTTATCAGATCTCATCAGGACTGGCTGCATTGTCTTCTTCCGTGGCCTGGCAAAGCTGCATCTGCCCCAGGGGAAGGGGATCAAAGAGCAGGTCACTGAGTTCATGTCAAAGACAGCCCCTGTTTCCCTTAATAGGGAACCACTTGGAAACTGAGCAGCCAATGGGCTTCCTTTGAACAGGGGGTCTAGGTCCTCTCCATGCATGGTCCTTAGTTGGAGTATAGGTCTCTGTTGGACCCCCTGGGCCCACGTATTTTGGCTCTGTTGTTCTCCTTGTGGAGTTTTTGTCTCTTCCAGGTTTTTCTATCTCCTTCTTCTTCTGTAAGGATTCAGGCACTCTCCCCAAAGTTTGGTTATGAGTCTCAGTATTTCCTTCAATACCCTGGGAAAAAAGACAGCATCTTCAACAAGTGGTGCTGGTCTAACTGGATGTCTACATGTAGAAAAATGAAAATAGGCCCATATTTATCACCCTGCACAAAGTTGAAGTCCAAGTGGATCAAAGATCTTAACATAAAACCAGACATACTAAATCTATTAGAAGAAAAAGTGAGTAAAAACCTTGACCCCTTGGCACAGGAGACAACTTCCTGAACAGAACATCAACAGCACAGGCTCTAAGAACAATTGTTAAATGGGACCTCATGAAACTGAAAAGCTCTGTAAAGCAAAGGACACTGTCATCAGAACAAAATGACAGCCTACAGACTGGGAAAAGATCTTCACCAACCCTACATCTGACAAAGGGCTAATATACAGAATATATAAAGACCTCAAGAAGTTAAAAAGCAACAAACCAAGTAATCTAGTTAAAAATGGGGTACAGAGCTAAACAGAGAATTCTCAATAGAGGAATATCCAATGGCAGAGAAACACTTAAAAAAATGCTCAACATCCTTAGTCATCAAGGAAATTGCAAATCTAAATAACCCTGAGATTTCATCTTACACCTATCAGAAGGCTAAAATCAAAAACTCAAGTAACAACATATGCTGGAGAGGATGTGGAGAAAGGGGAACCCTAGCCTATTGCTGGTGGAAATGTAACCTTGTGCAACCACTTTGGAAATCAATCTGGCGCTTTCTTAGAAAAATTAGAATTAGTGCTACCTCAAGATTCAGCTATGCCACTGCTATGCCTATAACCAAAAGATACCCCACCATTCAATAGGAACATTTGCCCAACTATGTTCATAGAAGCTTTTATTCTAGTAGCCAGAATCTGGAAACATCCTAGATGTCCCTCAACAGAGGAATGGACACAGAAAGTGTGGTACATTTACACACTTGGAATGGAATACTACTCAGTAATTAAAAACAAGGAAATCATGATCTTTGCAAGCAAATGGTGGGAGCTAAAAAAGATCATACTGAGTAAGGTAACCCAGAAAAAGAAAGACATGTGTGATATATACTCACTTATATGTGGGTATTAGCCATATAATATAGGATATGCGTACTAAAATCTATAGTCCTAAAGAAGTTAAACAACAAGGAAGACCCTAGGGAAGATGCTTAATCCTTATTCAGAAGGGCAAACATAATAGACATTGGAAGTAGAAGACAAGGGACAGGGCAAGAGCCTTCCACTGAGGACCTCTGTAAATAGTGTCTTAAAACAATTATTTTGTGTATAGAAACATTCCTTTTCCTTATATGCTCCATCTGTTGACTGATGCTTCCAGTGGCATTGTCTTATGGTTAGTAATACAGCTTGATTCCCTTTGTTCAATGTTTGTAATGACAGATTGTCCAGCCATATTTAAGATACCATTAATGTGTGTACACTTGGTGATTTCTTTATATTTTATGGCTTTGCTTCTTATCTACTTTTAGTCTACATGACCCACTACCAAGTGTACCATTTGTCCCTTCCACAGCACATTTTAAAATGCTCTTGATGGTTTGGATCTATACTAAACTTAACAGGAATTTAGAATAAATGTTGCCTTTGTTTGTTTGTTTGGGTTTTTTTGGCCAGATCATTGTCAGTGCATTTCAAACTTCATTAAAGATTGTTTTGAACATTTCTTAAACTATTCTGTACAGTCTCTACCCTAATAGCCCAATAGTTTTTCTTTTGCATAATTATTTATAAATAGAATAATTTAAATTCAGTGTGTGTTTTCCTTTCATAGTCTTGCCATTTTAAATGATTAAGAGTATTGTGAACCTGTTGAAATGCTTCCTGTAGACTTATAGCTGTTCCTAGTCAATATATTGGTGGGTTTTGGTGTGGTGACCAAAAAGGAATGTTTAAAGTTTCAAACTGAATGATAGTTGGAGAAGGATTGACAGGTGAGGTGCCTAACAAGTTGAATTCCTCTTTCTGATTATGCCTGATTTTAGAAGCCTGAGACTGACCATCCAGAACTATAGTAATTGTTGAAAGAATATTTCACTTTGAAATCAGACTTACCTAGCATTTGTTTTGTAGTGTAGCCTACCTTTTATATGTGCAATATCTGAATTATCACACACCTTTGTGTAAAGATGTCTTAAGTGCTCAGATCGTTTTAGGAATCCTGACATCACTAGGTGCTGTACATTCATGTGCATTGTTCTGTTTAATCAATAGCCTCAAATATACACAAGGATGCTGAGGCTCAGTGGCTGAAGTGTCTTACCTAGATTGCGCATGACATCATAGTTCAAGTCATTAATGCCCATTACTTTCTGTCTTGCCATTTCAGGTGTTTTATGTCATTTTATGTCCTTATAAAATTTGTGGCAAATTTGTCAAATCATAGTTCTTCCATAGAAGTTAAGTGGGTAGTGATGCAGGAATGATCTGGGAGTAATTAGGGAGGTGGAAATAATATAATGGAAATACATTATATAAAGAAGCTTTAAAATAAATTTTAAAGGATTCCTATAGCAATAATCAAATGTAATTTTGTGAGGGAAAATTGTAAAGAACAAAAACAAACTGAAACAGGGGTAGTGTAGATGCCCATAACACCATGCTGCCTCTCAGTGTGGTCTCTCTTCCACAACAATCATGAGATCTTCAGCAGTTACCATTAGTCTTCGTGTGTCTTCAGTTACTTCAGTCTGTAATTTCTTTCAACTGTCAGCGTATGCATGGTTCAGTCTCATTGTTTCCCCTACTCCCAATTATAATATGTATGCAGATGATATAGATATAGATCTTAGGTCCATCTGATATCTCTTCTTTCTGCATCTACAGGCTTGAGGAATATGAAGAGTTCATGTGTCATGTTCTCTTTTAGTATGTTTTTATTGGAAAGAAATAAAACAAAAATTGTATGTTGATAATTTTATTGTCTTAGATACCATGCTTTTTGGTCTTCTATTTTGTATTATTTGTACCATATGAAAAATAAGTGGAGATAGAGAAAGGGAGTAAAGGAGGACAGACGGAGAGAGAGGCAAACCCAAAAGAAAACATCCGGAAGAAAGCTATGTTGGGGTTGATCTTCACCATGGCACCTTTAAGTATACATTTTACTTTTCCACCTCTGAATCCACCGCAAACTGCTTTCTGAAAAAAATATGAAAGAAATAAAATAAAATTCTAAATATGAGGGCAATCCAGAATTTTAAAATGGATTCAGGAAATGCCTGGAGATAAGAAAAGCCTTCATTAATCTGGCTTATATTTGTCTGGGTTTTAATGGACCATTGAGATGTTCCATCACAGACCACATTTATTCTGCAAATCAGAATGAAACATATGGAAGCATTCTAGCTTATTAAAGGGAAAGCCTAAATTGCATACTTTGTCAAAGGTTAATATGAACTCAGGTTCTGTAAGTTATATATACTGAAGGATGTGTGCCAAGATTTTGTTGATTGTAAGTTTGAGGATGAAGGTATCATCTGATGTGTTACCTTATTGATTACAAACAAAATTTAAGAAAATACATGTGTCATACCAATTTTAACTTTTTGTTGATCATTCTTTTGAAAATCTGTGTTAACAGTCTTCTTTGACTAAGATTATATTTTTTCACCACATATTTATACAGATAAAAATTTTAGCACATTATCAATGTTAATTGTATAAAGATGTGTTTTCACCGTGCTTTTATTTATACCCAATGGAGTGTATTGAAGCCATCTGACCTCCATTTAATTTCTGTATGTTCAAGCTCAACTTTAATGAACGGGAGAGTTTTAAACTGTTAAACATTCTTCTTGAATTTTTCTCTCTAGTCCACTTCTCCCATTTAAACATCATCAGAAAAGAGACATTGATATAAAGGCATAAATAAATCATAAATATAGCCTACGTGTGGGATTGCAAGTTGCATGCCTCTACTTCTAGCACTGGAGAGGTTGAGGATGGTTGATAGTAACATCCAAGGAAGAATGGGCTTCACAGAAAAAAACTGTCTAGTTATTGTTATGAGACTTATATCTTATATTAAGAAGCAGTGAAAGCAGCATGTTTCTGAAGATGTAGAGGCTTGAGAAAGAGTATTCTTGCACCTATGACACATATTATATGCAATTTCTATTTGCATTTATTGTGCCTGTACTGTTCTTTTTAATTTATTTATAAGTGTTTTACTGTTGGGTTTTCTTTCTTTCTACACTGTAGTCATCACAAAGATAAGAGTATGAATTCTAATAGCATTTTGTTATACCCATAAATCAATGCACAGCTCGGTCCTTTTTTAGAGAAGCTTCTTGCAGTAAATTATAATTAGTAGAGAAATTAACAACTAAAACATGTATAAAGTGTGGGACACTTTGGAGCACTCAGTACCATTTGGATGCTTTCATCACGCCTCATTTCTTAGGGTTGTAGGGAATCTATGGAGACAAGAGGGCAAAAGGGGGGTATAAGAGCAGAGGTGACTGATGACTCAGAAAATGTTTTCTGTACATAGTAGGGCTGATGAAATAACAAAGACAGTGACTTAAGATCTATAGAGGTTTAAGCAAGATGAAGTGTCAGTACTGCGAAGGAAAAATAGACAAAACCTCCCATCCCCAACCACAAAGTTCTCTACAGTTTATACCAGTTGGGAGAAGGTACATCAGTTTTCTCCAATGGGGTGTCACTGGGTGCATCATTATCCAGAAGTTGGCCAACACAAAACAAACTCAATAGTATTTGGGGGAGGGGGACTTCTGTTTATTTTATTTTCTTTTGACATTTTGTCTTAATGGTCTTTTGTTTGTTTTAATTTTTGCTTTTAGTGACGTGGTGACTTTGGTTTTTTTGGTACCTATTTTTGGAAATGGTTGTTTCTTGGTTTTATTTTTGTTTATTCTCAGAGAGAGACAGAAAGGCAGTTAGATGGAGAGATGGAAAGACAGAGAACATAATTCTAGGTGTGCAAGGGTTAGTGAGGATCTGGGGGAGAGAAATTGGGGGAGGGGAAACATAATCAAAATATATTTTATAAAAAAGGCACAATTTTGTGTGGATTCGGATGGGACAGGATCTGGGTAGAATTAGGGGAGGTAAATATGATCAAAACATTCTAAAACAGTTACAGTTCTCAATGAAATAACCAAAATGGTGAGCGAGCCAGGGTTTTTTTTAGCAAAGAATCTCAGTTTTTCATAACAAATTAAAAAGGTAAAATAAATACAATTACAGGATACCTTCAAGGAAAATATACCACTCTCTTTTGGGATATGGGACTTTAATGCGAAATGTGAGAGAATTGAACTAAGCTCAAAATTAATTCAAAGTTTTTTTGAGGCTATGTGTCATGACCAAAATATTAGTATCTAGTAGTGCCCGATATGGGTAAATATATAAAAAGTATCCTTCTCATGTGGGGGATACTGTTAGAATTTTCTTTTTGCTGGTTACCTTACAATGAGTGTAAGGAACGATAAGCTTTAAAAAAATTGTCATTTTTATTGACTGTTTCATCTTTGAGGACGAGCAGAATAATAGTTGATGCAAAGAAGTATTTTCCAGCCAGTTATGATTAAGCAATCAACATGTGACAGAGACAACATTATATCTAAGGGAACTAGTACAAGGAGGGTAGAGCATTACAAAATCTAGTGATCAAATCAAGCACAGTTGGAGTGAGACTCAAGTTACTGTAATTACATTTGGTAGTGAGAATCTTTGGTATTTTCTGAGAAATTATATAACAGCAGAGTTCAAAGAAGCTGAATCACAGAGCATTTGAGATTGATGAACAATGAAGAATGAAAGGCAGATAAAAAAATACATTTTTAGTGAATTAGGAAATCTTTGGAGTACAGAAATAAAAGATTAGAGTGAAGTACTTTTGGGCAGTTCACTATGTATCCAAATAGAGATTTACCTACAGTGTTCTACACAGCACTACGTGAAAGGATCTCCTAAAAGGATTAAACCCATTAACACTTAGAAACCTTAATTTTGAATCACTGAATTTATATATTGTATAAGGAAGCCTATTTGAAGTCCAGGCAACAAGAAGTAAACAATGGGGATAGTCCAGGATTTAGAACTAAACACTAGAAGGTGAAGGTGGTAAAGAGAAAAAGAACACAGTGAGAGAATTTGTCAGTATTTAGAACATAGCAGATCTTAATGTTCTCAAATGATCCATGTAAACAGTACATGCCTAGGACAGTAATTTTTTTCTGCCACAACTAATACATGTCTTACAAAGGAAAATCCACTATTCTCATGTCATGAACATCTTGCTGCAAGGAGAAGATAAACAAAACCTTCAGAAAGCCTGACTGTATTCTCTGTTCAAGTCAGAGTTGTGGTGAAAGCAATGGATGAATCAAGATGGATTTATCCATATTTCCATTTTAGAACCTTTTAGGGTCTACTAAAAACAACACACACCCTTTGCTGTCATACGCTATCCAATGTGTGATGCAAAAAGAGACACAAGAGAGTTCAAGTTTCTCTCAGCAGTGTCTTTTATGTTGGTTATTGGAGAAAGGTATGTTAAGATGCCTGTGAACTCAGAACTTTTAACAGAGGAGCAGATGGTGGTAACCATAGCAACTGATGCATTACTCAATACTTAGATGTTTGTTTCTGAGAGCTGATTGTAGAAATAGTATCCTAGTGTTCAGATGTAGTAAAATGAAAAAAAATTAAATGTAGAAAAAGAAAAATGGCAAGGATCACCACTCAACTAAATTTTGTTTTTTGTTTTAATAAAGGTATCATGACTTACTAAAGGGGAGGTTCATTTTTAGTTATTTTATTTAAGGTAATTATTAAATATGTTAAACATGTAAATAAATAATTAAATAGAAATTCACTACCTTAAGAAATGTGTATATTTAGTGCTACTAGAATTTAAAAAGTGGAAGTGTGTGTGTATGTGTGCCTGGTCATGTGTGTGTATGGCACAGGATGCTTGTGAATGCCAGAGGGTGACTGCAATATTGAGCTTCACCTTTTCCTTTGTTGGAGAGTTTGTCCTTTCATTTCTCTCTGCTAGGTTAGCATGCCTTCAATCCTTTCTGCATCTCCCACCTTCCCAAGGTCGGCATGAGGAGTGCTGCCCTTACAGAATACTGCTACCATGGTGCCAAGCTTTACCTCGGTTTTGGGGCTTCTAACTTGCATTCTTATGCTTGCATGACAAGGGCCTCATACTGTGAGCCATACCTACAACCTAAAGCTAAATATTGTAATAGTCTAAAAATAACACGATTTCATAACCAGAGATTACAGATTGGAATATTGAGTCCTAGATGAAACTTCCAGTCTCCAAGAAGGATTAACACAAAAGAAATAGACATGATTGCAAGGTGTTCCAGTCTCCAAGAAGGATTAACACAAAAGAAATAGACATGATTGCAAGGTGTTTTTATTTATTTTTTTGTTCTGATTCAAAACTGAGCAATCACCAGCACTGAACACTATCTTTTTTTCTCATAGGTAAGTGCTTCTTTGCATTAGTGTGTAGCAGTCAGCATTACCAGGCTAACCGGAGAATTCATCTATAACGCAATAATATAGCGTGATTGATAAAATGTAGGCTGTCTGGTCCTTTTCTCGAGTGCTCGGATTCAGTGGGCTGAAAACTTCTCATCTCCACAAGCTATGTTGGTGCAGATGGTTCCTAGACAACACTGGAAAAATAACAAGTCTCAGTGTGATGCCTCAGGGAAGTGTGGGTCATTTTGACAAGTAAATGGCTCCAAAGGAGGCAGATAAATTTAGCGTGGATTATGTGAGCTTAGTACATAGAAAGATTACTAAGATTTTTAAGTAAAGTGTGATTACATCACTTTCCACCTCCCCTTCTTCTATCTTTTCAGGTCCTTCCTCACTCTCTCAAATTAGTGGCCTATTTTCCTTTGATTATTATTGTTACATATATATGTATATATATTATTGTTATATTTCTATGTTATATTTGGGGAGGTGTGGATTATTCAGGCACAAAGGATTTCTAGTTTCAACTGCGCTATATAATAGGATAATGGATAAGCCATCTTAATTTTTTTAGAACAGCATTAGTTTTGTGTTGCATTAAGGTGGGGAATTGTCATTATTATAACTATAAATAATAAAATAAAAATGTGATGCCTAGACTAATAAACTCAAAAGTGCCTCTTTTCTCTCTCTTCATCATGTAAAAGGGATTTCTATTAATTACTTTTTTCGCTGTTCACTATTTTATGAATTCCCAACTCAGTTACTCAAATTGCTAAAATTAAAATTAAAATTTTAAGTCATACTTCAAGGTTTGTAATAAACGAGTTCTGGATTTGTTCCATATATATTTGAATTGTATCCATTGGTTTATTCACAGTAAGTTTTCAATTATAAGGCAATCTAAGTAAATTATATTTGTACTTAGAGTTATTAAAGAAAGAAATGTTCTGGAACAAACAGTATCAGTAAGCTATTATAACATATCTGCTTTAATGATAGGTAAGAAACAAATACAATTGTTAGTGGCTAAGAAGGATAAATCTGTTATCTAGACTGTTTTCTCAGCAGTAAAATATCCCATGATGTATGCTTGGAGTGACAGTCAGCCAAGACTTAGTCAAAGAAAATGTGAATCATACTAATGTCAGCCATGTTAAAATAACATGGGAAGTTGATTCTGTTCTGTGAGCACTAAATTAAAGCACATGTGACTCTGATGTTTGTGCAAAGAAACATACTTCCTGTCACATCTGTAAGAAATTTTAAGCCTTATAACATCACCTTATTAATGAATAATACAATTTTAAGTACAAAAATATTAGGAAATTCAAATAGCTAGAAAAGCAAGGGGTGGGTGGCAGGTAGAAATGCTTATTAGAAGGGATTTGACCCATCTCTTGTAGTCCATGGATCAGTTGTCTTGAGTTGTGACTTTAGAAAGCCATTGGTGAGTGGCACTTTGAAACGGCATCTATTCTGGGTTTGGATGTAAAATGTTCCCCCCCAGGCTCAATGGTTTTCTCACCTGTTTCCCTGCTGATGGCACTGTTTTGGCAGAGGATGGAATCTTCAGGATCCTGATCCCCTCTAAAGGAAGGGGGTACCAGTGCAATGGGGTTGAGATCTGTAGGTAGTTCTGCTTCTTATTGAAGCGCTCCAGTTTTCGATCCCTGGATATATAACAAGGCCCTACTACCAGAAAAGGAGCACCAGGCACAGTGCCTTCCCTGCAAGCATGGATTCCAGTTTCTTGAAGCCTGAGCCAAAATGGGGATTTCTTCCCATAAATAGCTTCTGTTATTTACTTTGTCATAGCAATTAGGAAAGTAATTAACACAGAATTCCTTATTTCTGATTGTTCTCTCTGATCCTGTGTCTGTACTAGTTAGTTCCATGGGCATGGTGACAGCAGGATCTGGCATGACAGGTGCGGAAGGCTGAACACCACTCTAAGAAGTGTGTAGATGGCCCTAGAAGATGCCATTGAAAGACTAGAAGAGACTGTTCTTCAAAGGCAAACAGGATGGACATCGGAGGAGGGAGAAAACAGGGAACAGGACAGGAGCCTACCACAGAGGACCTCTGAAAGGCTCTACTCTTCAGGGTATTGAGGCAGATGCTGAGACTCATAGCCAAACTTTGGGCAGAGTGCAGGGAAGCTTATGAAAGAAGTGGGAGATAGAAAGACCTGGAGAGGACAGGAGCTCCACAAGGAGAGCAACAGATCCAAAGTCTGGACACAGAGGTCTTCTCTGAGACTGATACTCCAGCCAAGGACCACTCATGGAGATGGCCTGGAACCCCTGCAGAGGTAGCCTATGGCAGTTCAGTATCCAAGTGGGTTCCATAATAATGGGGACAGGGACTGTCTCTGACATGAACTGATTGGCTTGCTCTTTGATCACCTCCCCCTGATGGGGGAGTAGCCTTATCAGGCCACAGAGGAAGACAATGCAGCCAGTCCTGATGAGACCTGATATACTAGGATCAGAGGGAAGGGAAAGAGGACCTCCCATATCAGTGGATTGGGAGAGGGACACAGGTGGGAAAGAGGGAGGGTGTGATTGGGAGGGGAGGATGGAGGGAGGTACAGGGGGGATACAAAGTGAATAAACTGTAATTAATAAAAATAATTAATTAAAAAGAAAAAATAATAAAATAAAAATTCGTGTGAAGTGTTGTCTTTTATTTTTTGTGTATATAGTTCTAAGATATTTTTTATCAAACCCAGTTTCTTTTAAAATATTTATGATTATTTTATATAGATTTTCCTTTTCTTTTCAAAGAGAAATTTTACCTGTGTAATTATTTATTAGTATTTTCTCAACTTTCTTATCTTTGAGCCTAAACCTTCTTACCTGGCAAGCCATTATTATTTTGAAAGTAAAACAGACTGAGCTCAAATAATTCAAGCCAAATGTACCACTCTACTATTTAGGAGCCCTTTAGGTTTAAGTAACTGTAGTCCTTCGTAAATGCCATGTTGTCATATTAAATGCAAATATCCCAGACCTTACACCAACAGTTGTAATAGGATCAGAGTGAGCTGTCTGGGTTCTCTATTGAACTTGTGTACTATATACCTTGAATTTGTACCTATACATGAACTTCAGGGGCTCCTAATTATTCAACTTTTTAAATAAAAATATTGTGATTATCTTATAGGTACATTTGGCCATTTTCTCTGTATTGTTTGTTACTATTGTACCTGAGAATAATGTGAAAAGGGGGTGTCTTAAAACAAGAACATAGGTCTTCTGTTAGTAAAAAAAAAACACTAGGAAATAAAAGAATAATGGTATCCATGAGAGTGACAGAAATACAAAATAGAAGCACATGGATATAGAATGAAATGGCAGATAGATATGATCTAATCAAGGAGCTAGCAAAGTCTCCCAAGAGGGAGCTCTGTTCAAATTAAAATATGAGGAGTATGAGATAATCAAATAGTATAGTTTAGAAAATGTAGACATTCTTGGTAGAGAAGCAGCGTGTTTGGAGGCCTTCCACATGATAGAAAATGGAAGAACCCGAAGTATGAAGAAGACAGTGTGGAAAAAAATACCCTGCAGAATGCTGAGATGTATTATCTAGCTCGCCACAGTCCATAAGCAAATACCCCACACCAGTGTTCCAACCTAGAAGCTCTGGAATGGGCCATCCCAAGACTGTGAAGTCCCTCTTCTCTATAAACTATTAAAATCTGGAAGTCATTCTCACCAGTAACATAATCTGGTGTCGGCTGAGAGATCATTTTGTGAGCCACAGTATGTGCCGGTCAGCATTTCTAGGTTAAAGGGAGTTACTATTACTTATTTTGGCAACTAGTTGCTCTATTAGCTTCTATCTATTTGCCAGGGACACTGGAAACTTCTTCAGTTATCTTTACATGTTAATTTTAAATAAGCTTGGGAGGGGGGGATAAACAATTTGCTCACCTGTTATTCTTATGTATGACAACTGCTGTTATCATTGGCTAAATCTAATAGGCCTTGGGAAAGATGCCAAGTTTATAGACTTCTTGTCCTGGCTGTTTTTATTTTAAAAAAGCAAACCAAACCAAACCAAAACAAAACAAAACAAAACAAAAACCTGATTATTCATTTGCTCTGAACTTTCTGTATACTCTCAAAAATTTATTCTTTATTAGCTTCTATATTGAAGACAGCATTCTTCTGTTTATAATATTTAATCTCAGCTTACATCAGTGCTCTAAGAGAGTGGAGCAGGTGAATTTAGGGTATTATCTCTCTTATCACCAAACTGTATCTTGCAGTCTCTGGGTTTTTGCTGTTGCATCATGGTGTCCTGGTTTATCTCTTTTTTAAAAAATTTATTACAATTTATTCACTTTGTATCCTTGCTGGCCCCTCCTAGTCTCCCCCTCCTTCCCTGCTCTCACCACTCCCCCTGCCCCAGTCCACTGACAGGGGAGGTCCTCCTTCCCTTCCATCTGACCCTAGCCTATCAGGTCTCATCAGCATTGTCTTCCTCTGTGGCCTGGTAAGGCTGCTCCCCGTCCCCCCCTCCGTCCACAGGGGGAAGTGATCAAAGAGCCAGCCACTGAGTTCATGTCAGAGACAGTCCCTGTTCCCTTTACTAGGGTTCCTACTTAGAGACTGAGGTGCCATGGGCCACATCTGTGCAGGGGCTCTGGTTTATCTCTTACATCAAGAAACAAACTATCCATGGACTTCAATTTGTATATAACTCCAATTTTCTTCTATAATTTTGAAATGTGCAATTGGAATTTAGTGACTGAATGGCATATTAATTGCATTTCTAGTTTCTGCAACCCAATACCTGCCTGGCAAAAGGCAACTTGGGAGAGAAGAGATTTGTTTTAGTTCATGGTAAGGAGGCATAGTATCTAGAACCCCTGCTTAGGTATGAAACCTTGAGGTTGGTTACACACTGACAACAGAATGGAGTAGAGACAGGAATTAGGGTAGGAACCAGGATCAGTATACAATCCATGAACCTGTAGTTAACGACCTTTCACCAGCCAAGTCCACCTCTTTAAGGTTCCATGACCTCCCCAAACAGTACCACCTCTGGGTATCAAGCATTCCAATGCATGAACATGTGGGGAACCTTTCACCTTCATTCTATAACAAATGTCATCATGACCATACTGTCTGTTTCAGGGATGCTTATGTAAGAGCTGCCCTCTTTCTTTGAAGGGGAACCATGCCTTATGTGCAGCCCTGGGTGAACAAGATTAGTCTGAACCATATGATGACAGGTGAAAGCACAATAAAAAGATACTTTTAAAATGTTTAATTGTATTATCTTTTCAAAGAGTTTCACACTTAAGCATTGTATTTACACAATATACACAATTTCACCCCTCCACCAGCTCCACCTAGATTTCACTCTTTAATCAAATCTATGACCTCATACATATTGTTACACATCACACACATTATTATTAATTATTACTGTTACACACCTCCTAATCCTTCTCAACGTTCTCAAATGTTTCCACTAATTGAGGCCCAGGTATTCAAATTCTGAAGTCTAATGAAGGAGCATTGAAACTACCATTGTAGATATTGCACACATGCTTGCATACATACAGATACATACAAACCTACAGACTCCATTTTGCATTGTCCACAGGCATATGCATTTAGGGCTGATTACCTGAGCCTGCATAACCTATTATGGAGGAGCTTGCTCTCGGATAAAACTGATTCTCTCAGCATCCGTTGATTGCCCACTCAGCTTCATCTATGCATAGGGTCCTGTAAAATTTCCCACCTTAGAGTTTTTTATCTGGAAATATTAACATCCCTCATTTTTGCTTCAGCAAAGATTATAAAGAGCTTCATCCTCATACTGAAGCTATTATTTGTCATGTCCTTGGTTATTGACATCTCTGCCCTTAGGAATGGTACTCAATCCATCTAAAGAAGAAGGGAATATAACTACCTCAGAAAAGCCACCTCCTACATCTCATCTAGTTCTACCACTGTGAAATGCACCTACCCTCATGAGGCAGACAAATTCTATTATGTTTCCAGTGACTTTGCTTCTTTGTATCAATGATGACCTTGGAGGGGTCACTTTTCTGTGATTAGAATAAGTAATATTGTAATTCCTGTCTTGCTAGCAGAGACACTCCCTTGGTGGTTTTTGAAGGAACAGATGAGGTTTGGAGAGAAGTGGTGAAGAACTATGCTGTGCCTTTGGCTAACAGCCAGAAAAACAGATTGGTAGGGTTTTTTTTAGTTTAATTTAATTTAATTTAAATTTCATTTTTTAATATTAATTACAGTTTATTCACTTTGTATCCCAGCTGTAGCCCCTCCCTCATTCCCTCATATTCCCACCCTCCCTCTCTCCACTCCTCCCATGCTTCTCTCTAAGTCCACTGATAAGGGAGGTCCTCCTTCCTTTCCATCTGACCCTAGCTTATCAGGTCTCATCAGGACTGGCTGCACTGTCCTCCTCTGTGGTCTGGTAAGGCTGCTACCCCCTCGTGGGGAGGGTTTGAGCCAGCCACTGAGTTCATGTCAGAGACAGTTCTTGTTCCCCTTAATAGGAAACTGACTCGTATACTGAGTTGCCATTGGCTTCATCTGTGCAGGGGGGTTCTAGGTTATATCCATGAATGATCCTTGGTTGGAGTATCAGTCTCAGAAAAGACTCCTGGACCCAGATTTTTTGGTTCCATTGCTCTCCTTGTGGAGCTCCTGTCCCCTCCAGGTCTTACTATCTCCCCCTTCTTTCATAAGATTCCCTGCACTCTGCCTAAAGTTTGGCTATGAGTCTCAGCATCTGCTTTGATACACTGCTAGGTAAAGTCTTTCAGAGGCCCTCTGTGGTAGGCTCCTGACCTGTTCCCTGTTTTCTCCTTCCAATGTCTATCCCATTTGTCTTTCTGAGTGAGGATTGCTCATCTTACCTAGGGTCCTCCTTCTTGCTTAGCTTCTTTAGGTGTACAGATTTTAGTATGTTTATCCTATATTATATGTCTAATATCCACTTATAAGTGAGTATATACCGTGTGTGTCTTTCTGCTTCTGGGATACCTCATTGAGGATGATCTTTTCTAGATCCCAGATTTGTAGTTTTAAAAGTTTGTATGACATGCCAGGGAGTGACAGACTGGCTAGATCCCAGTGGAGGACATTGCAGCCAACCCTGAGGAGACAGGATGAGCTGGGGTTGGATGGAAGGGGAGGAGGTCCTCCCCCGTTGGTGGACTTGGAGGGGGCGGGGAGGAGATGAGGGAGGGTTGGGGAGGGTGGGAGGGAATGAGGGAGGGGGCTACGCTTGGGATGCAAAGTACCTAACCTGTGATTGATAACAAAAAATAAAAAAAAAATGTAAAAAAAAAGTTTGTATGAAATTGAAATTTTCCAACCTCTTTATGGATTATGGAAATGGATTTCTCTCAAGGTGAGCCATTAAATGAGATATCAACCTTGTTCTTCAGCCTCATTGCAGCCTCAGGAAAAAAAATCAGGTATAGCAAAAGTTCAGGTATAGCAAGGCTGCTTCCCCCTCAGGTGGAAGTGATCCAAGAGCCAACCCATGAGTTCATGTCAGAGATGTTTCCTGGTCCTTTTGGGGGGAACCCTCTTGTATACTGAGCTGCCTTGGGCTACTTCTGTGCAGGGGTTCTAGGTTATATCCATGCATGGTCCTTGTTTGGAGTATCTGTCTCAGAAAAGACCACTGTGCCCAGATTTTTTGGTTCTGTTGTTCTCTTTCTGGAGCTCCTGTTCCCTCCAGGTCTTTCTATATCCCCCTTCTTTCATATGATTCCCTGCACTCTGCCCAAAGTTTGGATATGCATCTCAGCATATGTTTTGATCCCCTGCTGGGTGAAGTCTTTCAGAAGATGTCTGTGATAGTGCCAGGCCACAGAGGAAGACAGAGAAGCCAGTTCTGATGAGACCTGATAGACTATGGTCAAATGGAAGGGAAGGAAGACCTCCCCTATCATTGGACTGGAGGAGGGGCATAGGAGAAGAAGAGAGAGGGAGGGTGGGATTGGGAATGGATGGGGAGGAGGCTACAGCTGGGATACAGAGTGAATAAACTGAAATTAATAAATAAATAAAAAGTTTCAGGTCATCTAGTATTGGTGTCCTTCCTTACAAGGGGTATGTGATATGATTATAGTTTGTTATTTTCATCTTGTGGTAACTTTGTAAACCAAAGTATAGAGCCAGACTATCAAATGAGGAAAATTTAGAAGGAAAGCAAGTTAAACAGAGATGTCTATTCTGATACTCTCTCACATCTCACTGTAGTATTTCAGCTGCCATTCTCTAAGGCCTGCACCCCGCCCCACCTTCTCCATGCACGTTTCACTTTCATCCCGAAACAAGGTGGTCCATTATGGAGTGACCTTTTGGGGCTGCTCTTATAGACAGCAGATCTAGTTGTTGTTCCCTCCACAGAGTGGGGCTGCCGAGCAGGTAGCACTTCCTCACGCTTTCTTGTCTACTCCTGGGTGGAGGACAGAATATTCGCCGTGAAAAGAGATCATTGTGTGTAGAAGAAATGAAAACCTGATGCTCGTCCTCATTGTGTTGTTGCTGTTTCAGATACTGTCACAAAAATACTTCCAATGAGGTTACTCCATTGCTTAAAAAGTTTTTCTCCCTTTCTCACAGGAGTGGTGGCTCCATTCTAAAAAAAAGAGATTTGGAAAGTCATGGACTGTCCTTTAGATTGTTTTTAAAACTTTAAAACCTTTACCATATATTTTCGCTACCGTTGCTGAATTGCACTTCAGTGCTGGCTTTCTAGTCTCTGCCCCAATGATGTTCTTATTTATTTTCTTTTATGTCATGTGACAAATCCCTGAGTTCCCAGAGGAGCCATTTCTCATCCCTCTAATGACTTCCCGTTTCCCAGAGGCAGGGAATGTACCAATTAATTTGCTGAGTAAGTAAATAATAGCATTTGATGCACGCATAGGAATGATGTACAGACTTTTCCCACCCCCTGTTCACCTATTTTTAATGCAATGCTAGCTGAATATTAATATACTCAAATTGTTCTTGCTTCATACCTGACTCATCCTTAGTTAGATATTTTGACTGCTTCGCTAATTCCTTAGATATTCCCATCAACTGCTACTTCAAAAACTTAGGCTTACATAGCAGCTGGTACTTAGCTCATTAGCTTCATGTGTGGTGATATAGTAGAAGACTTCCTTTTGCTGGTATCCTGCCTCTGGCAGCTGGACACTTCATCTTATTGCGGAGTTGTGTTTCTGTGCTTCTGACCCAGTTTCCTTTCCCCAGAGGAGCCAGATCTTGGTATCTTGTGTACCTCTCCTGGCCTGGAGGAGCCTGGCATGTCTAATTAACTCCCTCACTGCTGTTTCCTACCAGGCTTCCTCCAGCCCCATACTTTTCCAACTTGCCTGCTCTCCCATTCTTTCCCTTAACTGTCCTTAAGCAAAAGTCTGCAGTGATGGACAGGTCAAAATAGCTTTAGCTAATTTGCTATGCATAGGAGCTGAAAGCAGGGATATTAGATTCAGATAATGTAGATATAAGTCTGATTACTTATAAATTATAGCCATGAGCAAGTTACAAAATCTCTTTCAATCCTGTGCAAAACAAATATAATTTATTTTGTGCTTCTGAACTTTTTTTTGGGCCCTAAAGTCTCTCATTTCTCATATTAAAATGACAGAAACATTCCTTTTATGTCACATTTTCATTGTTTCACAACTGACTGTGATTTAGCTATGGCTTTTAATGAATGTCCTTTATCAGAATGACAGACAGTACATACTTTTCTCTTCCTATTTGATTGAGTATCTGTTATTTATTATAAATAGCAGTTTGTTCTTGTCACATACAATCATACCTCTATGCAGATGGTCAGCTACCCTTTCTCTTCACTCTACCATCACAGTTAGCTGCCCTGAATATGTTTTAAAATGTAAGTAGAGCCTTTTGAGTAATTACAAATTGACTTTTAAAAATGTGTTAGCATGTTTTTTTGATATCTTGGTATGCAATTTTGCTTACTGATAACTGGTTTATTTCTTGGAATTAAATTTGCCAAGTTATTTTGATTTCTGTTTGTTTTTGTTGTTGTTTTTTGCATATGAGGTTATTAGTGTGACACTTATTTTAGAAAAATAGGAGAGTCACCCCCCTTTTTTTAAAAAATCTTTCTGAAACTTTGTATAAGATTAATATGCTTCCTAGAATTTTCATGAAATCCATCAATAAAATGGCCAGGAACTGAAGTCTCTTTTGTTAAAAATTAGGTGAGGTTGATTTTCTTTTAAATAAAGCTATTTAGATTTTTTTCCTTTGTGTTCTTTTGGAGACTTTAATTTTTCAAAGAACTTAACCATTATTGGCCAGCTACAAATACTGTTCTCTGTAGCATCTGCAATGATCTTCAGTAATAGGTGCCTTGGGATTTTTATTGCTATAACAAAACAACACTTGAAGAGCAAAGGATTTTTTTTGGCTTATAGTTTTTAGTCCAACACAGAGGGAAGTAAGGACAGGAACTAAAGACTGGAACCCTGAGGCAGACACTGATTCAGAGGCCATGGAAGAGTGCTATTTGCTGGCTTGCTCCTCATGGTTTGCTCATCCTGCTTCCTTGTGCAACTCAGAACCACCTGCCCTGGGGTGACATCACCCACAGTGAAAACGCCCTACAGACTTGCCTACAAGCCAATGCGATGGGGCATTTTCTCAATTGAGATTGCATTTTCCCATATGATCCTAACTGTGTCAAGCTGAGGTAAGTTTACCAGCCCAACAGGCTGCTTTCATTTACTGTGAGTGAGATTTGTATTCATTCTCTCTCTGTCATCCTCTCCCTCCTTCCTCCCCTCCTTGAACTGTACCCAGAAAAAGTGGGGTTGTGTCTTCACTATCATCAGGTTGCAAACAGGCTCCAGCATCTTTTATGATTTCTTCTTTGGTCTATAGACTATACACTATTGAGTAGTGTATAAAATCCAAAAGTTGTTGTTTTGCTATGTACCTTTCTTGTTTTTGCTGTTATTTATTTTAAATTTCAATTTCTTAGATACGTAGAGGACATATTTCATAAGACAAACAGTTTTTTAATGTAGTAAGGCATATTTTGTGGCCCAACTTAAGATATACTGTCATGTATGTTCCAAGTTTACTGAGAGAATAGTGTGTACTTTTGTTATTATTGGATATAGTATTCTGTAAATCTCTAAGTCAAGGTGTTTTATTTTTCCTTTTTATAATACCCTTCTTGATTTTTCTAGTTGTTTCCACTAAATGAGGGATATTAATATGTACAACTCTGTGGGTTGAAGAGATGGCTCAGAAGCTAAGTGTACTGTCTGCTCCCCCAGAGGTCCTGAGTTCAATTCCCAGCAACCATATGGTAGCTCATAACCATCTCTAAAGGGACTGATATTCTTTTCTGCCATGCAGGCACACATGCTAACAAATAGAGTGTATATATATATATATATATATATATATATATATATATATATATCTTTATTTTAAAAAGTAGGAATATGAACAACTCTGTAATTTGTCTCTTTATGGAAAGATTTGTTGATATATATATATATATATATATATATATATATATATATGTATGTACCTGCTTGTATGCACATGCAACATACACATGCAGGCTCTTCAGGGGCCACACAAGGATGCCAAATCCCCTGGATCTTATGCACAGGTGAGTGTTAGATGCCAGAACTTGTTGCTGAAACTTGAACCCAGGTCTTCTGCAAGGGCATCAAGTACCAGCTCTTCAAGCCTACTTCTCTCTCTCTCTTTCTCCCTCTCAAATATAAACACACACACACACACACACACATATATATATATATACATAGATATATGTGTATCTATGTATTTATGTATATATGTATATATATTTAGCCATTTTTGGCATTTTGAAATTCTGTTATTAAGTGCATTCACATTAGAGACTTTTATCATGTTGATAAATGGACTTATTTATTGAGAAAAAGTCTATGTTTAGCTTTAGAACACTTTATATATTTAAGTTTACTTTTAAATCAGTATGGCCATACCTGTTTTCTGACCATTATTACTTGCATAGCATTTTTCTTTTTTTTCTTCTTTATTTTCTAACCTCTGTGTATTGCTACTTAGTTTATAGATTTTTAACTTTATCATTTACTAAAACAGAAGGTAGAATTGAATCCTGTCTCACTGTCTTTCATGAAAATTTCTTTCATTTTATTGGAGTATTTTCTTAGATTTGCATTTATTATATTTTTATGTAGGTGGTACATTTAACATTTCACTGCTTTTTGCACATAAATTTTTATCTCTATTTTATTTCATAGCAATCAAATTTAAATAATTTTATTTTTCTAATTTTCAGTGATGTTTAGTTATTACAATGTTCATCTTTAACTTGTACTATGCTTAAGATTAATGCTATGTAATATTACATATTTCCACTGATTTACTGTGCTAACTGGCCATTTTAATTATCAGATTTTTACTTGAAATAATATTTTTCAACTTATGTAAATTCATAATTAGTATATCACATCAGTGGACTGAAATACAAAAGTCATATGATTATATAAATAAATACTCAAAAACATTCCATATACTGAGCATAACAAAATTATTTATGTAAGAAATATATCTATACATAATAATGGCCATAAATGAGAGTATCCCAGCCACACACTCTGCTCAGGGAAGAAAAGCTGTATATGTTTCTGCTGAGATCTGGAATAAAATGAAAATATCTCTTTAACCTAATCCTACTGAAAGCAGCATTGAGCATCTTAACTAGAGGAAACAGGCATTTGGAAGGGATGAAAGGAATGCAGATAAATAATAAGGATGTAAGGGAAAGAATACTTTTCAGCAGATCATATTATTTCCTAGAGAGGTGTGAAGGGTTCACCATGCCATCAAAAGTGATAAATAAGTTGAATAAATTCCTCCATTATAAAAATTTAGATATCATCAGAGAAGTTGCTGACTTGCTGTGGGATGAACTATAGAGGTAATGCCAGGCATAACCGCTGCACAAATAAAATATGTGTGAAATCTTTAACTAAGGAAATACATAATCTGTACAAAAACAAAACAAAAACAAATCTCCCAAGGGAAAAATGTCAAAGATGTGAACAGGCTACCAAAGCTCATGATTGAAAGCTTAATATTGTTTAAATGCTTATAAACTCCAAGTTAGTTTCTAGATTCAGTGTTGTCTACATCAAATTATCAATGACATTCTTCACAAAAATAGGAAAAAAAACCCTCCTAAAATTTATAAAAAGGAACAGAAGACCCCAAGTGCCCCCAAAGCTGCTTGGAGCCAAAGCTCTATTGGTGCAATCCTAATAGCAATTTTTAAGACATTGCAGGAATATAGTAAGCAATGTAATGCAATTCATGTGTAGAAACTGACTTATCATCCATGGAAACAGAAATCAACCTATGCTTGTGTGGGTCAATTGCTTCTCAATGAAGAAACCAAAAACAGTTCTTGATGGAAAATAGCCTCTTCAATCCATAGTGAAAATACTTGGATATTCATATAAAAACTAATGCAACTTGACCTTCTACCTCTCATCCTTTAAAACACCAGCTCAAAATGATCAAAGACTCAACCCAAGACTATAAAACTGTAAATGGGCCAGTACAGAGTGTGGAGGGAGGAGGCTAGTACTCACTCAGAGACTACAATCCCAGACACTTAGTAGGTTCAGGCAAAACTGCAATTCCACTCAGTGACATCCTGTATGTATGTGTGTGTATGTGTATGTGTGTGTAGATAGATAGATAGATAGATAGATAGATAGATAGATAGATAGATAGATAGATAGATAGATAGATAAAAAGAGAAGCCTGGAGATACAGGACAGTGGTAGGGAGTTTGTCTAACATCATGAAATTTCAGGTTTATTTACCTATCTCTGTAAAACATAGAGAAATTACTAAGGCTTTGGTAAAAGCAATAAAAAGAAAA
Source organism: Pachyuromys duprasi (assembly GCA_028658305.1). Lineage (NCBI taxonomy): Eukaryota > Metazoa > Chordata > Mammalia > Rodentia > Muridae > Pachyuromys > Pachyuromys duprasi. The sequence continues at coordinate 62,381,787 of CM053766.1, forward strand.
ACACAAAAAATCAACCAAATAATAATAGCAAAACCTTTTATAAGACTGCCTATGACATAGAATGCAAACAAAAACAGAAAAATGTAATTATATAAAACCAAAAAGTTTTGTATAAGAGGAAATAATTGAGTAAAGACACTACTTCTCACTGGGAGGTAATAATTTTAAATTCATGTTATGACAGGAGAATAATAGAAAACATAAAGATCTCAGGAACACAGGACAAGCCCTTCAGGTAATTTTATTAAAATATCCAAATAGTCTGGATAGGCATTTCCTCCAAACATTTATTAACTATCTGGGAATTCCATATCATGTACCTTGTAACACTTACTTCCCAGTCCTCCCAGGTCTGACTGACCCCCTCTGTGCCCTCCCCACAAGTAGCAAGTAAGTTACATATGAGATGTATTCAACATCCCTGGTCTTCAGGACAATGCAAACCAAAGCTAGAATGAGATGCTATCTTATGTTACTCAGATTGGGCGTTCTTTTTCTAAAGGCAAAAGTAGGTTCTGTTAGGAATGAAAAGAAAAGAAAAGTCTATTAACTGCTAGAAATAAGAGAAATTAACACAACTTTTGTGAAGAACAGTGTGGGAATCCCTTAAAGTGGACAATAGATTTATTTGAATGAGCTATTCCATGTCTGTGTGTATTTGTCAAGGAAATGAAATCAGCATAACAAAGAGATTTCTGTACTCTCATACATATTGTAGCAATATTCACAGGAGCTAAGACATCTAGAATCAGCTTAAGTGGCAATTGGCAGATGACTGGATAAAGGAAATGTAATGTGTGTGCATTCATAGACATACACACACAGGAGAGAGAGACAGAGACAGAGGTAGAAACAGAGACAGACGTACAGGCAGACAGAGACAGAGAGTGGGTTATTCCACCATTAAAAAATGTGATTCTGTCATTTGAAATACAATGAAAGGAACTGGAAAACATTGCTTAAGTGAAGTGAATCAAACGCACAAAGGCAATTCCTGTCTGCTACCTAACATGCGAAAACTAAAACAGTTGATTTCAAAGAACACAGTAAAATATGATTTTCTAGATGGCAGGAAGGTTGGGGGATGAGAATGCATAGAAAGAAGTTCTATAATATGGAGCAAACGCAATAGAACAGTGAGAATGTTTTCTGTCGTGGACTGCCCTGAATGATGACCAGTGCACAAGGACCTAGAACACATTATATGAAGCCTTAAAGGGACTCATAGGTTCTGAGCACAAAGAAATGACATGGAGGTTTAAACACTAAGGCCTCTAAGATGAACAGTACACATTGTGCCCCTGTATCAAATTATCACCCTGTATGCCATTACTATCTGCAATTAAAAGGTGTTAATTAAAAATTGTTAATGTAATATTTCATATATTTTCCCTGTGTGCATATATAGAACTAAAACCCAATTGGCAAGTGATGCACTTAGATCGGATTAGGATTAGTAGCACCAATCAGGATTTCGTGCATGATTATTGGAGCTTAGATTTTCAAGCATACAGGGAAGCTACAGTATCCCACATGCTAGCCCAGGTTGCTGTTATGATGCATACTGGCTTGAGCTCCAAAACACAATGTGTATAGTGGCTCAGAAAAATCCCATGGCATTTCAGCAGCCGTTGCCCTTAAACCCTTTAGCAGCTTTATGCTATTTCATGTAAAATTTCAAGGAAAGCATGTCATGTTTTCTACTTGAGAAAATTCTTCCAGTAATCAGTTTTCACTCTTTCTACAGTCACTAGTCGATAGGAGAAATAATGCAAAAAAGTAGAAGAAATTGCCTTAATAAACTGGGCAAAGTTGTCTGGGTAGATTGAAATGACTAGAATGGAAAAAAAATCACCCAGTGAACGATGAAGATGTATAAGACAAGTTTTCTATCAATCATCCAGCTGTCTGGTACATCTTAGGGGATAAAATTGCTAAGGAACCAAGTAATTTCCCACTCTAGCTAGAGTCCTTAGAATTGCGTTCTTTGTCCTGGGGTTCATTTTAAATACTATTGATATTTATGAAGTGACTCCTTGTAACTACTTTAGAAACTTTGCAGCAATTGTTCATTTTCTAGGACTCTAGAGGCAAGCAGAGAGAGTGTCACAATCCGGTTTCTTAGTTTAGCCTTAGGTAAATAAATGTGACTGTTTGTATTGGATTAATCTGCCTTCTTTGTCCCTTGGTGATGAGAAGTCTAAAAGAAAGTAGTTCAAGATACTTTGATGTTAAAAGGGAGTTGTTGGCTAATAACAGCAGTGAACTTACCATTCTGAAGTGGTTTTTGATCTATACCTATACTTCTATCGCCAAGATGTTTTCTCTCCATCTCTTGGTGTTGTTTTCCTCTGTGTGCTTGGATTCTAAACCACACACTTTTGAAAAGAACAAGATGTTTATTAAGCTCAGTAGAGCCAGCTAGGTGGGGCATGTTAGATGGATTCCTGTGGGTCAGTGTCCACCCATACTGATGGAGG
>CM053766.1:62384766-62440601 GCA_028658305.1 Pachyuromys duprasi
TTTATTTTTTTTAATGTTGGGATAGGTTTTATTATTTCTTCATACCCCTTGCTTGATTGCTTTGCTATCAGCACAAATTTAAAAAGTGGTTATTTCTCCCAAAATTTTTTGAGTGTGAGACAAGCATTCTGGAGAAAGGTCTTGCTATGAAGCTCAGGATGCATTCAATTGTGTCATTCTCCTGCCTCATCTAGACTGGGATTGCAGGCATGCGCCATGATACCCATGATGCTATATTTTTCCCAGTGTTCCACAGATGGATGGGTAGCCAGAGGACCTTTGGCCCACTTTGTTACAGAAAGGATCTCACTAGATTAGCTAGCCCACCCACCTGCCTCTGACTCAAGTGCCCTGAGTACAAGTGGGTGCTACCAGGCCTGGATCTCTCTCTTCATCTTTGTGGACTGCATCTGTACAGAAGACCTTCACGTGTCAGTCTGAGGAGGTTTCTGAGAGTCTTGCAAATACCTCCCATAGGTGTATCTTCCCTAGGTATATGGATATAAATCCTCCACTACAAGGATTGTCTGTTTTCCTTTTCCAGGAAAGTAATCTCTTGGTTACTCTGGTGCCTGTCTGAAATACAGTCATTTTTCTCAAGCTTTCTATGGCTGACTAGCTTTCACTTCTCTGTTACTGCAGGCCGAAGTGTGTAGCTGTAGGAGGTAAGACAGCGCTAATCCTTTGGGCGGTTTTCTCCAAATCCAGAACACGAGATGCAAATCCCATGCTTTTCCCACTCACAGGAAGAAGCTGCGAGTTTTCTCCCTGTTACTCAATGCTGAGTCAGGAAACACTCGGCCAAAACTTTCTCCCCGGTTCCCGTGAGCTGGTGTCAGCTTCATGTTGCTGGAGTAGCCTCATGACTGTTGTCTGGATTTTTCACAAAGGAAACTTGTCCATGTCGCTGCTGAGTCAGAGTCACTGAAGGGCGGCCTAGAGGTTCGGAGTTCCCACCTCAGCTTCTTGCTGATACCCGTTTCCTTTCCATCTTCTTCAGCAGAGATATTTTACAGAGATAAGCAAATGTTTTACACCTCATTTCTTTGTGGCTAGGGACAAAAGCTCAGCGATTTGATGGATGTCGGTCTGTTTTAAGACACTTTAAGAATGTGTATTTCTATACGTGAACAAGGGAGTGTGTGTATTCATGTGCGTGTGGTATACCTGCGTATAATGTGTGCAGACATGTCTGTGGGGGTGCATGAGCCTTTGTGTGTGTGCAGAGCCTGGAGGAGAACTTCAAGTGTCCCGCTCTGTCCATTATTCTACACTCCTTTGAGACAGGGTCTGTTGGCCTTTCCACAGCTAGGTTGGTCATCACGCTTCATGAGGCCACTTGTGAGTGCAACCACAGGGCTGGAGTGAAGGTTGCACTCATGTTTGGCATTCTGCATGGATGCTGGGATCTGAATCCAGGTCCTCCTGCCTTGGGCCTTCGCTTTTACTCTCTGGGCCACCCACTGCTCAGGCTACCAGCTTGGATTCTCCTGGGTTTGTTTTGTCTGGGGTAACATGAGAAGCATGTGGTATTTTCTGAGAGGAACAGAATCCACAGCTGGACCAATGGCCCTACAGTACTAATCTAATCGCCCTGACACTGTCCTTTTATTTGTACATGTAGATAATGATAAACAGTTCATCAGACTCTTGTACTTATACTGTGAAGCTGGACAGTCTAAACTCAGAACATCAATTGTTTGTAATGACTGCAGGGTATATCCTGAAAATATACATGTTGTTGTTATTGGTAGTGTTTTTTTTTTACCAAAATAATTAATATATGTGGCTTAATTTTACTCTTCATTCTTTCCTCTATGTTTAACAAAGTAATAAAATTTGAGTTTATTATAAATTCTAAATATCTAAATCTTGTTGTATGCTCTGTATTTAGTTTTAACTTATATATGGTAGCACCCTTTTCTGATATGCTGAAATCTTAAAATTCAATTATGTGGATAGATATTTTACATTTACACTTATGCTAGATGTTATTCAGGGATAAAATATCATAAAACATAAAGAACAGAAACACAGGTGAAGAGAGAATTATCTTCATTTATTTGTTTCTTTCCTAAATCACTGGTTCTGTTTTTCCTGCATGTTAAAACAATTGAGATATTAATCCAAACTCCGAGGTGATTTAAATGCAGCAAACTCCTCGCCTATTCTCAGAGATGTAGCAAGTTACACTGCAGATACTCTGGAGAAATTCAAGGCCATTCAAGAACTGTTATCTAACTTGTGTGAGGTAATATACACATGTATCCTCTTAAAAGCCCATTGTCTATGGATTAAGGAAGAGTCTGTTTACATGTTCTTCTAATCCCGGAGAGAGAATGCAAACCAGGCCTGGAAACCATCCCACTGCTTAAGTTTTCCTCTTGTAAAGAACAGGAGGCCAGCACACCTTCAGGCATTTAGACTTAATGGGTTCAGTTGTTTCCAAGCTTGGTCTTTATGTGTTTAAAGCTGAAATCCTGACTAGATTTTCTGCTGGACAAATGTTCTCATTGAAGAAGAGCAACAATGAAGCACACAGACAGCTCTTCAACATGACGCACGTTCTTGCTTGTTCTTTTGTTTGATTGTAGGAGTGGGTTTCTATAGACAAGGGAGAACATGGAAATGAATTCAGCAGCATTCGGTCTGTACTGTGAACTGAAATATGACTTACACATGTTGTTTGATAGGAATTTTAAATGGTCTTTGTTCAGGAAGAAAAGGATCAAGTCTCTCTGTAATGGATATACTTGTAATTTTCAAGAGAAGCCTAGACTTCTGTGAATGGTAAAGCGTCACGCAGTGGAAGAACGCTGACAGTACTATGCAAACATTGTGCCAATAATTATGTTCAACAGTAACTTTCAATATAAAACTCACTGTTAGCCTTTTTTTTAAAGGCAGTATTCAGACTACACGTACATTGTGGGGTTGTGGGAAAAAGTATTCTACTAAAGTCTGAAGGAAATTATGTTAAATAAGGCTATTATATGGGTTGTTGACTGTGTAGCCTCTTTTGAAGAAAGTCCAGGCTGTTTTCTTGGTTTGCTTATATAGGGAAATGGTTTCAATAAAGGAATGACTGAAGTGTTCTTGAATTGGGCCAAATATTTAAAGCATGGCATTGCTGATAGGAATTTTCTCCTGTGCCTTGGAAATGTTTTGGGAGGTAGTAATTTTCTAGCTGTAATCTCACTCATTAAAGTTAGCGCTCTGAATACGAGAACAGTTGTGTTCTTGTCTCTTCTCTATTTGCTATACACATATGGCACAGGTGAAGGTGAGTTTTTGTAGACTTTCTGATCAGCCCTGTTTTCGCTAAGCATTTCCGGCTTTATGGCAAACTCTTTAAAATAAACTCATAGTTTCTCCACATAGGGAAGGACATCAGCATCCCCTGCTCATCAGTAAATGTTTGATTGTCTGCCTACTGCACTGGGCAGGGTGGTAAGATCCTGATGCCTCAGTGATGTCGACACAGCTGGCCTCTGGGAGATGGTGTGGTGTGCTAAATACCCCCTTGCTTTAACCCGTATTTACTTTCCCAGCACCTAGCCCCACCTCTTGCTAAAGCAACTCTCACTAAGCAAAGCCATATGCTAGATGACCTTTCAGTTCTGTGTCACTATGCCGGCTACATTAATAGCTACATTAAATGCTATTGAAAAAATAAAAGAGAAATTGACTTGCAAAGGGGTTGCGATGAGATGTGGGTTAAGTAGGCTGGCAGGGCCAACAGAGCCGAGCAGATGTTTGGAATGTTTGACTTCGCACCCAGCACTCTGGTACCTATTAGAAAGTCAGTGATGAACAAAGTAGACATGACTTCTACCCACTCGTACAAATAAACTTCAGATTAAGACAGATGCTGTGAAAGGCTTGACTGTTCTGGCCGGCGCTCCGTCTCCCTGCAGGAAATCCAGGTACAAAGCCAAATTGTAATTTCTCGGTTGGTTAATGATCATGGAAGTCTAGGAGAGGAGTGTTAGTCAGGCTTTTGCCCTGCTGGAACCAAATACCGGACCTAGCAATTGCAGGGAGCAGAGATGCCTCTGGGTTCACAGTTTCAGAGGATTAGTTTACTGCGGACAAAAAAAAAAGCACAGCAGAGCAACTTGAATCATGGTGGGGAAGAGCAGAGAGAAGGGTACAAGAAGAGGCCTGGGCAAACGTTAGCTAAGTCAACCCCGCTGTGACCTGCTTCCTCTAAACATAACTTCCTCCAGTCAAGGCACACCAATTCTCAATAACACCAGCAGGTTTCAATGCCACCAGTAGGTTGATGCGTTCATTAGATCAGAGCCCTCAGGATCAGGTTGTCTGTGGAAACAGTATTGCAGACACACCCAGAGGCGCACTTCACCCATCCAGGTGTTTCCTAACCCAAATGAGTTGTCAGTCAAAGGCGGCTATCACATGTAATGGCTTCCTAGGAAGGGTCAGCACCTCTTTCGAGCCCCCACACTCTTGGCTGTGCATCCCAGCAGCCCTGACGGCTGGCATATACATCTCTGAGAAAAGAGCACCGTGGTGTGTGGCATTCTCCCATCTTTATTTCTGCCTCCCAAAGCACTTGAACTACAGTTAAAGGACTTTCCCATGCTGAAATCCCGATGCTTCACCTTGCCACATTTGCATGTCAACAGATAAAGAATGCCCTCACGTATTTATTCCTTCAACATGAGTGTTTACTCCAGTCCTTGTCTCTTAAATCCTTCTACCTGCTTAATAAAGTGTCACTCTTCTTTATTCATTGAATGGGTATAATACTTCTCTCGTTCTTTTATGTGTGTGTGTTCAAATCATATTGATACACGCATAAAATGTCAGGAAACATTGGCCATCACAGATGTTAAATACGGTATTCCCAATATGGTGAGGGAAAGTAATGCATATTTCTCTCAAAATTTAATCTTTTCAGATAGCCCTAGCAAGATCACACTCTGTAGTGCTTGTGAAACATGGAAAAAAAACAGTGTCTGAAGTTAAATTAACTCAGAGATGTTCAGTTCTGAAAGGAAATATAAAACTGATTGTGGAATATTCTTGTACTATAAATTCATAGCTGGGAAGGTAAAAAGAGTTAAAAGTACTTTTAAGCTGTTTAAGCATTGACGAAAACTTCCAATGCCATGTTACAGGATTCAGCAGTACACATAATGGCCACAAGGAGGTGCTAGAGGGAAACAAAAGCAGTTTATATATTTGCAGGAGTCTGTGGATGATTTTTTGTTGTTGTTTTTGTTGTTGTTGTTTCTTTGTTTGTTTGTTTAATTTTTTTCTATTTGCTCTTGGTGATTCCTTTTGTGTTTGGATATTTCTGAGATTTGATCATGTGAAGAAATGAAAACAAAACTTTAATCTCCATTCACCAGAAAGAGACTAGAGACTACATGAATTATTTAAGCGTATGTACATGTAATTAGGGGTGGGGAGGAGTTGTGCTGAGAAACTCTTATTCATGTTAATTTTATAAATAAAGCCTATACATACTACTAATTTATGTTTCAATTTTTATGCATGGATTTACACTCTTAATGAAGGATGAGCTAGAATGCTAAGTGACTAGTCAAAGTGTGAATATGTTTTATAATCTTTTAAATAACTATTCAAGGGCAAACACTATTCCCTTACAAATCTGGAGCACTAAGTATCCAGAAGTGGCACAAGATGGGGCTCCATAGGTTAGAATGTTTGTTCTGAGAGCGTCAGGGTGTGAGTTACGGTCCCAGCGCACATTTACAAAGCCAGGCATGTGCCTTTTCCCTCAGGACTGTGTGGGGCAAGAGGGAATGTGGGGGTTTCTGGCTGCTAGTCTTGCTCCAGGTTCTGGAAGACACTCTGTGTCATAGGTTTAAGGTAGAAAGTGATATAGAGGGACACCCAACATCCTCCCTGGACACTGGGCAAGTACAAGCATGCCCACTGCACACATGCACATCTGCCACACATATACATTTCCATGCATATGTAGGAACTTCTGCTAATACATACTTTTTCTTCAGTGGCCTAACCCCATCTCTATCCTTATTCAGGAAATACAATATGATTCCTAGATTCTAAAAATCAAGTTTTAAAATGTTGCTATTGCTATAATAGGATATAAAGGGAAAATGTTTTCCAGAGACTTCTTTTTATATTATGAAAACCCACTACTCCATAGGTCTTTCCTAGAGTTTTTTTTTTTTTTTACTGCCATGACTGCAGCTGACAAAATGCATCAGTTAATCATTTTAGCTGAAAGAGAAAAAAATTGTCTTTTTTGTCATTAATACATTTTTATCTGATGTGTCCTTGGGAGCCTAATGGTTGGTCGCTCTAGATTTTATGTATTAATCTACACATTTATTTATCATTTAAGTACTGAAGAGAAATATAGAGGTCTTACAAAAACAGAATACGCTCTACTGAGAAACAAAGATGTAAGCATAAAACAGTAGTCACAGAATTCTTCCTGGTGAATCCGTATAGAATCTGAAATCTGTAAACTGCCCTGTACTGTAAACTGCCCTATCTTATGTTCTTTGCCTGATGCTGTTGTTGTAACAGACTGCTAAAATGCGGAGCCTTTTTTTTTAACTATTTTTGTTACAGTTCTGAAGGTCAGAAACCTGAAATGGGTTTCATTTGAATAAAAAGCACCTATATATATATACATACACACACACACACACACACACACACACACACACACACACACACACACATATATATATATATATATATATATATATATATATATATATATATATATGTCTGTTGAAACTACATATTCCCTCCCAGGATTGGAATTTATGCATTTGAGGATAAGGAATTTTTTTCTGCCATATGCATGTTTCAATATATTATTCATAGTTGAATCATAATATGTATACAAGTATTTGTTTTTAGCCCAAGTCACCTACCACTGTGCTTTGCATTTTCTCATGTCCTCGACTTTTACTAAGTATCTTTTTAAACATCCACAGGACGTTCACTGTAGTTTAGGGTTTCTTCATAATTTAATTATCCTCTCAACTAATATTAGCCAATCGATTTATTCAAAAATATTACACATGCCAAATTTATGATAGGTACTTTGCAATGAATTGGGGTTTACTCATAAATAGGAGTTCCTCTGCCTTTGGAATAAGGTACAGGTGAAGGAGATGTGAAACTAAGGAAATAATAATAGAATAAATTAGTAACTACTTTTTTGTGCATGAAAATGAAGAGCAAGTTTCTACGTTTGTTAAGAAGTATTCTTGTATAGAGTTGTGCATGCTTTTACTGGTAAAATAACATCTCAACTGAGTCATGATAATAAACCCAATCCATTTGAGGGAGGGAATGAGTGAAGTGAGAAGAACTTTGTATGTAAAGACAAGTCACTGATCTGTTCACTTCTTTGGAGAAATACAGAGCCATATGTGCTGGTGTGTGTGTGTGTTGATGAGGATGGTTCAAGTTGACCATGAATCTAGGCAGACGCTAGAGCATGCAGGACTTCACATTAAGCTGAAGATGTTGGGCTTCATGTTCAAGGTAAAAGAGAGGCATGAAGAGTTTGTGTCAAGAGAGAAAGGCGACAGTGTTCTCTCCACAGTGATCCCTCTGGCTGCAGAACTGATCGTGAATGATGGCAGCAGATGGTGAAGAGGAAAGAGTAATGACAGGCAGACACTGTTCGCTCACAGATGGATCAGGAAGGTGGCAGGACCATTATGATTTTCTCTGTGTGTGTATGTATGTGTGTGTGCATATTCAGGTACATGTTCATATGTGAGTGTGTGTATGCCTGTGGAGGGCAAAGGTCTGTATGTTCTCTTCTTATATTGTTTGCCACCTTTTTTCTCATTTTCTCTGTGCAGTGGTGTGTGTGTGTGTGTGTGTCCGCATGTGCAGACTGTATTTTTTAGAAACAGTCTCTGTCCCTAAACCTCTGGGTAGCTATTGTCGGCAGGGTGGCTGAGCACTGAACTCAGATCTGTCCATCTCTGCCCACCTCCTGCATTGCTGGGATGGGTTTTATTATGAGGTCAAGTATCAAGTGGAAAATAACTCATAAGTAAAGCAAATATTTTAATATAGTTATTAAAAATTAAATGAGATAATTAAATAGCACAGGTGAAACTAAGGACTATTGAATAAAAAGGTTTGGAACATAAAAATATAATTCCAGATATTATAGAGTAATAATAACATGACATTTGTAAGCTAAAACATTAGGGATGGATTTAGAAGTAGCTGCAAAGGGCAAAAGAGAATCATTATCAAAGATAAAAACTCAGCAAAATAAACCAAGAAGCTTAGAATCCTAATTATTACGCTCAGTAAGTTTATATTGAAATATATTGTGTGCTTTATATTGTTCTAGATGATGAGACCCTCACAGAGAATAAGATAAGATTCTGTGATTCAAAACTTTACTAAGAAAAGTTGGGGAAAAATAAGTGAAAGAATCAGGAGAAAATTGAAAACACCTCTTTCTTCTTGTTAAGAAAATGAACACTGTCTGACACTGCTTGGATGACCAAGAGCCTAATACCAAATGTCCCCAGAACCTAGGGTAAACCAAATACTACTGTTGAAGAAGAAAAGGAAAAGGACGAGGAAGGGGAAGAAGGAGGAGGAGGAGGAAGAGGAGGAGGTAGAGGAGGAAGAGGAGGAGGAAAAGAAGAAGAAGGTAGCAATAAAACGACTCCTAAGACCATTCTGCTTTACTTGTAGATGAGTGCCTTGTTCAGCCATCATCAGAAAAGCTTCCTCATGCAGCAGATGGGAACAGATTTGGAGACCCACACCCAGACAATGCTCAGAAAGTGAGGGACATGCAACACTCAGTCCTAAAAGGGAATGTCTTCATCAAATCCCTACCCCTTGGGGCTTAGGGAACCTCATGGAAGAGGGGTCAGAAAGAGGGTAAGAGCCAGAGGAGATGGGGGACACCAAGAAAACAAGATCTCTAAATCAATGTGAACAACAGAGACACTGAGGCAATGTGCACAGGGCCTGTATGGGCCTGCACCAGATCCTCAGCTTATATAGTATGGCTTACAGCTCAGTGTGTTCCTGATTGTGCAAACGAGTGGATCTCTGAATCTTGTGCCTTCTCTTGGGCTCTTTTCCTTTTGTTTGTTTTGTCTAATTGTGATGTGTTAGTTTTATTTTATCAACTGAAGACCCTAGTAAGGGGGACAGGGACTGTTTCAGTCATGAACTCAATGGCTGGCTCTTTGACCTTCTCCCATACACGCCAGGGAGTAACAGCCTAGCTAGATCCCAGGGGAGGACATTGCAGCCAGCCCTGAGGAGACAAGATGAACTGGGGTTGAATGGAAGGGGAGGAGGTCCTCCCCCATTGATGGACTTGGAGGGGGCGGGGAGGAGATGAGGGAGGGATGGGGAGAGTGAGAGGGAATGAGGGAGGGGGCTATGCCTGGGATGCAAAGTACCTAACCTGTGATTGATATAAAAATAAATAAATTACATTTAAAAAAATGGAAGGTAAAAAATTAAAACTTACATTATCAAGGTGTCCAACTGATATTGATTAAATTAAGTATGTTGCAATGAATTGCAGATACATGCAGACAGAATACCACCATCACTGCTTACATCATTATTACCATAAAATTGAAAGTATTGAATACTCAGAATAAAGAAAAATATTCCTTACAAAAGTACCAGAAATTAAAAACAAAGACAAAAATAATCACCCCCCCTACACACACACCAGAGTGTGATCACTGAAATAGACAGAAAAGTGATTGCCAACCCAGAACCCTCTATGTAACTAATTTCTCAGTGACAGAACTTACAGCAAAAGAAACGTTAAAAGGAGTCTATAAGAAAACACAAAGTCGCCTTTTTTCCGTGCTGGTCAATTCCCTGTGGTTCATGAAAGCAACAGAAAATGTGAGATTGAAAATAGTGTGGGGCCAGAAATTAAGAGATCCAACACAAAAGAGAGGGAATGAGTTATTTCTTGAAAAAAATAAAGACTTTTTTTTGGTCTTAGGTCAGTGAGTTCTGCCTGCTGAGGAAAAATACTAAGGAAGATCTTCCAGAGGAAAGACAGTTGACACGTGGTTATCGGTGCTCTGGTACAGAGATCCATTTATGAGTCTGTGATGGGAATGTAATAGAAGATTATACATACTTCTTTCAAATTGGCAATGGCCTCTATGAATACCAGTCCTTAACCCAAGAACGTAAATTATTTGCAGGGCAGTCTATAGCCAAACACCAAGTTAATTGGTTACTCTAATTTAACATTAATTTCTGTTCAAATTGTGGTTAGAAAAAAAAATCTTACTAGGGAAGGAAAGCAGAAATAGGTGAGAGAGAAGAATCTCCTTTTCCGTTATAAGAAATGAAGAGACTGCTGAACTTGCAAGTGACAGAATGTGGATAACATTGGTCCACTGAAGAAAAATTTTAAAAAAAGCTAAATGAGTTAACATACTTGGCTTTTGTGAACTGAACCTGCTGATGAGACTGCTATGTTGTTCTTGTGAAATTTTTCTAGTGTCAGTATACTTTAAAATGTTCCAGGTAGTGTTTTTAATATAAACTTAGGTTTTAATTAAAAAAAATAGTGGCTAAATGCTGAACAAGCAGAAACTACAAATGTAGCACAATTATAGTCAGAATGAAGCCATCAAGGCCACAGGGAAGTGCAGAGGGTCCCACCCTGTAGTCAGCATGAGGGGAAAAGCATTTTCCTGTGGGAGAAGTCTCAATTGGCTTTGGGCTATGGAGAATGAGTCAGCAAACAAGGAAGAATTTGAGAACAAAGTGAAGAGGAAAAAAAATCAAACTCCTAAAATTGTGAAGTGTGAATTGGAATCACAGCAAAGAGCCTGGGGTCCTTGCTGAGGTATGTCATCTTTATCAGCGATCCTTGGTATCTTGCTCTCCCACTTCAGCAGCGGCCATTGAGGCCATGGGCAGGAGCGATAGAGTGGGGTCGATGAGGTTTGCAGGAGAAGGCTCACAGTGTTGGGTTACTGAAACAGAAGGAAGATCGGATGAGGATAGATTTGACAAGGGAGAGCCACATTAGCTAGACTTCAGAAGAATTTGACTCAGAACATTGCTACAGAGGGAGACAGGAGAAAATGGATCAAGAACACATCAGACAACACTAAGACTCTAGTTGGACCACTAGGAGATGGCACTGAAGAGGGAGTCCAGTGCGACTGTGACTTATTTAAGGGTTCCCAGCAATAATATATAAAATAAGTGGAAGTATAAAATATAGATAGAACAGTCTGAAAACTTATGAGACTGCCATTGGGGAAGAGCTAACACGGCACTAGGAGGGAGTGGGAAAAGAGACACGAGAGACGATCAAGAGCTAACTTAATGCTATTTAGTGAAAGTATGAAAAAGCGGAAAGGGCATTTCTGTATTTGAGGCTGGGTAAGCAGAGACGAAGCTCCATTTTTCCATAATGGGGAAAGCAGGAGAAATAGTATTTGGAAGATTTGAAAAGAAGCGTGAGTTGAGCTTAAGAGATGCCGGGTCTGTGCGTTGTGAGAACTGCCATGTGGAAAAATGCAGTATTTGCTTTAAAGTCTCAGAGAAACTGAGAGGAAGGGGGTGTGTATGGATGGGTCTGAGTTTCACCAGTGTAGACACCTATACAGATAACCTACATAAACTGGACATAGTTACAACCACCCCCAAGGAGACACAGAAATGTTCCAGAACGCGATCTGTGATCACTTGACAAGTAAGCGAAGCTAAGTGGTAAAGAGCAAGCACTATAATTAGATTTGCAGATTTAGGGTACAGGAAAACGGTGATTAGAAGCAAAGACCACAGAGGCTATCATAGGTGTGCAGAGTCTGAGGAAACAGCAAAGTATGGCTTCATGAAACAAAGGAGACTGAGTGGCTCCAAGGATGGGGGTAATGGAGTTTCACTAAGATGCTACTGATATCTTTGGAAAGGAGTAAGTTGTTAATGCTTTGGGTTTTTTTTTTCCTGCTTTCTTTCCCATCTCTTTTGTTTGTTTGTTTTAAAGAATGAAGAATTTAATTGCAGATTATAAAAAGTAGTAAACATAGCTTGACCGACAGACAGACATTTAGAAGGAAGAAAAGAAAGTAAAGACAGCTCAGATTTCATTGCGTTGGAGATTTTGTGTGTGTATGCATTTTGGATGTGTGTGTGTGTGTGTGTGTGTGCGCACGCACACTCATATGTGTGAGGGTACTTATGCATGTGGAGCCTCAAGGTTGATACCAGATGTCTTAATCTCTCTATATTTTTATTGATAAATGCAAGGTCTCTTGCTGACTCCAGATTTTTTCTTTTTAAATTTTTTAATTTATTATTTATTACAATGTATTCACTTTGTATCTTGGCTGTAGCCCCGTCATCTCCTCCCAGTCCTACCCTCTCTCCCTCTTCTCCTGGCTATGCCCCTCCCCCATCAGTTCTCATCAGGACTGGCTGCATTGTCTTCCTCTGTGGCCTGGCAAGTATGCACTCCCCCAGGGAGAGGTGATCAGAGAGCAGGCCACTGAGTCCATGTCAGAGATAGGCCCTGCTCCCCTTACTAGGGAACCCAAGCTGCCTATGGGCTACATCTAAGCAGGGGTTCCAGGTCATTTCCATGCATGGTCTTTGTCTTCTAGATAGTTTCACTAGCCAGCTTGCCTAAGGAACCCTGTCTCTTCCTCACAAATGCTGGGGTTACAAGGAAGCTCACAGCTTTGTGGACTTTTACCAGGATTCTGAACTTCAGTCCTCACTTGCCAATTACTTTACCCACTGATCCATCTTCATAGACTCCTAAATTTATACTGCCTTAGAAACTTAAAAGAAAAATCACCAAATGGATAGGAAGCGATCCTGAAGAAGAAAAGGAACTACTGAAAAACATTTCGGTGGCAACCAACTTCCAGAACACTGATAAGGTGCTGAACTGAGATACAGTCGGGATGGTGTGTCTTTGTTCACGGGACAGAAGTAACATTAGAGGAAGGCGTTCTAGTCATTTGCCAAATGCCCCAACTTAGTCTTTTTGTCTTCTAGGAAGTAGTCATTCCTTGTTGCATTTGTAATCTTCATTTATATTCTTCTTTCAATTTTTTTCTTCACAATTTATTCATTATATATCCTGTTTGAAGCCCCCTACCTCAACTCCCCCAGTCCCATCCTCCACTGATAGGGAGGGTTCTCCACTATTGCCATCTGCCCATGCTTGTTAAGTCTCATCAGAACTGCTTGGATCCTCTTCCTCTGTGGCCTGGCAAGGCTGCATCATCATGGGTAAACGATCAGAGAGCAGTCAACTGAGTTCATTATGGAGGCAGCCCCTGCTCCCCTCACTCAGAGATCCACAGGGAGTCTGAGCTGCCAATAGGCCACATCTGAGCAGGAGTCTAGGTCCTCTCCATGCATGGTCCTCCTTCTGTTGGTGCAGAGAGTTCTGTAGGACCCCTTGGGCTCAGACCGTTCATATTCTTTTAAAGTTGTCCGTATTACTATGCGCCTGAAATCCAAGGCTGGGCCTCCATATGCCTTACTAATTCCCAGATTCTGAATATAGGCTGACCAAAGGATAAATTTTAACGAAAACCTTCACTGTCTACACATAATGAATACTTTACCTAGAACTAAAACTGAATTTTGAAGCAGTAATCAATGAAACTCAAGGAGGTCAGGCAGTAATAACAACTGAGGTTTTAGATCTGCGTATGGGATATAATTTTACAGCCCACACAGATGATTTACAACCTGGCCTCAAAGATAGGCATGCAGAAAATTGCAAGATGTGCCATATTATTTATTTATTTGTTTGTTTGTTAAAGCTCTAAAAGTGGAAAGAATGAGGCAGCTTGTATGGGACTTTAAAGTGCCAGTTTCAGGGACCCTGCATAGTCCAAAGCCAATGCCTCCAGAAAATTTCTATTAAAAATGTTTCTGCTTCACAGAGCTGCCTAATGTGACAACCTTGACTGTCCCCACTGAGTGAAAGCAAACACAAAGCACCAAAAACAACACTTTCTACTCAAGGGCAGCCTCAAGGTTGTTTCCTTCATTTGATTTGAAATAGTTCTTTTCCCTGGATAACACTGGTGTTTTACAAGAGTCAGATCCACCACAGCCAAAGTAAAGTTCAGTTGGCTTTCTTTCTGTAAAACGCTGATATGTAAACAAATGTATAAACATCAGTAAATATAATAGATATGCTCCTTAATAGTATTGTAAGTCTTTTTGAACATATGTTAGGGATATGATATTCTTCACAGTTGACATTTTTTGCGTGAAATAGTAAAAACTAATTGTAAAAAAAATGATAACATATGAAGAAGTTGAAGATTTTTCTAAAGATACCTTTTAGAAATACATGATGTGATATTTTCTTCGTCATTTTTAAGCAACCATATAATGTTAGAAAATGTTTAATGCTAAATATAATAGTGCTGTTGATTTAACATTTTTATTGATTTATCTTTTAGTTAAACAGTGGTTATTCCTAAACCAGCTGTATACCCAAATCACCACAGAGACTAGGATTTATTTAATTAACCTAGAACACAACATTGGGCAATAGTTATTCCATCCTAAACCTCCAAGCCCACATAGCTTCCCCCCATTCAGATTTTCCACATTATACTCACTTTTAGTCATATCTTAGGTCCGGTTCATCTCTCCACTTGGGTCCAAGTCTTCTCCTCTTGATCTCTCCTCACTGACTCTCCTCCCACTCACTTCTTTCTCCTCCCATCAGGACCAGGATGTCCCACCCTAGTCTCTCCATTGCTGCATTGGCTGGTTGTTTTATTGACAATACAGAGAACAAATACTGGCCTGTTTCCACCAACTTGAGACAGGTGAAGCTTAGAATAAGTATCACAATATAAAGTCCAGATTGAAACCAGATAGTGGGGTAGAGAAGTCAGCATCTGAATGAAGGGTAAATTATATATTTTCCACAAGAACATTATACCAACACAAAAGATTGGTGTAGTTATTATTAATTGGGATTTAAATTATAACACAAATGAATATGTAAAGAACATTGTCTTGGCCAATGTTCTATTGCTGTGAAGAGACACCATGACCACAGCAAGTCTTACACATGAAAGCATTTAGTTGGCACCGGCTTACAGTTTAAAGGTTTAACCCATTAACAGCATTACAGGGAGCCTGACAGCTTAGAGACACACATTGTGCTGGAGAAGGAGCTGAGGGTTCATTCGGATCATCAAGCAGCAGGAAGAGAGACACTATACCTGGGCTGCATTTGTGAACCCTCAAAGCCACCTCCAGTGCCGCCCTTCTTCCCACAAGGCCCCCTAGGTTTGCATTTTCCCTTCTGCAGTGTTTTGAATATTGTTTCAGTTTTCTTCATTTCAGTATGACTGTTCTGAAAAATACATTTTGAATCAAGTGAAACGGGCCTTAAAATTCATTTTTGTACATAGAATTTTACTTTAATAGGTTATTTCCCGTACCACATATGGAGCATATTATTCTGTTTCCCGAACTTAAGTGCCTGAGGCCAGGAGATTTTGAGTTTGAAGATAGTCTGGACTGCACAGCAAGAACCTGTTGCAAAAATAACAAACATCTACAACAAAATAATGCCCCCTTTTATTTTAGTTTGTTATATAAAATACTTATTCCCTTTATGTCCTTTTAGCTCAAATGAAAGAAATGCTTTTTGCATTACATGAATGAACTAAAAATAATCTTGAAAAGGACTTATAAACTTGATAAAACATTTTTACCACTGAATTGATAGGGACAGTTAGGTTTACTTATATTTTTCTTTATTTCTCATCTTCTACCTTAAAACAGATTTTAAATATAACTTACTGAGCTTTCTAGCTACTCAGCTAACAGTATTCTGTAATATTCCTTTAATACAGCTTTGGAGACTTCCATTAATTTTTGTGTTGGCCACTGTTACATTCTTTGTGTGAAATACTCAAGATGACATTGTTCCAATCCTATGACTTACAGGTCATCTAGTTAAATAATCATTAATTTTGAAAGTTATTAACAAGTTCTTTTTTATCCCAATGAAGGCCATTACAGGTACACATCTATATAATAAATAGGTAGAAAATCCACCCAGGAAGCCAAATGCAGACTGTGCTAGTTTTATTTTTATTGAATAATAGTAAGTGCCCAATTAAATAGTTAATATCTTCAACTATAACCAATTTATCAACTCAGGTTCTGACATTTTCACTACTTTTATCCATGCGGATCTTTATGTGGCCTTGCTAGTGTTTACTTAATTTGTCTTTGGATAACATATTGGATGGAAACTAAGATGAAGTCGATCCTGAAATGCTATGTTTTATCTCTCTGCCTCTGTGCAAACTCCTGATGTTTTTTTCTCATGTTGCCTTTCCGGAGGCGCATAGATGTATTCCACACATCGTTGTTTGTTTGTTTTTTTCTAAAAATGTGTGCCCATTGCATGGATTTATGGAAATGAATGAGATAGTCAAGGCAGTCCCTTGGGCAGCACTGTCAGAGCTGATTGCAAGGGGAAACATGATTGTGAATGGTGCCACTTTGAGAGCTCTATAATACTTGAGGGGAGAAATGGTTTGAACTTGAGCTTAACCAATCTTGTCTAAATTTTCATTTGGCCTCGTTGTAACTTTTATTTGGTTTGTAGTTTTGTTGGATGCACACGTAGAAGACTTAGCAGCCAGACGGCTCTGCACATCTATCTAGAAGAAGAGATGGATACTGAGTACAGTTGTAATGTGAGGGGTTGTTAGTTTTGAGATCTTGTTAAGGTTTCACTTACCATAAACACCAAAAAAATCTTTCTAATAGAAAGAGTAATATGTAGGATCTATGAGTTAAAATGAAACCCTTCCATTCTGTTACTTTTGTACTCCAAAATCTCTAGGATGAAAAAGAAGTAATTCATATTTTGAGAAGGCCCCAGGGAGTTTTTATATATGATCTTAAAATTATCCAGGAGATTCTGTGCTATAACCTCAAATAAGAATCACTAATGGCAAAGTGAGATTGAGTGAGCATTAAAGGTGAGCATTTCATATAGGGAAGTGAGTAAGTATGGCAAGGCAAGCTGCTAATATGTCTATATATGCCACCTTCAAATAGAAAAATAGTAGTTAACATGAGAAATTAAAGTATAAACTTTATGCACTTTGGGGGAAGGATTTAAAGCCACCCACTGGCCTCTTGTGCAATGTGTACATCCTTCATCATTCATAATGTCAACAGTCAGTGTTTTTCTAGAGTTACAAGTCTTTCCAGTATTACATACTGGTCTTATGAAATTTCTACAGTGTTTCTACAGTGTTCTACAGATTATATTTTTCTATTTGTCATTCTTGGTGACAGTTTCATTACCTCTCATCAATTCTCTAACTACTCCTTTTTCTTAAAAGCTCTTCCTCCTTCTTCTAATGTCAAATTCCATTCTACAAAATTTGTGTGTACTTCAAGAATGTCTTCTAATCTTCCATTCATTTTTTTTACAAAAGTTTCTGAATCTGCACTTTTTTTATAATCTTTTGTAATGTCCAGTAGTAATAACTGACCATATACATCCCATCTGAATTGACTTTGATTCTGAATTGCAAATAAAACTTATACTGGTAATTCAAATTCTTTCTGAGCTTTAATAAAACTTTTAATTTTTTAATTTTTCTTGTCTTCTCTTCTATCCTAAAGGATTTAGGTGGTCAGTTAGTGGAATGCAAGTGCCCAGACTCAGCTTTGTTCTCCTTAATTGCTTTGTGTTTCTGTTCCATTGTGAAATGGAGACAAAGTTGCATGACTCTTTAAAATATGTGGAAAACTTATAGCTATTTAGTGAGTGATTAGTTATTGTCATATTCTTTGTTGACATTGTTACTTTTCCTAGGGCTAAGGAGATGGCTGGATTGGAAGAGGAGCTTGCTAGCAAGCTTGACTAGCAGAGTTTGATCCCTGGAGCCCACATTGTGGAAGTAGAGAACTAACTCTCACAAGTTGTCCCCTGACCTACACAACATGATAAATAAAACAAGCATAACTAATAAAATGCAGGCATAATAAAAGCAAATATGTATGTATACACATATATTGGGAATCAAGTGGTGATTATACAAGAATATATATATTAGTAAAATTGTGTATTGAGCTGGGAAATTTAATTTTTTATTCTGTGAAGGTAAACCATACTTCAATAAATTACTTAGGTGGAAAAATGTCAAGAAAAAGCAATAGTGGTTAAAACTGTGACTTCTAAAACTAAATTAAAAGTAATTTCCTGGATTTGTCATTAGCTAGATGTGTGGTCTGAAGCATATAATTAGTCTTTTCATCAGCTAAAATTGTGTGAAAGTACCCGCCACACTGCATTGTTGTTTCAAGGAGAGGAGCATACAATTTAAAGCACAGACTGACATGTCTCAGTAGAATGTGGATGACAGCTACAGTTCTTTTCTGCAGGACTGCTGCTGGACTGAAACAGATTGGACACATGAAACCTGGCATTGACATATACATGCTAGATGATGAAAACAATGATGTATAAGTAGATAAATAGATGGTAGATAGATAGACAGACAGACAGGTATGTAGATGGGTTCGATAGGTGGATAGATGAATAGATGACTGAATAGATGAGTACGTAAATGGATTATATTCCTTAAAGTGGCATCTTCCTACATTTTAACATCTTCAATAATTTTATTTTTATATCCATAATCTTTCTTTCTTAGATAATATGCATCTTCACAAAGAAAATATAGTTTTTATATTTATATATCTGCATATATGTTAGTGTTGAAAATGGTTCTACAGTGAGTAAAGGCAAAATTAATATGTTTGGCTGGCTGAACACTCTATGTTAACATCATTCCAGATCCCTAAAAGACAGGTTTTTTGTGGAAAAACTGATTAAATAGAAAATCCTAACCTCATAGTGAAAATTGTATCTTACCAATTCAAACTAAGTCCATCCAGAACTTAGATTTTTCTCTAGTAGCAAATTTTAACAGTGATGTAAAAATAAGTTTATGAGAAGTAAACAGATTTTATCTGAACCTCAACCACTCTACTCAGCTTAGCAGATTCCAGAATGTCCCAGTAATCCAGATGATGTCAGATGATGGGCAGTTTAGTCCACGTGCCGAGCTGTCTTACAAGCACTGAGTGGCTCTTATTTAGGAGCTTCAAGTATTAAAATATATAAGATAAATATCATGATCTTTTGTACAACTCATGAAGTTAGTTTTTTATTATAATTGCTTAAAATAAAATTAAAACAGGAATTATAAAGTGTGGCTGAACAATTATGTGTGTGGATTGAAAGAATGCCAGCCATGCTTCAAAGAATGTAGACAGCTTTGATTTCTTTCAGTTCAGTTGATTCCACTCACATTATCAAGAACAATGTCACCTATTTCTTTAGTAGTATAATAAACAGAAAAAATTCAATTAATTGTAACTCTGCAATTGAAATGTTATAATTAACAATTTAAGACATGATACTTTTTGTTACCATAACTGATAGATTTTACATGTCTTTTCTTATTAAATTTTCACAGTGTAATTTTTACCCTGATATAGGCAAGAACAAACAAGCAGTGTGGTGATGAATTTAACACTTATATATACTTTACTAAATGTGTCACCATTTTATTTTCCAAGCTACATTAAGAGTACTTAGAGGCTCTGTGTAGACAGTCAAATGCTTTAGCAGCTGCGGAAAATAGCAACCTAGAAATTGATAAGATGATGTACTGTACAGATAAGAGTCTTGGGCAAGGAAAACATGGATCTCATTGATGAAAAAACATTTTCTTTCAGAAAATGAATACCTAGAAGTTTCTCAGTAATGTAGAGTATTTACTGTTCTAGCAGAGGACCCAGGTCCCGTTCCCAGCACCCACATGGTGGCTCACAGCCATGTTTAACTCTATCCAGAGGCTACAAAACTCTTGCATTAATAAGCACTCCATGCATGTGCTAGCTATCTATGCATGCAGACAAAACACTACGCAAGAGAACAGATCTCTCTATCTCAATCTCTCAAGAAAAGGTATAATGAGTAGGATATCTGTATTATTTCTGTGATACTTAATTTTGAAACATTTTGTTAAACTTAACTGTGATTATGTCACTGCTATTGTGGAATTCATTAGAAAAGATGTAGTTCTAGTTTAAGATAACTTTTCACCCAGTGCATTGTTAATATCAGTAAATTACATACCTTCACCAGATCACTGCTATGGTACTGGGACCATTTTATGAGGGATAAAATGGAAACGTAAGTATCTTTTTAAATTATTTTATTTTATTTTTATTACTTACAGTTTATTCACTTTGTATCCCAACTGTAGCCCCCTTCTCCATCCCCTCACAATCCCAGCCTCCCTTCCTGTTCTCCTATGTCCTTCCACCATCTTTTAATAGTTCCCAAAGATCAAAACACCATGGGATAATTCTGGAAAAGAGCAGGCTTGCCAGTGGGAAGAATCAAAAGTAGAGCAAGTGGGTGGATTGTGCTCAGATGTGACTCACATCTAATATATGTTCTTCAGAGGTTTAAATATATTAAGTTTCTGTGTGTATTCTTAAAATTGATATTTTTGTTGTAGTTTTATTAATTTTTGTACAAAGTGTTTTTATTATTTGATTTCTTCTCTCACTCCCAGTATGCCAGTACCACAATTTCCATATCCCAAAGTCTTTGTATTATTTATTATAATTTATTCACTTTGTGTCCTGGATGTAGCACCCTCCTTTGTCTCCTTCATGTTCTACCCTCCCTCCCTCTTCTCCCTCTATGTTCCCCCCTACCACACTGGCTCTGTTGGTCTCCTTATGGAGCTCCTATCCCCTCTAGGTCTTTAATATCTCCTTCTTCCATAAGATTCCCTCCACTCACTTTTGATTTCTCAGTTACTTAGAGTATCTATGTAAGTACTTGCTTGATAAATAGGGGTTTTTCTCATTGCTGATAGTATCTTTTTATAGCTTCCTCTATATGTAAAAATGGGCTGGGTATATAATAAATTTTATATTTAATGCTTTGACTGGGCTTTCTCTATTTTTTTTTGATCTATATAGATCTTTTGCTTACGTATTATGTTTTCCAGCTTTGTGTTTTCAGGGATTTTGTGTGTTTGCCATGTGTGTGTCTCGGTAGCTACATGTAGTTTTTATGCGTTCTCTTTGACTCTGGTTTATTTTTGTTTCTCTTGTTCATTTGCTTGTTTTGTCCTATTCAGTTTTATTTGATTTTATATTATTTTATCTTATTATTTTTCTTTTCCTCAATTAGATGCCTGTCTGTTTTATAATGAGGGAGAACAGGAATGGTGTACATTTGAGAGGGTGGGGTGGTGGAGAGCATCAGAGAGAAGTTGGGGGAAGGTAAACCATAATCAGAAGGAATTGGTACGAAAAAATCTATTTTTAATAACAAATTCAGCTAATTTTTTTCTCTCAAAATTGCACTTGCTACTCAGTATTTGCCCAGGAATTTAGTTTTCCAGACGAGACTGAGAAGAAATTAATCTTTTTTTCTTATTGATGAGTTTTTTAACTTTATGCTTTTTCATATTAGTTGATCCTTATGCAAAACACTGTGTGAGATCTATAATGCCAGATTTAATTAAAGTGTATCTTTGATTAAGATTATAGTAATCTTGTTGAACTTATACATTACAGTTTTTCTTTAATAACTGCTATTCATTATTTTGTTAATTTATAATAAAAATTATTTTGGAAAAACTGTGTTAAACATTACAGTTTATAACTATTTTTATATTAGTAGACATTATAAATTAATGAAGGTACATCTCTAATTAACGGAATTATTTCACTTATTGTATTGTAGTGGCAAATTCCAATTTCTTACTAGGACTGCTTTTGTAATACTGACTTTTTGTTGTGCCCTTTTTCTTGAGGGCCAAGGTGAAAATAAGAAGTGTTATGGCTTACTGTCATAGTTTATTCATTCTGGGTACAGCTAAGGCTTTCTCCAACCTTATTGTCCTTCTGGATTTGGACCACGTGGCCAGATGGCATCTGCTGGCCCCCGTAGTACCAAGAGTCAGTGGAATGGGAGTGAGAGACAGGAATGAAAGAGCAAATACAGTTGACAGATTTGCCTAGAATATGATTGGGTTGTCAGCTCAAATCAAGTATATTTTAAAGAAAGTGGAACTCGCTGAAATAATATGTGTTTATCAAAACAGCTACATCTTCAGGTAGAGAGGTAGGAGTGTATGATGTCATTCCCGGGATGACAATCTTCCCTATATAGTAAGTAGAAGGGTTATCATTAAAACCTTTGAATGAGCTGACGGAACACAAGGAGAGAAGGGTCACCAGGATATTTGGTGATAGTAGGAAATCTCAGTGTCAGTCATTACAGAAGAGAACAAATAAAAATAAACTCCTAAAGAACAAAACTCCTAAAGAACAAAAACAACAGTGGAAAGTAAAGTGGATGGTAGAAGAGACACCTATCTGGGGTCACGAAAATCCAACGCTAAAAATTCAGACTAAAAATTCAGCAGACACAGAAGATGGTCTTAATGACTTAAGAGCTAACATAGGACTATAGCTTTGGACGTGTTGGTGATTATTAGTAACCTGATATCGTCGGAGCACCTACAGCACAGTTGTAAAATAGAGGCTAATGTTCACACTTTCAGTACTATGGCCTCTAATATTGCATGCATTTGTTGAAAGTAACATCATGCTTTATATTCTAACTACAGTGGGGGTTGGAAAACATTGCTTTAGCACGATAGATAGTATTTCTGGCTGTGTAGGGGGGATCATATAGTCTACAGCATTGCTTATCAGCGGTACTTCCATAGCAGGGAAACAGCATTTACAGAAAGAAAGGTGTTTGACTAGAAATGCTACTATCTAATTTCCATTAGAAAGCAGTGCAAAGCCACCTTTTGGCTGTAAACAATAGAGAGGGCTTTTTAGAAATAGGCTTACTTGCTCAGTGAGCTATAAAAGAGTTTTACTCTACCCATCTATCTACATCAATGCAAACACCTACACATGAGTGTGTGTGCATTTGCAAATATATTGCACTGCATCACCAATGCTGTGTTGGGACCTTTGAAACACGTATGAGAAGTAAGAAGCGATTTCTTCTCAAATAAATGCTGCTGTGTCTATAGGAAGAGATGAGGAAAGGAAAATGGGAGATGTGGAAATAATTATAAAATATAAAACAAAGAAGCACAATGGCTGTACGGATGGAGTGCCTGTACGCCCTGAAGAAAGACTTCTCTGTCTTTGGTCCTGAGGTGGTTATTCTAGGCAGTCTCCAATTGGGAACTTGATTCCTACACACCACATAGTAGCTACTTTCAGCTTTGGAAGGATGAAATAATGACGCAGTTTTCCTGGATTATTATTTCTGCTTCTTCATTCTGCTAAATGTCAGAGTCTAAATTATTATTAAAAGTGAAATATATCTAAAAGTTAAATAGATGGTTTTCAGATTCAATTATACTTTAGCAGTTATGAAAATGTTTTTTCTTAAAATGTTTGGTGCCTTGAAACTAGGGCCTTTCTATACTTTTGTACATGAATTTTCTTGGTAATACAAATAAGAACTTTATTTTTCGAGCTTATAATTACATCATTCCTCCATTCTCTTTCTTTCTCTAAACTTCTCATGTACATCAAGTACGAACCTCCTCTGTTTCAAATTCATGTACTCTATTTCTTTAATTATTGTTACATATATATCTTCATAGTGCACATGTACATACACACAGATTCCTGAATACATAAGTATGGCCTGCACAGCTCGTATGTTACTCTTTTGTATGTGTTTTCAGGGCTGACCATTTGATAGTCGATAAACCATCCCTCTTCCCTGGGGTAGGCTATTTCTCTCTCTCAGCACTCCTTAGTTGCCTATAATTTTTAAACAAAAGGTTGAGGCCTCCTGACAACTTTTTACCCCCTCTATATTAGCATGTCCATTGGTGTCCTTCTTGTCCAGATCATGTTTAGGCAGCCATGTTAGTGACAATTTAAAGGTATAGATTTTAACCTTATTATATTCTTGCATGACGATAGATTCCTGTACTTCAATCATATTTTGTAATGCTGCCCTAAGAAATAAAAGGTGATCTAATGGTTTGGGATGGAAAATTAGATCAGGCATTTAGTGTGTGGCTATGTCTTTGCAAAGCCACAATAACTCTTCAGTTGCCACATTCAGCTTCCAATTTCTACTTGTGCTTTTTAAAACTCACTGTTAACCCCAACTTTATGTTCTTAGTAACAAAACTTTTATATGTCAGTATTTCCTAGATGGGGGATTAGATTAAAATTTGCCTCATAAATTTAGATAACTTTAGCCAAACCAAGGAAACCACCTGTGTCCTTTTATGAGTGAATAGAGCAGTCATCACATGCAGGCACACACGGTGTATGAATCAGCCAGCCACATGGAGGATGGAGCAGCACTGCCCCTGGCAGCAGAATGGGTGAAGTTTAGAAAACGCACGCTAAAGGGAACCAACTCAGAGAGGGATGGAGACATGTTTCCTGACTCAAAAATAAGCAGAATTCAGAAAGAGAGTAGAATGGCAGTTACCGGACACCTGGATTGAGGGCACTGAGCATATATTGGTCAAAGGGTACGGACTTCTTGTTCTTAGATGGATAAGTTCCAAGGCTCTACTATGTAGCACCTTGTCTGTAGGTAACAACATTGTGTTATGTAATTGCAACCTGCTAAGATATGTTTTAATGTTCTTGCCACAACATAAAACAATAAAAAAGGAGAAGCAAGTGAGAATTCCCATGTATTAGAGGGCTTGTGTTTTTCATTTGACTGTGTTTGTCCTTCTGTCTGCCAGGGCATACACTTCAAGAGTATACAGCTATCACTAAAACTATATCTGGAAAAATCAATATGGTTCACAAATTCATGTTAGAAACCACTCTAATTGTTGAAAAATAAATCTGCATGAATCAGACAACATTCTCTTAGTCACATTCCCTTTGCTATGACAAACACCTGAGAAAATCCACTGAATTGGAGAAAAGTTTATTTAGACTCCAAGTTTTGAAGGATGCTTGGCCCTGTTTCTGGGCCAGCACAGGACAGGAGTCCACAGTGAAAGAGGCGTGTTGACCTCATGGGAGCTTAGAGGATAAGAGAGAGCAAGGGGGTCAGGGGCCTAATCCCAACATTCCACTCAAGGGTATGCTCCAGATATGTCCTGCAATAAGTTAACTTCTCTCACCTGCTCCCTTTAGCAATATAGACTGCTGACCAAACTTATAGCATGGTATTTCAGTGGGGGAGGGGACATTCAAGATCCAAGTGTCACTACCCTTTTACCTGGATTTTATGAAGAACTGTAGTAAGGGGTGGTTTTTCTTTAGAAGTGAGGCATAACGAAAGGAAAATTATATATGCTGTATTTCTGTGATGAGTGGACAGAAAGTAAACAGGCAAGGGAATATAGCCGTGATGGGAGGAAGAAAGTCAGTGACACTGTACAATTCTACCCTGTGGAGGGTCATTCAGAGATCAGACGTTGAGGTTTTTTGCTTTGACTCTTTCAAGCAGAGAGCTCTTTAAGAACTTGCAAAACTCAAATGAGTGCCTCAAAGGTATATTGCAGGTGATAAAACAATGAGAGTTTTAATGTGACAGATGAGAGAACCAGACACAGAAGTAGGAAGACAGCACGCGTCAAAATAATGGTGTGACATTTAAATGTAAACACTTATTTTTAAAAAGCAATGTGAACAATATTTAGATCATGGGTACACAGCTTGATAGCAAATGATGTTGTTTTAAAGGTTGAGCGGGGGCTCATTATATGACTTATAAATTTAACATGAGCCAGCAATATAATGTGGTTGCTAAAAATAAACATCAAAACTGGAGGCTCGATAGAAATGTGGTAAGGATCAAAGAAAGTCACGGGTACACTGTGCTCCGGGATGGAAGCCCGTATCTGAGGGGCCCGTGTCTGTTTTAAGTAAGTGACTGATAGATGAGATGTGTCCAAAGGAAGCTGGCAAGTTTTCTCCTAGTATTTAAATTATCAATGGTACTTATCCAAGTTAATTCTTAAGTATTTGGTTTTTGTTAGTTTCTCCACACACACACACACACACGCATGCACACACACTTATTAGGCCACACTTTTGAGGGTTCTTTCCTCCAGTCTGAGATTTAAGAATCTAACTCCAGTTGTCTGGTATGCTCAACAAGCTCTTTTATCCACTAAGCCAGCTCTCTAGTCCTTGAGTTCTTTCTTTGAAAAAAAACATCTTCAACAAATAGCCTTGATACTCCTACAAGAATGGACTATGTCAGAGAGCTGGGTAAAGGAGGGAGGGTTCTTCCGCTCAATGAGGATTAAATGAAGTAACTTACCTTTTCCAACAATAGGCAGTATTAAAATGAAAATTATGTGAAGGCATGAAGAAAAATCCTCCTGCCACATAGTCAGAGAGGATTTCTTAAGGCTCTTATACTTGATTAGCTTTCTGTGCTTTGGGAACCATGTCTATGGACCTTGGGGCAATATTTAAAGATAGAAATGAACTCTCATAATTTTAATGTGTAAAGACCAGTGGGATAACAGCACAACAGGGCATGCCATTAGCATTTCAAAGGGAAGGTCAGCATAAGTTACACATTTAGTCTATTAAAACTTGGAATAAAAAGACGACAAAAAAAAAAAAACCCACAGAACAAAGCAGTTGAAGGAAGTGATTTTGAAAACTTCCTTTTTGCTCTCACTGGTTTTTGGAGATGGGTTAAAAATTCTATGTAATTTCAGAAAGACAAACGAGGTCTTTCTTTGAACAAACAGAATATTCTTTCTTCTGCCAATAAGCATGTGGGGACTTATTGATGATGAGTATTAAGGTATAAATCAGGCCACACTGTCACAAAAGAGACAACAGAGGTCTTTGTGACCTCTCTGCTTCAGAAAGATGGCCCAAGCCGCTTTTGCAATGGTTCTTTTCTTCCCGAGTCCAGCATCTGTGCCTGCCTAGACATAGGCATAGATACCGGCATACTGTTCTTTTGTTTTCTAGAAATATTATTTGAATCTAAGAATAGATTTTATATTCGTAAATTACACAGTATCTATCACACATTGTTCAATTGAAGTTTTTTTTTTCTTTTCTTTCACAACTGAGTTTTAATCAGTTCTTCTGGGGTATTAACACGTTGAAGTTATTCTTGGTTTGTTATGTGAGAAAATATTGGAAATATTAGATATCTTTAGGGAAATATTTTTAAAACGTATTACCAGATGGGTGAGCATTTATCCTTTCCAAGAATATGAAATTATGACTCATTTTTATCTTTGGTTTTCCACCGTAAAGAATGGGTGTCAGATTCCTATGTAATTTGGATTTGTTTTTCCAGCAGTTTTGTTTGTCCGTGCAGTTTTCTGTGTGCCAATTGCGGTCAATATTTGGTTTCCATAAAAGGTATGGGTTTTCTTTGAGGCTATCTTTTCTAGCCATTGCCAAACCCACAACTGATGTGCCATTACTTTGACTTTTGTTCTTAATTTAAACTTGGCTCAGATCGGGTCTTTGGTGTAAAACATGAAACATACTCCATTTTGACATGGAAGCTTGGAAGGAAACTGTTTGCTGAACATTTTCTAAGGGAATATGTAGACAGGATGTTTGTGTTTCTCTTATAGGGACAGAACTACTACTCCAGAGTGCCAGCACCCACAAGCTCAGGGCTGGGTTTACTTTAGAAGACATCCAGGCAAGATTTTACTTTTCTTAGTGTGTAGGTAAAAACAGATAAGGGCCATCCAGAATGTTTCAGCATAATGGAATTCAGTCAAGGCCAAGACAGACATTTGTCTTGGACTATGATGGGTATTTCATTGCTGAAATCTCTGAAAACTGATTGGGTAGTGTAGAAGGCCTGTATTCAGATTACCTGGGCTTGATTCTAGCCTCTTATATTCATATGTCTGAATATTTAGTCACCAAAGCTTTTTATTTTCAAAGTTGTAAACTAAGATATTAAGTCGTGACTTTATAGAACTGTCATAAGTACTGAACAAGGCAAATGGCCAGTACAATGAACAACAAAGGGTACTTACCATTCTCCTCTTTACCATCCTTCATCTCTCACATCTGTAGGAGACTTTAAATTCATCCCTGGTAACCCTGAAGATAGCGGTTTTATCAAAGTTTGTCAGTTAATAGTGTGCTTTGAGCATCTGTACTTTAGAAAAGATCCAAGCCCTCTTCTGTAAGATCTATGTGAAGAGGTATTTAAAACAAACATAAAATAATAAATACATAATAAATAAATAAATTCCTGCCAACTTCTACCTGTCAGATCAACCCATTCCTTCGTATTTATTAAGTGTCTATAACCCCTGCCATAGAGAGAACTACTTTATCATTCTTATGAGCACACTGCCTTGCACATTCCATGGCACCTCATAAAATTTATTTTTGACTGAGGTTTATGACAAAGTCTCCATAGTAAATTTTCCTTTGAAAATTTTCTCAAAATCACTCCCTTTTATAGTAGATAGCCTCTCGGTGATGCAGCAGTAGCAATCGCTGAGCTTAAAACAGTAGCTGAGAACAAACTTCCTCCATGCATCTCACAACAGCCTCGTGTGTGTGTCTTCTCTCCATCTTTTGGAAGACAATCTCTATGTCTGGATCTGCTGAAGAGTTTGCTGCTTAGATCACATGGTGGATGATGCTAACACTCAAAGTAAAGAGTTATAGGCCCTTTTTTTTTAATGCTTTGACATAGTTTAGTAGGAATGGGGTGCTATCTTTGCTGTTCTACATACTTTTTATGAAGTAACAAAATAGTGATACATTATCTGAAAATTAAACATGAAATTGCTTTAATGAGGAAGGTAGTTATTGCTTCTTGAAATAATAATGTAATGTACTAAATGAAGAATTGCCCTAAAGATACATTATAGCTTTATCTGTGTTCACTAACAGAGACTCACGTTTCTTCATATTAGTCAATTGCCACTTTTAATGCCGCTAAATGCCTTACAATTGAATCTGTAATTTTGAATCTTGAGGATAAATACAATATAGTATGCCTGAGTTTGATTCAGGGGCAACTAATTATTTAAAATGGCTCTAGGTTTATCAATGAATTTATTTGTAAATATTTTAATGGTATTCTTCAATGTGATTACAACCATCTCCTTTCACATTGACATATCTTTCTTCCAACTTCCTCCGCTTATATGTCCTGTTCTAGCCAGTTACCTCCAGATCCTCATCTCAAGCTGATACACAATGACCCAGTCACTTGGAGTAAATTTGAAGGTTACTTGTTGAGTTACTCACAGGCTTAATTCCCTTTATATGCTCACTTGGAGAAAGAATAACTACACATCCAACGTGGTGTAAAGCAGGGCTGCTGTATCAGCTACATTCTGATCTTTTTTCCTGCTAGATTACCCTAGTGAAGATCATGTAGTCTTTCTCTTCCATTCTCTCAACTCAGAGCACAGAACAGTAGTTCTCTTTCTGTGCAGCCCAGACTCTGAATCTAATTGAGTATCTCATCTTTACCCACTAAAGCTTGGACAGCTGCAGAAAGCGGGCTTCTTAATCACAATTTCATGTTTCATGCTGCTACTAAACCAAGCAGGATGACAACCCTGTTGACTAGTATTAGTGAGACTTTAAGAAAATCCTAGGAAAATCTTAATGTTCCTTTTGGCCGAGCTTCCAATGGCTTAGCTGTTTATGTGAAACTTCGTCTGAATTTCTCATGAGACCAGTGATTTTGGAGGTTTCTTTCCTCTGCCTTAGGACAGAAGTGATGCCAGAGTTGTGTTTTTTATAATGCTGTTAGTTTGCCTCTATTTTTATATTAAACCTCAAATCAGCATCAGATAGTGATTGCTGAAAGACACAGTTAAAATCACTGGCCTAATAGGGAAGCAGCTATCAAACTCTGAACGTGATACTCTGAATCAGATGTTT
This sequence comes from Pachyuromys duprasi, assembly GCA_028658305.1. Lineage (NCBI taxonomy): Eukaryota > Metazoa > Chordata > Mammalia > Rodentia > Muridae > Pachyuromys > Pachyuromys duprasi. The sequence goes on from CM053766.1 coordinate 62,414,740, forward strand.
GGTTTCAGAGAAAGATTATTTTTTGAATTAAAAGAACATGTCACCATTAATATTTACTTATTAATATATATAGGAAATGACTCTTTCCATGTGAATATTTATAGCACTTTCATTTATTCTCTTTTTGTATCTATACTTGGTGTGTGAATGTGTGTGCATTCACACACATGTTACAATGCACATTGACGATCAGAGGACAACACGAAGAAGTCACTTTTCTCATACTGCTATGTGGATACTGAGTATTAAATTCAGGTTTTCAGGCTTTGTGCTATACTACTTTTAATTGGCTTATTTTTATTGGCTGAGCCATCTCACTATTTGAGGCAATTTTTTTTTTTGGCTTCCATTTTTTTTTAAACTGTGATACTTAGTCCTTTTCTACGATGGCCTACTTTTTTAAAAAATGTGATTTATTATGATTAATAAGTTTTAGTTTATATTTTCTTAAATACAAGTGAAATACATGGAATTGCCTTATGAAGACATATACCTGCAATCCCTACACTCAGGAGGCTGAGACAGGAGGATCACAAGTTCAAGGCCGCCTTGTACTATAGAATGAGACCTTATTTCTAGACAACAGTTAAGAGCAAACAGAACCTGTGCCTTTATTAGAAGCCAGGGACGTTTTGTTTCCTCTGCTACATTGTGCCAGCCATGAGTGTGTGATAAGAGGCACAAAGATGTATTTTGTAATTGGGTAAGCATTATTTTTTTATGGGAATGATTGCGGATAAGAAGAGCTTAAGGTCAAATAAGGAAGCATTTTAAGTTATATATACAGGAAAATGTGATTTCTTAAAGACAGAAGAACACAGAAAGTCTGGATTGCTAATTAGTGTGGATTTTAGAAACGCAACAGCAGATTTCTTGAGCTCTAATGTAATGGGCAATAATGATGCTGACCACTACACTCTCATTATAAAACTGACAAAATATACTCCCAATATCAAAGTAAGGGAGGTCCATGTGAAAACAATATGCGCAAAGACTGTCAAGCTGCTAATGCATCTTATACTTTGCGATTACTGTCAAAATTATTAGAAACAAGGGCTACTGGATATAAAATAAAGTTACAGGTTGAATCCATAGAAGAGGAGGTGAGAAGATTGTTAATGCCAAAGGACATGGAGGGCTGGGAGAAAAAACAACAGCTTTGACTTCTTGATATAGGACCACTAGACTCATAAACTCAGGAGCTATAGTTTCTGGCACAATAGCTGCATAAGATCAAGCCAATCAACACTCTAACATGATGTTGGAAGTTGTTCCTGAGACCCCACTCTACCAACAATGTGGAACTGTTGGTGGATTTTGGTGGAGGAAGTGTCAGTTCTCTTCAAGGGTGTGGCCACTGGTAGGTTGACTGTATTCTAGTCCTGTGGATGGCCTCATACCCATCAGTATATGGTCTCAATATTTTTTTATATTTGTTTGTTTTTAAAGAACATGAAGATGTGAGGGGTTGAAGTATATCTTGGAGAAGTTAAGAGGAAGAGTGGGGTGGGGGAGAATATGTTTGTAATACACTGCATGAACTTGTCAAGAATAGTTAAAACATTACATTCAAAACATGAAAACCATATGGATGAATTGACTTTCAAACTCTCAGTTCAAATGTATCTTGTACTATATACAATTTATGCTGCTCTAATGGTCAAATACATTTTTACGTATTTCACTCCCCCCTCCCCCACGTCTTCCCCAAACATATATATTTTTTGGTATTATTTCCAGGATATTTTCCTATTCATCATTTTAAATTTGTGAATTAAGGAAGTACTTGGAAATGTCTAGGTTGCTTTAGATTAATTCATTGTTGTCAATTAGATAAGACACTACAGGACTTGTTATAATATAAAAAGAGTTGCCTATGACTATGTATTTGTGGCCTCAGACACTATAGATATTCTGAGATGTATTTCTTTTTAGACTGAGTACTCTAATAATGGTTTTAAAATGAAATTCTTAACTTTATGTTTGCAAGCGCCTCTTACAATATGTATGTGCTTTGTAAGTCTTTGAATCATATAATGTCTACAGGTGCTTAACATCTAGCTTTAGTTGGCACATTTGAATTGGCATATTTATGTAGCCACTACTTGTCATTTAAAAACCTATATAGTAGATTTATTTTATCCCTTAAAAGATTCTTTGTGGTCATTCAATGTGCTTAAAATACCTTTAAATATACCCTCAGCACAAAAGTTTAGTTACATTCTCCGTAAGAGAAAACCTCTCAAATTTAAACTTATTCAACTTTTAACATTCAGGTAGATTTTTTTTTCTGTTTGTTAAAAATATTTATTTTATTTTAATACATTTTAAAGAGTTTTTAATATTTATTTTTGTGTGAGGGATAGATGTAGGGAGACAAAGGGAGAGAACAACAAATGAGAGTGAGAGAGGGACAGAGAAAGAGACAGACAGACAGACATTGAGAGATTGATTTGCATATACCTGCTGGCTCTCACTGAGACAGGAGATGTCTTTGGATTCCCTGGAGTTGGAGTTCCAGAGGGTGATGGGCCACTAGAGGTGGGTGCTAGGGCATACTTCAAGAGCTGCAAGTGCTCTTAGTTGCTGTGCCGTTTCTTCTGCCTCAGATTTATTTTTGATTATGTTTGTACGTGTATGTCTATATGTGGGTATGAGTACATATGAGAGCAGGCACCCATGGAGTCCAGAAGAGCACATTGGATCCCTTGGACCTGGAGTCACAGGCAATTGTTATCAGCGGTGTGCAGTACTGGGTGCTGCCTCGGGTCATCTGCGTGAACAATGCATACTCCTCATCTTTGAGCTCCAGATTTTGGTATACCTGCAGAAGTAACACATCAAGTAAAAGTTTAAATTCTTGTTTATGTTAAACCCTATTCAAGAATCCCCTTCACGATCCTTTATCCTGAGACCCAAGCTGAAGCACAATCTATTACTGGGGTATGAGGCAATCCTCACGGATGGAAATAGAAGAGCGGCGAGAATGTGAAGTTAAAACTTCTGCTCAGAAGCGGTGTGTCTTCCCCTGGCAGTCCCCTGGGCAAAGCAGGTTACTTGGTGAAGTTTGGGGAGAGCATGATGAAAAGGTACGCCGAACGTGGTGTGAATGCCCACGATGTAGTATTTAACCAAAACAGTCATATGCTGAAAACTAATAAGACTTTCAACTTTGTGGTATTTCTGTACACACTGAAAATATCAGTCTCGCAACCTCTATGATGCTAACTTTCAAATGACCGAGGCACACGAAACGAGAGCAGTAGCAGCGGAATCCCACTTCTGTGATTTAATAGCTGTCTGATCTCAGTCAGTGTAATCACTGCCATCTTCAGTTTACTCAACAGTTTACTTTAGAACCTCTTGTGTTAAATCACCTAGAATGAGTCATGTGGCATAGCTTGCTGCTTGTAAATCATTATGCAAGCCATGTTCTCTTTCAAGTTCATCAAATCCCCCTAATACCACTTTTTTTCTCCAAGAATTCAGAGAAGTCTTTTTGTATCCTTCATGTTCCATACTGTCAGTGTTAGCTCATTTCCTTACTCAAAATAATGGAGTAGTATGGGTTCATTGACAGTCTAGTTCACACAGTGTGTATGTCAGACCCCATACTCATCATCTGTGTCTCTCATCTTCACACCAGGTTATGCTTTCCTCAAATAACTATAAAGCTTGTTTTGTTATTATATTGTCTTCAGTGTCATCTCATGACACAGGCTGGTGACCATGCTCCTGAACTATCAGGACCTGTATCACTCTCCATCTTCATACTTTTAATTTGTTTATGTTGACTTCTTATCACCTGGAATATAGTTTATTCAATCCTCAATATAAGTGTTTTAATAGTATTCGTTACATGATTCATACTCATTAATTGGTGTCTGTTGTGTTTATAGTTATGATACATACATTCTAGTGATTGCTAGTTGCCCTGGCTAGCAGTTACCATTTTGCTATGAATGGTTCTAGCTTTAACTCCTATACCAGTTTATGATGATAGTTTCTGTTGCTAGTTTATTCTACTGTTGTCTTACCTGCTATGCTTAACAAAGACAGAAAAAAATGTACATTTTGTATTCCTCAACTGAGGAATGGATACAGAAATTGTGGTACATTTATACAATGAAATTACTACTCAGCAATTAAAAACAAGGAAATTATGAAATTTGCAGGCAAATGGTGGGAACTAGAAAAGATCATCCTGGGTGAGGTATCCCAGAAGCAGGAAGACACTCATGATTTATACTCACTTATAAGTGGATATTTGACATACAATGTAGGATAAACATACTAAAATCTGTACACCTAAAGAAGGTGAGCTAGAAGGAGGACCCTGGGTAAGATGATCAATTCTCATTCAGAAAGGCAAATTGGATAGACATTGGAAGAGGGAGAAAACAGGGAACAGGACAGGAGCCTACCACAGAGGGCCTCTGAAAGACTCTACCCAGCAGGGTATCAAAGCAGATGCTGAGACTCATAACCAAACTTTGGTCAGAGTGCAGGGAATCTTATGGAAGAAGGGTGGGGATAGAAAGACCTGTAGGGAACTGGAGCTCCACAGGAGAGCAACAGAACCAAAAAATCTGGGCCCAGGGGTCTTTTCTGAGACTGATATTCTAACCAAGGATCATGCATGGAGATAACCTAGAACCCCTGCACAGATGTAGCCCATGGCAGCTCAGTGCCCAAGTGGGTTCCCTAGTAAGAGGAGCAGGGACTATCTCTGACATGAACTCAGTGACTGGCCCTTTGATCACTTCCCCCTGAGGAGGCAGGGAGGAGGAGCAGCCTTACCAGGCCACAGAAGATGACAAGGCAGCCAGTCCTGATGAGACTTGACAGGCTAGGGTCAGTTGGAAGGGTAGGTAGATCTTCCCTATCAGTGGACTGGGGAAGGAACATGGGAGGAGAACATGGAGGGAGGGTGGGATTGTGGGGGGACAAGGGAGGAAGCTACAGATGGGATATAAAGTGAATAAATTATAATACACTAAAAATAAAGAAAAAGGAAAAAAATTCTGGTTAGTACAAAATTTCATCATAGCTAGTATTTATTGAGATGTACTTGTCCTAGGATTATATAAGTTGTTTGCAAATGTCATTTAAACTTTAACAATAAAAACAAAAAGATAAATGATAAAAAAGTAGCGTGGAGTCTGATAGGTTAGGGAATTTGCTGAAATCTACATAATTTAAATGGTAGGACTCAGATTCAGTCTCGTATTTTTCTTTCTTTTTTTCATGATTTAGAAATATGTGTTGGACATGATATTCAGAAAGCTATTAGTAGTACTTTATTTAGTATAATATGAAGCTGTATTTAGTGAAACAAATATAAAGTTCTATTAGGGCCTTCTTTATTTTCTATAATAAGAAATAAACCCATTCCTAGTATCCAGTGTAGCTAAAATGAGTCTGCGAAGTGTGTTCTTAATGGACTATATTATATTCATTATATATATATATATTATTATAATATATATATATTCACTATATATATTCATTATATTAATTTCTGCTCAAATTAATAAATGATGATTTGCTACATTAAGGCTATTTTTCTTAAAAGTAAAAGTTACTTATAGATGAAAAATTGTCTCTTTTAAGAAAATATTTTGGAGTTAGATTACAACTTTATTCTAGACCAAATCAGTGCCATGCTTTTTCTTTCTTTCCGTCTTTTTTTTCTTTATTTTTTTTTAGTACAGTTGTTGTTTTGTCCATTAGTGATACCTCTGAAGGCAGAAAACATAACCAAGTTGAAGTTACAATTCTGCAGTAAGCTCTGGGATTTTTCTTAGAGCAGATGCCCCAGAAGTGGCTTGAAAGTTCATCTTTGTTTATGTGAGTGCATATGTGCTTTGATCATAGATCCAAGGGAGCTAGAAGACTAATGATGATTTAAATTTCCCTAGGCATTTGAATACTGTGAATGTCAGAACATGTCTGGTGTAAAGTAGGCTTACTATCTCATACTGTGTTTTCAATCACTGTTAGAGCCCGATATTCCAGGAAATGGCTGTATGTTAAATAAAAGGAGTATGCAGTGTTTTAACTCACTGGGTAACTATGTAAAGGCCCTTTGATTCCTATTCCAAAGTAGTTTTCCTTTTCTTAGGAGTTTAGTTACACATTTGGGTGGAGAAGGTTTTCATGCTGAAGAAATGTCTTGGCTTGGTATCCAGGACTCTCAGTGGGAATGGGGAGACCCTGTTCTGGGGAACCGCAGAACAGCATGAGAGTTTGCTTTGGATATGAGGTTTCTTGCCTTGTGCATGAATTTCAAAGTCAAATATGAACCTGCATTAGCATCCCTAAGCCTACACTGCTGACTTTGGCTGGTGGCTAGTGTCACAAGCAGCACTTGGAGAGTTTGAGGAGACAAGGTCTCTGGAGTCTTGTTTTTAATATTGCTATGGATGTCAGCAAGTAGAACTTCAAAGTCATCATTATGAAGAAATTGCATTATAAAGAGCTCAACTTTAGAGGAGATTCTTGTTACAGAGCAAAAGAAACACTGTCATTCTCACAGAATTTGTTGTATCACTTATTTTATTGCTGACTTATAGGATAGGCTTCAGTGTATCCACCACAAAACATACCCTTCCAAAAAGACAAGAAAGACCACACTTACGGCACTTGATTACCAAGCATTGCTGCTCACCCATAACTCTAGCAATTAAGAAAAATAGGAAGTAGGACTATAATTAATGTTAAACTTACAGGATTTTATCAGTGAGCTGGATGTTTTGGCAAAACACAAATAATGTAAATCCTAACCAATTTAAAAGCAAAAAGCAAAACAAATAAAACAGCAACTAAAACCAGTCTATTTCTACCTGAGGTCTGAAATGCATTTCTAGCTTCAGATTAGATTTCTGGGCACTGACAGAAAACAGAATAAATAGATTTCAAGTCAAGAAATCCTTCCTAATAATTCTATTGTCCTTCTCCAGAGAGCCAAAATTGTCAGCCCAGACTCCAAAAACTCTTCTGAATGTGTACCGCAGGAGGTGTCCAGCAGGTGGCAGATACCAAGCAATATAGAACAAACAAAAAGACCAATAGCAAACTACTCTAGGAACTTCACCTACACGTATAGTGGTTCCTGGATCCTCATCATTGGATAGTCTCCGAAATAGGGTGACACTCTTAGAAGAAATCAGATTGGCTGGCGCAGCTGTTGTCTCCCAACATTAATAACAGTTTGATCAGCATTGCTTGGACTCTTAATAGAAAGTTTCTAAAAGATGACTGTTCTACTTCCTAGCATCCTGCATTTTCTTAGTCTTTGGGCCACTACTAAAATATGACATCTATGTATAGACAGATTCATTGTTTTTCACACACTCCCTTCTAAAGATGGAAGATAAGGTAACCTTGGTTAGAGAGAGCATGCATTCAGACTCAAATCACACTACTTTTTACTTCTCAATTGGACGTGTTACCACACAGGCAATCTTAGTCATTTTTTATGGTTTCTGTTTTAAAGGTCCATGAGGCCCTAGCTGCTTTTTAATTGGTACCAGTCTTTCATGAGTTTGAAAGGGAGATGAAAACAAAAGAAATTGAAAATTTTTGTTTTAAAGATTTTAAGACAAATTTAATTTTGAAACATTTTATGACCACTTTAATCAATTTCCAAAGTAGAATTCAACATTATTTAAGTTGATGCTTTGCTGATGGGAACAGGTTGTTTATTAGATTTCTTTATTACTTTACTGTTACTACTTCACTATTGGTAATGTTAACAACAGACTGGTTTATTAAAGTGGTATTAGCAATGCTTTGAAACCTGACATAGTGGTTGGTTGTGGCTACTATCATTGCATTTTCTTTTTCCACAATCATTTTACTCCTTTACACGACTTCAATGTCCCTGCATTATTTATAGTTAGTACTTCACTTACAAATGGAGTATTGTACTACACACATTTCTCTAGTTAATGTTGTCATAGAGGAGACACATCTGACAGCAACTCCAGGTCAAAGTTTTGGAAACTATCCCAAGTCATATAATACATATTCTATCCAGGAAGAATCTGGGCATGCAACAGCAAGAATGTCCTATCCATGTCCTCTTATAAAATCTCTTAATGGCATTTTATCACTTGTGTCAGGTTAAGGAACCTGCATAAAAGTTTTCATAAACATAAAACCTTATGAAGGATATCATATTTAGAAATGACATTTGAAAAGCAGAAGTATGTTAAAATTTTATTCTTTTCAAATTCCCTCTAAAATAAAATCTTGTTGGATGAATATAAATATTTCATACCCCATGCAGACTGAGGTTCCTGACTATGTATGGTCTTGCTGTTAGATATTAATTCATCCCCAAATTTCTTTGGCCTGTTTGAGACCCTCAGCTAGAATCCCCTTTCTGGCCTTCTTAGCTTTATGGCGGTATACCTCTTTAACCACTATCACTCTAAACTTCTTCACCGATTAAGTACTTAATTGTGAAAAGGTCTCTTGAATTCTCAATAACATATCACTAAGCTATGAAGACAAATGGCCTATTTAAGGGAGGTGTTCTTGAGGGAAATATTCTATTGGGGAAAATAGAATTGTAAAGGAGTTGGACTGCTTGATTCACAGCATTCTTGAGACCAGAACCATCAGCAGAAGGGTATGTTTTATACATTAATGAGGAAGATTTTAAAGCTCAGGAAGATCAAGAAGAAATAACAGAGGCACGTAGTTCTGAATCAACATGGGTACCTGAGGACCTGGATGGAGTCTGGATGGAAAGCATGAGAAATCAGCCTGGAAAGGTAGGGTAGTCACAGTTAGGCAAAAGGGTCAAAGAGGTGCCCAAGTTAGGCATGCAGCATAAGAACAGGAGATGAGATGTTTCCCACCAGTAAAGATGAGGATACTGTGACAAAGAATTCAGGGAACTCAGAGAAAAGTACAACATGGAAACAAGAAGAAAACTAATGTGACAAAGGAGAAAAAAACTAGTGATGAAACTTCTAGCAGGGACAAGAAGCCAAATGAGAAAGATGACATGGTTGAGGAATTTCACAGTGAGGTTTCTTTCTGAGGACAAGTGAAGAGATATGAATTGTCATAGGCTGAAAATGTAAGGCCTGTAAGAGAGATTATAACGAGGAGACTAACGAATAAGGAAGTGCCGACTAAGACTTACCCTGATGCACTATTTTTATCTTGTATTCCAAGCTAGGGAAACTTAGATCATGTTGATCACAGAAGAGAAAGGAAGGGGCTAGGAGGAAGGAAGGCAGTGAAGACGTAGGAAATTCAGGGATTATGATTGCTCTAATAGAAGGGTATCTGTAGGGCATCTGTCAGCTGCTATCATGTATCAGTACCTCTTCTTTCTCAGCATTTCCTGTCTAAGTGAAATCCATCCTGTCTTTGGCACAACCCTAGCACACCAGCAGCAAGGTTTCTCTTATCTGTCTTAGAACTTGAATTGTGTTTTTCCCCTGAAAACTGTCCCATTTTATGCCTCCTTTATTATGAGCTAAGTTGATATTTCTCACACTGCTGTTTGATAGGGACAATGAGGAAAGGGGCTGTTTCCTAATGTTCTCAGAGATGTGTATGGGCAAAGACATAAAAATAGTGTACTTACCAGACCCCAGACAAATCTCTTGAATTCTTAGCCTTGCATACTGTATCTCTAGAATGTTCAGGCCTTAAAAACCCTCAAATTCTAAAATTGTCTTTGAAAGGGAAGGGGAAATGTAGACAATAAGAAATTTGGTGGAAATCTGTAAATATATAGAGATAAGGTTCTGCTCTTGGTTTCTGGAATGACAGATTAGTGTCCTGACCTAGGTTTATTGAACTCATTAGGGCTCCCACTGTGACCTCAGTATAAGGGCCAATATATGGTCATCTACCTGATTTCTGTGAATACCATACAAGATGATAGTTATGAAGCCTCCAGCTCATGCACGCAGGATGATTTTGCCGGGTGACCCTGTGAGTCCCTCCTTTAACGTCAGCTGTGCGTGTTACAGCAGCAGTGCCAACAATGCAAAAACCTTTTCTGTGAAACAGCGATTAAATACTCAGAATGAAGTACTTTGCCTGATCCCTATGAAAACCCAGTGGTTTGCATTGTTCTTCTATAATTGGGAAAACAGAAGCATGGAGAGATTTAGTAATTCTTTTTTTTCAGTGCCACTGGCAGAGTGAATAACTTAGTCCAGATCTCAATCCACCCTGATCCCCTGCTCCAAACCCTATGCTTTTACCTAGTATTTCAGAGTGGTTGAATGTTTATGAAATAAACCTTAGTCAAATCTGTGTTTGGTATAAATTATAATTTATATAAAAGTTTACTGTATATGCCTTTCAAGTTTTCAAATGCCATTTCTGGCTAACTTTAGACATATGCACAGTGCCTGGTTTGTCAGTAAGAGCTAACAGAGTTTCAGCTCTCTGGACGGCCCTGTATTCTGTCAGAACCATTTTTGTATGGTAGTAGCTTTTTTTTTCTTTCCTTCTTCCTTTCTTTCTTTTTTTTAAGGACTGTTGATTTGCTCTCTCTAGTGTCCCAGATTAATACTTTGATGTCTGAAGTTTTCCATATATGTTCCTTTCTCTGTGAAGAGGAGTTGTAAATCTATCAGATAAAAGTTACAAGAGCGGGTTTGGCACATCATGTTTCTAAATTATAGTATGCAGGCGGAGGCTGAGGCAGGAGTATTGCCATGGTAAAGAAAACCTGGGTCAAAGAACAAGATCCTCTCTGAAAATATCAAAGGAAGAAAAAAATCTGACTATTTGAAAATAGTTTTTATGGATTAATAGACATAGTATTTCATTTTAGTTATTTATATTGAAAAAGTTAAATCATTGAAATATCTTTTAATAATATCAGCTAAAGTAGTTTGATCTCATGTTTAAAATGTATGGTCTTTTTAAGAAGTAGGACTTCTCCTCAGGGTAGTAAACAGTTACTATCATTGTTATCATTCCTGCGTTGATATTTCCAGCTAACTATGCAACTCATATCAATTCAAAATAAACTGTCATGTCCTATTGTGAGACTGTTAATTACTATCAGTAAGTATGTCTAGTAAAAGTATGTTCAAAAGATGGAATAATGATTTTTAATATAGGAATGAAATATTAAATTTATTGTTCAAACAATTTTTATTCACAGAGCTATAACAATAAGTAAGAATAAATAATTTTTTAAGTAGAAATGAATGACTCTGAATTTGGATGTTGTGTGTTTGACATGCCAGGATCTGTTTTGAAAGATATGACTGAACTGAAAGTGTGGTTGCGGTTAAAGATGCCCATAGGATGAACATCAGTACTGAGCTTGTGATTTCCATGGTGGGGCAATTTGGACAAGATCTGGTATGTTCAGGGAAATGTAATAGATCAGCAGTTCTCAATCTGTAGGTCACAACCTCTTTGGAGTTGCATATCAGATATCATGCATATCAGATATTTATATTATGATTCATAATAGTAGAAAAATTACAGTTATGAAGTAGCAACAGAATAATTTTGTGGTTGGGGGGGTCACCAAAATACAAGGCACTGTATTAAAGCATCACAGCATTAGGAAGGTTAAGAACCTCTGCTTTTGATGGTGGGACAGTTCTGAATGAACAGCCATTGAAGTCAGATACCACCCAGAGGCTCCTTACAGAGATAGCAGCATAGGTGAATCTTGCTGAGGTTAGGTACATGATAGGGCTATGCCAACTAGGATTTTGGCATTTACAATGGCCAGCAGAGTGTAATTAGTATGATTTTTGTCCAAATGAATTCAGAACTTTGGAGAAACACACCTGGAAAGTTGAAAGCCAGTGTTTGACCTTAGATCTGTGTGGTCCCTTGGAAAAATGCTTGTGGTTTTGATGTGCATCAAGTATTCTATATGCCTATATGGTCTTAGCAGCAAATAGAAGACTATAAGATGATTTCAGAGTATAACAGAGAAATTTTAGGCATAAAATTATGTAGTTGATTAGGAAAAAGTAGTACCTTATGGTCAAATTAAATGTGTTTATTCACAAACATTTGCCTTTAACTCATTACATACTTATGAGTATATTTCTTTCCATAAGAAAAGCTGCAGTCAAATTTTTGCTATATTTTGTTATAAGTAGTGTGAACAAAAACACTCACTCTCCAGAGACTAACCATGATGAAAAGCTAGCACATAGGTCTTTCTCAATGCTTGAAAACTGAGCTTAGTTTTATGTTTGGGGAACTTTTTGTCTTAAATTTTTATCCTTTTCCTGAGAGGTTCCATTTCATTGCATCCACCTACAGCTACATGAGAAGCTGTTTGCAAATGAAACTTCCATGATGACTCAAGCTGTTGAAATCTGTGATGGATTCCCACTGAGGCTTAAGATGATTGTTGATGGCCCAAATGTGCTTTGGGGCACACATGTTACATGATAGCATGAAAGCCTGACTTTAACTCATTAAACAGATTGCTGCCTTCCCTCTCAGATGTTCCTATCTTCCTTTGCTGTCCATGTTTTGACTCTTCATGAACATCAGGTTGATAAATCAGGACAATTAAACACACATACACACACATACTACTTGTATAGTTTTTTAAAAATGCCTAGTCTCTGAGATTCTTTCATCTCCATTTTTAACCATCCTAAGAGGTAGAAACACACAGATGTCTCCAGTCTGTTTGGGGATTATAAAAGTATCTGATAACATAGATATGACATTATTTTATAATCCTCTGGGTGTATTGTCTGTTAGAAATAAATAGGCCATGACCACAATCCCAACTCCACCAGGTGATGGTCATTACTCAATCAACTTCTCAGAACTCCCTTTGCTAACAGTACCAACTTTTTAATGCTTTTATGCTAATTCTTATAAATAAATGTACTAAAGTCATTGCAGGCAAAAGTAAAAAGGACATAATTGTTATCATCAAGATCTCAAAATAAAAGTTCATATAGCCAACAGCATCTTCCATCGTGAACAAAGCAAAAGTCTGCCTAATGTAACTCTTATTTGACTCCCTGTGCAAGGTCTTCTCTGTATTTTTAAGAAAATTGACTGCAAATTACTCTGTTCATTCACAGATACTCGTCAAGTGCTTAGGAGATGCTAAACACATTTATCCTGGTGCTTTGCAATCACTGGCTTAGTGAAGTAGAAAAATAATTCCTGTCCTAATGGAATTTAAAATCTTGTGATTGCTGCAGACAATAAACAAGAAAGAAGCAAAATGCAATACACGCTAGGTGATGGTCAGAGCAAGGGGGAAAGACAAAACAGAAGAGGCAATAAAGTATTGAGCTCAAGGTAGTATGTGTAATTGCAGGATTATGCATTATGTAAATGTGTGATGGCTACAGTGTGTGAAACCATATGTGTGTATAGTCCATGTTAGGAATTTTGTAAACCAGTAAGATTAAAAATAAATGAACATTAAAAATTTCCAATAATTTAAAGTCCTCAATTTTTTTCTTCGTAAAATGCACAATATCATTCTATTATTCTACACTGATGCTAACCTCTTTGTTTTGAGCATACTTTAATAACAAGAGCAGCACATTTACATTTTCCATGAATTGAGGGTAAAAAAGTATTTTTCACTTTCTTGAGCATGATGAAAGAAACAAATTTTACATCTAGTACTGAGCATATTCAGACACAAGATAATGCTTTGTGTCCGTGTGTGATTATCACCATCTGTGGGGTTCCTTTGCAGGACTTGAAATGGGTAGTGCATTCTCCAGGGGCATTCTGCATAAGCTCAAGACTCAAGTCTTAGATTCCTAGGTCTGGAAGGGCCCAGAGCCCTCAGACAACGTGTTGTTGAGTTTTAGGGACATTATCTACTCTAGCACTTCACAGAGTTCACTAGTATGTTACAAGTATATTACTTGTGTCACATAATTCTGACAAAGGAAAAGATAATAGAGTGATGAGTTGATGAATTCTACGTGATGTTTGTAGAAACGTATAAACAAAAATAGCCTATCTCACAGAAAAGGAAGGGCTGACCTTAGGATAGTTACATGTTTAATTAAATTGATTAATTTATTTATTCACTTTGTATCTTGATTGGAGCCTCCTCCCGATCCCGCCCTCCCGCTTTCCTCTATTCCCCCTGCCCTATTCCTCAGGAAAGAAGAGCTCCCACCACTACCACCAACCCACGGCAGTACATCAAGTCACATCAGGACTGAATGCATCCTCTCTTAAAATGCCAACTGTTTGGATAAATGTTGAGCTCTTCTAGCATTAAACACCCAGAAACCTTTGTGAGGTTGTGTGTGTCTTGAGAATGTGATGTAAGCCCCCATCTAAGAATACACACAAAGGAATAATACAAATTGTTATAGAGTCGCTATGGAAAATGAGATTTTAGTTAACAAAATCTATTGACTGTGTAGAGGTCTCTTATTCCTTCAACCACAGGCAAATGTGACAAAGCTACTGCACTGACCCTCCTGGACCTCAAGGAAAACCAATACCATGCTCTGTCATTGTGTCTCTAATAGAAATGGCTTCTTCATCAGGAGCACAGTGTTTTAAACTATTCAACCAAAAACTAAAATTTTGAAGTGTGAATCTATTCTTATTTATTGAGCACTGTAGTTTTTATTTACACCTAGCATAAGTTACTGCTTAAGAATGTTTAATTGGAAATGGTTATGAAACCACTATACATTTACATTTAGTATTATTATACTAAATTTTAATTTAATTTAAATTTTAATTAGTTTTAAATTATATTTGAAAATTGACTGTAATAATTCTAAGATAATAAATCAGACTATGAAAAAGCTCAGTCAATAACTTAAGCAAAGAAAGCCCTATGATCAGTCAGTGATCATCTTTGCTAAGTCTATATCTATGCATTTTCCATCCCTGTACTCTTTCTATTTTGTTACACTATTTTATTTTACAGGTTGCTATAATGAAAATTTATTAGTTAGTATTAATGATTGTAAACCATTTTATTTTATTTTCAAGATATATTTTATTTTTATTAATTACAGTTTATTCACTTTGTAGCTCCCTCTCTTTTCCCCTCCCAATCCTACCCTCCCTCCCTCTGCTCTAACTGTACCCTCCCCTAGTCCACTGATAGGGGAGGTCCTCCAACCCATCTGATCCTAGTCTATCAGGTCTCATCAGGAGTAGGTGCATTTGCTATAGGGGAAAAAAAAGTCTGTTTTAGTCAACTAGAAATCTGTCTTTAGAAGAAACATGTTTGCAGTCCTCACTAACAAATGGTCTTGTAATTATACAACACCAAATATTCTCTTTGGGACAAAGAGAACCAGAAAGTTAATTTAGTGATTATTATGTAAGCTCAAATGTCTCAAGTAAGTAAATTACATTGTGATCTTTAATGAATATGTTAGAGATTGTAATTTTCTCAAATGATTAATACACTTTGAAGTGTTATCAAAACAAGTCTTTTGTATGTAAGACCTATACCACCTTATGCATTTGATAATAAATTCCTGGCATCTATACTTAAATTTTGTTTGTTAATGAAAATTTTGTGGCAACTGGTCACTTTTTTGTTTGTTTGTTTCTGCTACAAGTACCAGTTTGGGAGAGAAGTCCTAAACCACTGAGATCTGTGGTTTGGGATTGAAATTTTTTCATGACACCAAAAAAATGTTAGCCAGAGGGTATGAATTAAAAGTTAGACCTATACCCACAAAGTGTGTGAAACCAACACTAAAATAACATCTTGAGGGGTATACAATAAACTCTTTCAATAAGAAGGGACACATTCTGCCAGTGACTTATCTGCAACTTGTTCATACTCTAAACACTCCAGACTGTTCAAGAACTGTTTGGACTATTATAAATTGCCCACTGGTTAAAAAAAAAAAAGCAGATTTCCTACTATAGTGATGCCTCTATGACCTACACCTGCAGTTCACTGTGAACAGGTTATAAGGGGACTGGGAAGACTTTTAGAACGGCCACCATTATTTTCTTGTGGCACTCTTAATGGCTTCAGTTAAATCTCGGTGTTCCCAAAGAGAGTGTAAATCTTAATGCAGAGGAGTCACAGATTTGCACAAAACTGTTAGCTTTCCTCTCAGAAAACAATTCTGTGTAACTATCTCAATATGAATAAGTCTAATCTTTTTTTTTTTCCACTCTTCATTGGCAAAGTTTTGTTGATGATCCCAATAGTGTAAAAAAAAAAGTATGTATGAACATATGATGACGCAGTGTCTGAGTCTGTGTTTGCAGCCTCTCTGGAGGTGATGTGGAGGTGGAAGGGAGGGGCACAGGAAGAAATAGCTTAGCAATTGTTTCTCTCATTATTTTATTGGGCATCCCATCAAAGTCATCCTTGAAACACATTTTAAAATAATCATTTGTAGCATCAGTTCTATATATGACTGTTTGTTTTTCAATTTGTGATGGTAAGGATACCATTTTTAAAGCTGCTACATTAGTCCCAGGTTTGACTATAGATTCCAGTTGCTGTTTTATTATTTCCTTGTTGGAACTGCCAATCCCCTCCTTTGTACTTATAAAGCATAACCATACGGCCTTTCCAGAACTAGGGTTAGAAAGAACTGCTACAGATGGAGAACACAAATTCTGCAACTTCCAAAGAATGACGAGCAAGTGCAGATCCGGTGGCCTGAGAGTTTCAGTATCTGGTAGCCACATTTCTTTCTCACAAGATGTGCTGGGAATGTATTCAGGCAGTAGGCTTAAGTGAAACCAACCACTGAAGGATGCAATGCACAGAGGGTGAATAAAGAATGCAAAACCACCACAATGTGAACTGCTGAGCAGCCCAGGGAGTAGATGGGGAAAAAGGAGAATGTACTCTGTAGAGATTAAAGTGATGCAGGAATTAAAACAGGAGGTCACTTGTTTCCAAAGGAAGAATAGTTAAGTTTCATGTAAAAGTGAACATTTGTCCCAGATCATAAAGATTGAAAATGGAGATCTAAGACTGGATATTTTGATATAGGACATTACAACAAAAGGCTTATCATCCAAGTATGTGGCTTAATTGTACATTTACACAATTTGGAGATATGAAAGTAAAATTCTGTTAATACATACTGCTTCTGTCCACAGGCCTTTTTCCTACTTAAAACTAAAAGGCAGTAATGGCAATCCCATACCCAAAAGGCTTATTGTGGTATTTCCATTCGGTAAACAACACTCAGTCATCAGTAGCTCAGATAGATCAAAATAAATACATACACACAAAAATATGTAAATAAAAATGAAATAAAGCAGTAGTCTCACTCACGTCAACCCAACAATGTTGAGTGTATCTATTATGTCTCCCCTCTCATACATGGGTAGGGACTGACCTTACAGGATCTCACTAAGAGGACCAGAATATTAGATGGGAAAGTAAGCCTGATGGTTCCTGTGCATGGAATCAAGGTGAGGTGTTCTGCAAACTTGAAGATGCCGTAGCTTTTGTTGGAGTCCCAGAAAACCTGGGGCCAATCCTCCTCTGAATGCCTGCTAGATCTCTTAGCAGCAGAGCCTTTGTAGACTGCAATGGGATGATGCTTGTCACCTTACACCTCAAGCAAGTTAGGGCCCATCAGGGGTTGAGTAATCTTACTTAAGGGATGTAGATGGGTAAGATTTGTGGTTTGGGATTCAGGATCAAACACTACCACCTAAGCTGTGGGATTCTTGAAGTCTTTCCAGTAAAAATCTTTGTACTTAAGTTTGTGCCAGATAGTTCCTTCTGTTAAAAAAAAAAAGCTCCATTTAAGTCATTTCTCAAAACTAATTAAGTCATTCTTCAAAACTATGCTTTTCATTGCTACTTGCTACTTCTTTTTCTTTTCTTTTCTTTCTTTCTTTTTTTTTTTTTTTTGGAGAAAGATAACATAGTCCTGGGCCTTTTGAAATAAGAGAACACTGGTATTATTTGCCCTTCTTCTGAGTTCAATATGTTTCTGGGTTGTTCATCATATAGTCCTCTGCCTGCCATCATTTCCAAATGCTGACTCTAATATGTGTATTTTAATATCCTCCATGTGTCATTTTAATGTTCTTCATATGATAAAACTGTAGGACTGTTTTGTCTTTCTAGCACTATGATATTTAAAGGAAATATTTTCAAACATCACTCTCTATTTCATGGTTAAATAAGCCTTATGGATTTTTCCCCAACTGGGCAACATGTCAACAGCCATGTAGCTCAAGCAATAAGCATAGTTCTTCTAACATTTTTTGAGCCATTTCGAGTGCAGGAAGCATGCAAGATGGACTTTTGAGAGGATGTTGTTAAAACTGATGTTGAAAGGTAGAGTTGCAGATGGAAGGGCCATGTGGGAAGAATTCCCTGAATCACTAACAACAAACCAACTCACTTATTGTCCTGACATTAGTAGATTTGCTGTCTTTGCTATTCCTACATCCAGTAACTTCCCATTTTCTGTCAGCCATAATTGTTTACAGTCTCCTTCACATTCCTAACACCATGGTGGAGTCAGGACCTGGGAGCCACATTTTCTTCTTCTGAAGGATACCTTTTCCTTCAGGTGTCCAGCATGCTGCTCAGTTCCACCATCCCTTTCTTCTCCTTGGATATCATATACAAAACTTAGAAACATGTTTAAGAAATATTTATTGCAGTTTGTTGAGAAAAATTGTGTCTAATTGCCTGGCTGCTTGGACCATGGTATTCTGAGTTTGAAATGTGGATGAATTCAGTGACACCTATTGAGAAGGAAACAATTCATTTGCTAACTTACACAGTACACATGTTCTTAATTATCAGAAACTCTAGCCTAGGTAATCATAGAAAAAGTTGGTTGTCAACACCAATGTTAGGGATGTAATTTGCTGGCCTTATTTTACAATGTAGTCTGTGTAATAGATCTGAATTGATAAGTTTCTGCCTTGTAGACCGTCCTTGAACTAAGTTAAACAATTTTTAAGACACTATACTTTGTCATTTACCAAGTGTTTTTAAAATGATTTTGTATAAAAAATGATTTACCTAGATGACTTTGTATCTTATTTAATAGCTAATACAAGGTATATAGATGATAAAATATTTATATACATATTTCAAAGTTACACTATGTTTCAAAGTGATTGAGTGGAAGAATATCTTCATGATACTCTGAATAATTTTAAGAGTACAGATCCAGCAACTAGTTTTCTGGGGCTCAAGTCATGATCCCCAAAGTTATTACTGCCATGAACATAAGTAAGACACTTAACATCCCTTGTGCCTATAAAATATGGGCTTTACCCATGGGATTGTAGTAAATGTCAACAGACATAAATACTATCTTTCCTGCAGGCTTAGTGGAAACATTTTATAGGTAAATTAAATGTTTGCTTTCTGAAAGGTTATTTGAATGGTGTTGAGATGTTTGAGTTATGTTACCCAGGATGCAATGCAACAGGTGTATGTGCTGCACTGGATGTCTGGTCTATGCTTGTTTGCACCTTCAGTCATTCCTGAGTGTAGTCAGTAGACACAGCAGAGGCATCATGGGAATCCTTCTGGAGATGGCTTCTCTTCTGTGATCTTGCCAAGAGTCTTAACCTTTCTACACCACTGTTGCCTCCTCTATAAAAATACTGACTTGGATTACATGATCTCTAAAGTATCTTTCAACTCAAAAACGCTATGAATCTGTCAGTGTACTTGGACTTAATGAGTTTTGCACATGGGATATCTTGAGAGCTTCAAGCTTTGTTTTTTTTTTTAAACAAAACCTTTTTTTTCAGGTGTTTCCTCTTCTTTCCCACCCTCTCCTCTTTCCTCCTATTATGTAGAATCTGTAGGGATTTCAGAAAGTATGCATTCAGGTTGAATAAGGGAAGCTTTCCATTTCTAATATAGCTATTGGGATTCCAAGGGATTAAAACTTTAGCATAATTTAAGAGTAAACAAAATGCTAAAACTCAACTCTGCCTCTTGTTTACAGTTACAGAATATTCCATTCTGTAACTTCTCAGATTCCCTCCTTAAACTGCCTTTAGTCATTTTAGAAATGTCATCCCTTTCCATCTGTTCTTCTCTAGCCAAAGATATGAAGCCACAACAGAAGGGTCTCTTACCTCCCTTTCCCCAACCACAGCCATTCAGGAACCAAGTTATTAGTACATCCTACTTATCCGATAAGTCATCCTCCCATTCTGTTCCCATTGTCATTACTTTCGATGAGACTCCAATGTTTCTGCCAAGACTAGTACAAGGGAACGTCTTCCCTTGTTTAGACTCAAATATCTCCATCAATTCTCTATTTGTCTCCCAAGATTAGAATGCCTGAGACATACGTCTAATTATTGCATTCAATTTTTTACCAACTCTTCATCAACTACCTCCTGCCTTCTTGACCTGCTGTATAGATCATTACTTTTTCTCTCTCTTCTTTCAATTTGTTATGCTCTAACCATTGAACTTCTTTCTACCCCTGGTGTTTCTTTTCAGTACCCACTGCCTAGATTTGTTCCTTAATTCTCACTGTGTACAATTGATTTATTTTCCTAGTGGTAATGAGGAATGACTGTCTTTGGTGCCCCTAATCTCATTATTAAATAATAGACAATTAATTTATACTTTAGTTTAGATATACAGTGAGTGTGTGCTACCTTGAAATTTCTGACTCACCAAGAAACCAGTGAATACATTAAGCTGGCTTTTCAGGTGATACTCATTTTGTACAGCTTTAGTCTTATTCCCTAGACCCTTCCAGGTTTAGGTCTGCAGGGGCCCTGCCTTCTTTAATGTCATAGCTAAAGAGGTAAGAGTTTCCTGGTAAAGAGGCACTAACATGCTTTGATCTCTGGGGTAGCAATCCTTGTCCATCCGGTTCCTGATATTTGTAAGAGAGAGCACATTCAGTGGATTCTATCATCTTGTTTTATGGGTTTTTCATCTTTGCATCTGGACCCACCTGCCCTCCCTTTCTTCACTTTGGAGTATTCTAGCTCTGTGACAATTTTCTGGTGCTGTGCTCTGGTTATTTAAAGTAATCTATAGTCCGACCACAGAAAGGGCCTTCAGGGTCACATGCTCAACACAGTGTTAGACAATGATCTGTATTGATTGAGGCCATCTTACCATCATGCTTCCCTTCACTCACCTCATGTTTTAAAACACCAGTCCCTTCCTACATGCATGTGCTAGAGTCTTCTCTGAAAGGAGAAAGTAAAGGAAAGGGAACTAAAAGAAAGCTTGGTCTTAACATGGTGTTTGCTTTTTTCTGTAGAATAATGTATAGTTTTCTCTATCATTTGGTCATTTCTTTCCTTTTTTGATCTATTTATCAATGTGCTTTAGCCCAAGAAAATGGATTTCTCCTAGAATAATGAACAGACCCTAAGAAAAACTCTTAGAAACCTCCCATGGACAGTTTAAACATACTATCTTACTTAATCTATATATCTCTATGGCATAGACTGTATCATCATTATATTTCAGAAAAGGTAAGAATGACCCCTGATTTCACTTCAGGCATTTGAGCCTAACCACTTTTGGACCCATACGTACTCTCATAGAAATTTAGTGACAAGTCATTCTGTGTTCTTTCATCAAATCTGTGTTCACCTTCATTCAACAGTGTGTGGCTAGACTATTTTCTTCCAGTTCTAAATTTTCTTTCCACATATTATAAGACCAACTATTTTCTATTCTGTTTAGAATGCCTTATCCTCCTACAGGCAGCAAGTATGAAATTTAGCTCCTACATATAGGTGAACAATAAATACAGAAATCTTTGTTTATAACTCAACTTCATCTCTATTTTAAGTTATAAGCTTCCAGACAGGGAAAAAATAAACTAACCTAAACAATTTTAAGACTTTCTGATGTGAGACTAACTTTTCACAGACTTCAGATTTTATGTAAATAGGAGACACTGAGTTTGAGTCATGGTGGCCGTAATGATATTTGTACTTTGAAGATAATTGGCTATGGGGACATCACCCAGGGACATTCTAATGTACTAGACTCCATTACACTTTCTAGCGAGCTGTTAATTGGGTTGTAATTACCAAGGCAAACTTGTTTCTACGGAAAAGGGGTTCTTTTAATGAGGAGTTCGGGTACAAGGACTCCATCCCAAATTGGATGACCCTTTCTTAGATTGCTCAGCAGCATTTTAAATCCTATCCCACTTTACTTCTCTTTGCCACTCAAGATTTATCGGAGTTGTATTACAATCTAGTTGCAGATATAATATTTGAAAGCTAGGGTCGCTACTTTATCTCTTAGATGTTTCCTTAGAATAAGGAGGTTTTCTTAGTAGCCAACCAAGATATAATTAACTGTGAAAAGTCTTTTTAAACACATGCCAGGAAATATGATTTTGTTCAAAGTAGACATCATTGCAGTATGTGAAGTATCTTATTAATTCCTTTCAGCTTTCAAGAGCTGTCTATATTGAAGTCAACAAACCCTAGAGAATCAATTTTTCTTTTATGGTAGACACTGTGCAAGGCTTCCTGAATACAAAATATAATCATATAGTACCTATTTTGAAAGTCTGAATTTAACATTATTTTGTGCTATATAGGTTTACTATTGTATACAATGAGAACCAGAAATATACTTGTTTAGTTCATTTCCTTAAGGGACAAGCAAAATCCATTAAACTCATTCAGTATTTGACAAAGAAATAAGAAAGACTTAGAAAAAAAAAACCGAGATTTTGAAATCGTCTTTTTAGTGCATTTATAAACAATGAATAAATTATACCTCCATTTTCAGAACTTCTGAGTGTGAATTATTTACAAATGCACATTTGTAGATATAATTAAGTAAAAGATCCTCTAGAATGATACACTCCCATTATACAGGTAGATCTCAAGACAATGAATGGTATGTAAGAAAATGAAGAAAAAAAAAAAAGACACAGACACACAGGTAGGAAAAGAGCGTGGGATTTTGCAGGCACAGGTCAAGGGGCCCACAGGATTGGAGAGCATCGAAGTTTTTCTTCAGAACTTCTAGAAGAAATTAGGCTCTAGCTACAGTTTGCTGAAGAACTTCTGGGATGCAGAACTGTGAAAGAACTATTAGGACCAAAAGTAGGGACCCAGCCTTAAATGCATGACTATAGACTGTAATACAAGTCGAAAAATGGCACTTAGTTAGGAAGGCTTTTCACCACTCACACTGAATCAAGATCCTGTTGCCATTGTGTTCCAATTTAGTAAATCTGGACTGGTTCATTGTTAGTTACCAGGGAAGGGTCTGCTAAGCATCCCAATATTCTCAAATATTTTGGTAGCCCACTAAGAAAAACATTTTATGTCAGACTAATGTAAACTGTGTCTACCTACATAGGACATTAGAACTCTTTCACAGAGTTAACTCCAAAAGAGATAAATGCAGATTGTGAAGATATCCCAAAAGGAATGACAAGACATGCAGATTAGTACACTTTAACTTGTGTAATAAACCTTCACGGAAAAACAGATATAATTGAAACAATTGAATAATATCTAAAAATCAAGATAAGGCTACATTTCGCTTAAGATTTGAAAGGACATGATGAGTATTTCCTAATACTTCTGTTTTAGGTGTGGTTAAGTTGTAGTTTCCAAATTATTGCATTAGGGAAAGCACTGAATTTGAGGTCAGGAATTTGTTAATATTTAGGAATTCATTTCACACTATCATTAAAATCTTTGGGGAAAAAGCAAAACAAATTAGACTTACTTTCTTATTACAGTAAATATAGTTTCTAAGGCCCTCTACCTCTAACCATTCCCACCTTGAAAATCAGTCTTTCAGCTGATCATTCTTGAGATTAGTCCAGCCAGCTGCCTGTCTACAATCCCTTTGTTTTAAAACCAGCTTTTTCAGTATTGAGAGCACAAAGCAAAAAAAGTCAAAGATGTCTGCATTCACATACTGGCTTCTTTTCATCCAAAGTATGTGGTATTGGTAAAACATTTCCCACCCTTTGACATACATTTTCTTTTCATGTTATCTGTGAATATAGACATTGTTTCTACATGGACATTGTTATCTGTGATTATGGACATTGTGTCTACAGTATACCACAGTCTAGAAACTGTGTCAGTGACTGCACTTTGTTGTTTGGTTTCTGCCTCACAGAACCCTCACAGGTTAATTTCTCCAGTTTACTGAATAGAAAGCTAAAGCTCAGATTGCTTAATGTGTCCATCAAATAGGTAACAGAGCAGGCACAAGTATTAATCGGCACGGTAGACTCTGATTTGGTTTAATTTAATTTTTTCCATGTGTGGCCTAACTAGAATGCTAGTTAGCAACCTACATGAATATGTAGGTTATAAATTTATTAAAATTATTGCTGTATATTTTATAGACTTTAGTAATTTGATTAACACTTACTCTTTTTTTTGGTTTAGGTTTTTGGCTAAAATTTCAACACAGAAAACCTAAAAGGTATTTTAGATTCATATATACTCTTGGATGAATGAAGAAAGAAAGCAGATTCCGTATAGTGACAAATATACAAGTAAATTTACTTTAATAAAGAGAAATTAAAATTAAGTTAAATATATACATATATATTATATATGCATATATATAAGTTGAAATAGGGCCTGATATATCTTACGTTAATCTTGAACTCAATATGTAGCTTAAAAAGACCTTAAACTTCTGATCCTTTTCCATGCCGAGTGCTAAGATAAGATTACAGGAATTTGCCATCATGCTTCATTGGTATGCTAGTGGAGTCAAACCCATACACGACAGGCATGCGCTATGCCACCTGAGCTATGTTCCTAGCCTGTCATTTCCCACTTGATAACCCCTGTGATACAGAAATAAATCTAGCCACAAGAAAAAAAAATATTATCTTAAAACTATAAATATAGTGAACTACTCAAGCCATATAAATATGTACTTGAAAATCTGAAGAAGTTCTGGAAAAATATTCCTATTAATGGATATGCCACATTGGCCTACTTATTTAATCTCTTAAACCTTGCTTTTCTTACTTTAGGAACAAGAGTAAGATTTTAATCTTCCTTGAATTTATTTTATAGACTGTTTGTTTAATTAGCCTAGCTATCATATGGTCTATATTAATATGTATATGCTGTATTTTAAACCCTTATTTTGTTAAGGTTGTTGTTTGGATATGTCCTTTTCCCAATCCCATGATACTGTAGGAAATTTCTTGAGGACAGGCTTTATATAGGACTATTTCACTATGTTGATCATCAATGCCAATGTGCACTAAATATCCATCATTAAATGAATTAGTGAATTAATGAAATGGAACCATTTTTTTACCCAAAATGATAATGTAGAAATTACTTCTTAGTAGGAGAAATTTTGTTTCAGGTGACATTTGCTACATTACAACACAACACAAGAAAACCAAAGGAGAAAATCATGAAATCCCCAGGCAAATGGTGGGACCTGGAAATGATCATCCTAAGTGAGGTATCCCAAAAGCAGAAAGAAACATATGGTATATACTCACTTATATAGACCTATAGGATAGGAAGGTCATGCTGAAATCTATACACCTAGGGAAGATATACAAGAAGGAGGACCCAGGTTGGTATGATCAATGCTCGTTTAAATGAACAAAAGGGATGGACACTGAATGGAGGAGAAAACAAGCAACAGGACAGGAGCATACCAAAGAGGGCCTCTGAAAGAATCAATATAGCAATATATCAAAGCAGATATTAAGACTCACAACCAAGCCTTCGGCAAAGGGCGGGAAATAGTAATAAACATAGGGGAAGTTAGTATGACTTGGGGAGAATGAGCAAGCCATGAGGAGCAATCCACTAAGCAGAAGTCTTCCATGGCTTCTGCATCAGCTCCTGCCTCCAAGTTCCTGTCCTGTATGTGTTTCTATCATGACTTTCCTTACTGATGAAATATGACCCAAGAGTTATAAGTAAAAATAAACTGTTTTCTC
>CM053766.1:62440701-62459780 GCA_028658305.1 Pachyuromys duprasi
CCACAAAGACCAAACTGAGCAGGGCACAGGGGTCTTATACAAGACAGTTTCTCCAACCAAGGACCATGTATGGATATGGCCTAGAACCCCCGCTTAGATGTGGCCCATGGTAGCTCAGTTTCCAACTGAAGACCCTAGTAAGGGGAACAGGGACTGTTTCAGACATGAACTCCATGGCTGGCTCTTTGACCCTCCCCCATACATGTGAGGGAGTAACAGCCTAGCTAGATCCCAGGGGAGGACATTGTAGCCAGCACTGGGGAGACAAGATGAACTGGGGTTGGATGGAAGGGGAGGAGGTCCTCCCCCATCAGTGGACTTGGAGGGGGCAGGGAGGAGATGAGGGAGGGATGGGGAGAGTGGGAGGGAATGAGGGAGGAGGCTACGCCTTGGATGCAAAGTACCTAACCTGTGATTGATATAAAAATAAATAAATAACATTAAAAAATTGAAAAAGAAAACAAAAGCATCTCAAACCATCATTTATTAGGATTCTTTTCCTGTGGTTCAACTGGAATGGCTTTTTCTTTGCCATGTGTTTCATTCATGTGGTTTGCTCATGTATATTTGGTGTTTGGTATTGGCTTTCTTGTGGGCTACATGCATTTAAAAATTGGTCTGACTCGAAGTAGCAAGAGAAAAGGCACATTTTGATGTTCAAAACGTCCTCTGCTTTTCTGGTTTTACTTGACCAAGCAAGACACTGCTGGTGCAAGAGTTTGGAAGTTGAATGTGTCCTGAATATTCTTGTGATGCTAAATAATTGCTCATCCTCAAAGCAATTGTTGGGAGGTAAGGCCTTCTGAGTGGTCTTCAGATCATTAGGGGGTCATACCCAAAAGGTAGGAAACCATGGGCAGTCCTCTCATGGCCATTCAGTTTGGCTTGAAGTATGACCCCCTCATTCTGAAAGGAGGTCCCTGAATGGTGTGTTACCTATATTGAAGGCTCAGAACAGTAAAGCTACCGTGGACTTGAACCTCCAGAGCTATCAGCAGAAATTAACTTCGTTTTACATAGTAAACAGCCTTGACCATGCAAATAGGTATTGTTGTGTTAAACTTATCCACACACTATGATCATTGTTCTGAGTGGAGGTGATACACAAGTGGGGATAAGACACATGATTCATTGGAGGGATTATACCAGTCTTCCACACACACACAATTTTTGAATTTTCAGGATTGCATAGAACCTTTATGTGAGACTATTTCTCTGCTTGTGGAATATAATATAAACATGGAAGAGAATTTTATTTTAAATGTTTGAATGAATTTGTTTCCTTATTTAGAATGAACCAATTCAAAAGTGACTGCACCTAACTTTAATAGCAATGGTTGTTGATAAATGCTAAGCTTGTTGTCTCCCAACTGTGATATTGGTAATGGTGATGGCTATGTTTCACTTGAGGTGAACATTTAATTACACGATTTGTGTATCACCTTGTTTTAACCTGGTATTCCATTTAATCAAACTTGAAAGCTGGGTAAAAAAAGAAAAAAAAAAGACAAAAACAAAAACAAAAAAACACCCAAAGCCAGCAACAACTTCAATAGAATCATAAACTAGGAAGTGAATTTGAATTTGTTTCTGTGCTTCTAATTCTTTGAAATCTCTGAGTATAATGTAGAGGGGGGCATAAATTACACAAAATGTTCAGTGCTATTTCTATAACAAAGTGCCATCACTTAGCTTTCTTCCTAACTGTACTTTTTACAGTTTAGATAGTGAACCCAAGATTATGTCGCCTCTCTGAAAAAACACTCTCTTTTTTATGCTATTGAGACAAGATCTCCATGCCGGCTTTGAAGTCTCTAGGGCCTTGGTTTATAGGTGTGAGGTGAGAGGCTTCTTGTTTTCCAAGTTGCACAACAAACAAAACCTGTTGAACTTCATCCACCATTTAAATTGGGCAAAATAACTTGTTTCCATTTTATAGCAAAGTCAGTGTGGTGTGGTTTGTCCATGGATGATTACAAATCAGTTTGGCTCTAACCTTTGGCAAAGTCAGCTCTCTCTTTGGTTGGATTCTCTGTTGCTCTGACGCAGCAAAAGTTGAGTTGCTAAATATTTGTATTGGCTTGTCACTTTTGCTGTTGTAAAAATACAAAATCATGGAAATATTAAAACCAGATTGTCAAACATGTGACTATTCCATTTTGCTCAGAAATGAGTGAAATTTTGCTTTCCTTTCTAATTTAGTTTCAAATTCTATTGGTTGGTTTCCTGAACTTTGTAAAATATTTTACACATTATTTTTAATAAGACCCATTATACTTTATACAATTAATCTTAACTTGCTCCTCATTGAAAAATTGACAGGTTGAAAATGACACGTCATAACTATGATTTAGCCAGAAACTGACTTACCACTTAGAATCTTTGTTTGTTTTTCAAGACAGTATTTCTCTGCATAGTCTTGACTAGTCTGGAACTCACTCTGTATACCAGGCTAGCCATGAATTTAGACATACACCTGCCTCTGCCTCCCAAGCGCTGGACTTAAAGGTATGTCTGGCCTCCCATGTCAGAGTCTTCCTGCAGGCAAGCAAGTGTTTAATGGACAGTACTTTCCAGCAGCAAATGTATTCTGGAAATTACAAGTAAAGTATAAGACATTGTAGTTCAATTGCCAGCAAGTGTGTTCCTTCTTAAGTATCTCCATTCTATATTTTGTTGTTTAGTTTTTCTTTTCTACATTTAAATATCTTTTTCTAGCCACCGTAAATACAATTTGAAAAAAAATTAAAAGTAAACCTCACTTTTTCAGGTTTTTATCTAAGACTTTTTTATGTCAAATTCCTTTTATTTTAACTTATTTTTCTTGGTTAAGAAATACTTAACAACTTTGCCATCATGTGATAAAATAAATAAATTTTGAATTCTTACTTCTAGAGGCTAGAGTAATGGTCCTGCAGTTAAGACTCCATATTGCTCTTCTTGAGAAACAGAGTTTGCTTCTCAGCATCCACATCATCCGCCTGTAAAGCCAGTGCCTGAGTATCGAATGTCCTCCTGTGCCTCAAGAGCAGCTGCCAGCAGATGCATAAACCCCACACATATACATATTAAACATATTTATACATGTTTAAATATACACTATGTATATATACATAATCAAAATAAAAAACAACATGAAATAAACCATATTTTATTGATCTGACTAGCCATAGCAGAAACAATTAGATCCATGAAGTGGAAAATATTAAATATGCTTAATGGAAGGGATTTAAAACTTTAACAGTACATTATTTTCATAATCTTTTGGTATATAGTATTATTTCTCTTCATTTAGTTCTTTGCTATTTCTTTTTATTGAATAGAATTTATCAACTTTAAAAAAATCATAGCTTCAATTAATTCTTGTTTTGTTTTTTTAATTATCATTTATTACAATTTATTCAATTTGTATCCTGTCTATGGCCTCCCCCTCATCTCCTCCCAATCCCACCATTCCTTCCTCTTCTCTCCAAATCCCCTTCCCCAGTCCACTGATAGGGGAGGTCCTCCCCCCCTTCTATCTGACCCTAGCTAATCAGGTCTCATCTGGACTGGCTACAGTGTCCTCCTCTGTGGCCTGGTAAGGCTGCTCCTCCCTCAGGAGGAGGTGATCAAAGAGCCAGCCACTGAGTTCATTGCAGAGAAAGTCCCTGCTCCCCTTACTAGGGAACCCACTTGGAGACTGAGTCTATGCGCTATATCTGAGCCAGGGTTTCAGGTCCTCTCCATGCATGGTCCTTGGTTGGGTATCATCTTCTTCAGGGTCCCCAGGGCTCAGTTTTCATGGGTCTGTTGGTCTCCTTTTGGAGCTCCTGTCCCCTCCAGGTCTTTCTTCTTTTAAATTAAATTATTTTTTTATAAATTACAGTCTATTCACTTTGTATCTCAGCTGTAGCCCCTCCCTCATCCCCTCCTAATCCCACCCTCCTTCATCTCCTCCCATGCCCCTCTCCAAGTCCACTAATAGGGGAGGTCCTCCTCCCCTTCCCTCTGACCCCCTCTAGGTCTTTCTATCTGCCTTTCTTTCATAAGATTTCTTGCAATCTGATCAAAGTTTGGCTATGAGTTTCAGCCTCTGCGTAGATACCTTGATCAGACAAGTCTTTCAGAGGCCATCTGTGGTAGGTTCCTGTCCTGTTCCCTTTCTTCCATTATTTTAATATTACTTAGAGGCATGAACACCTACATGATTTTTTTCTGTTTATCGTAGAATCAAAATGTGTTCTGCTCTCTGAATGCCTTTGAGTTCATTGGGAAAATTACTTGTGT
This sequence comes from Pachyuromys duprasi, assembly GCA_028658305.1. NCBI lineage: Eukaryota > Metazoa > Chordata > Mammalia > Rodentia > Muridae > Pachyuromys > Pachyuromys duprasi. Next base: position 62,444,971 of record CM053766.1, read on the forward strand.
TAAGAATTAAGAAATGTATGATGAATATATTCCAAAGGAAGCATTCCTTCAATACTAGCACCCTGAATCCTATGTTTATTTATGTAATCAAGAATTATTCTGTATATTAAATACAGTTCTAAGTTTTATACCTAAACTTATTTTATTATATAATTCTCTATTCTTCCATAATTTTAAGAAGAGCTCATTCATACTTTTAAAATTCCTGCTTAATAGTGAGCTCTTAAATATTTGTTTTCTGAATGGTTATGTCAATAGGTAATGCACTGTAAGTACTCAGAGAAGTGACTGCTATGTTGGGGTTGGGACTCTCTAAACCACATGTCACCTTTCCAGGAAAATAATTTGTAAGGGGAACAACATATTAGAAATTGACCTTGGACCATGATATAGAAATATCCCATTAGTTATGAGCACTCAGATCACTAGCCACCACTGCTTTATCTTTTCCTGTAATTTTTTTTGTATACTTGAATGTTTTCCTTTATTAGATTTGAAGAAAACATTTCAAATATTAAAGCTGTTTCACTGAAAATAGTCCCAGAAAACACATATCCAATCAACATAAAGGACTTAGGGAAGAACAGAGTAAATGTGTGTCTAAGGAGAGTTTTGAAAGGAAACATGATGAACAGCACTGGTTTGCAACCACATGACCTGACTGGACTGATTCCTTCTTTTAATAGCCCTCAAAAAGTTGATGTGTTGCAATTTCAGCAAAGAGTGACATAGCAAAACTTCATTCTTCTCACTCACTAGGTCAATGACATTTTCTTGAGTAAAATATAAATACATCTGAATTAGTATCAGAAGGAAGTGTGCATTTTTGTTCTTCAGGACAGCTTCACGACTCAGTAACAGTATCAGCAGCATTAGGAACTAGTTTGGTACCAGAAGATCCTCAGGCACCACCTTGGAGATAGTAGATTGAAGTACTCTGAGATTTTTGCATGATCCCTAGGATTTGAGCAGGGTTGAGATATAAGAGCTTTACAGAACCACTGTTCCCAGTGAAAGTTGTCAGACACAAGACTAATAAATATTTCAGGGGATGTGCCGCAGCTGAAGAAACCTCTTGGCCGTTTGTGTGTGAGGCAAAACTGATGCTGGAAAAACATCCAAACATTCCCAAACCTTTCCTGCCCTGTGGCAAAATTTGCAAGAGTCCACTGGGAAGTTGTATCTCCACACCAGACACTCTGCCTGGTCTGCCATGGCCTATCATTGAACCCCACTCTAACCAAAGTTTCCACCATGCAAATTAAAGAAAAATAAATAAGGAAACACCAGGGTGGTGAAGATCTCTATTTGAAAAAGTACACCAAGAAAACATGAGGTAGAATTCTAAGGGAAGGGCTGGGTCATAGCCAAGGAACACAAGTGATGTGTGGTAAGCAGAGGCAATTAGAGAAGGAAGGAAGGAAGAAAAAAACATTAGGGCCTCACACGGAACTAGAGAGGAGCACAGTGACTACACAAAACTACATCCTCAGGAGCAGAGAGGCCCACTCTCCTCATTGATGAGACTGAAATTGCTCATCAGTGAGACTCACCTGTGATTAAAAACCAATGAATGGGAAATCCAGTTTAAATAAGTCCAGGCTACTTTAGGCTTTCTTCCTCACTGATGCTTGGGAAACTCAAGATTTGTTAAGCGGACTCCCCCCACCCCCTTTTTTTCAGGACAGGAAAAGAATTGTCTTCATTTTTCCACAAGATGTTCCAAATTTGCTGCCATGTAACTAGCTATTTTAGGAGAGGGGTCCTCGAGCCCTGTCTTAGGGGAACAGTCATGTCCGTCCAAGCATGGCAGCGGTACTGGAGTGGGCACTGGCCTTAGTGAACAGGGAACCATGCTTCCCTGCTGGTTACATCCACAAGTCAGATAGTCTTTGTTATTTCCAAGTCAAAAATTTTAGGCTGAATAAAAATGCAAAAAAAGCCAATAGTGTGTTTTAGTCATAACCTCTGTTTAAGCTCTACGTGGTCTTTTACTGATGGGATTAAAGTTATTCACATTGTTTATATCAAAGCAATTGAGCATAGCCCTGGGTCAGGAGAATACTTAAGTGAACAGAGATGTGATTTCGTTAAAAGTGGTGAAACTTGACCATCTTGTCCTGTGAAGACACTGCTATGTTATTATGTGATTATTTTTCTTTACTAGGGTAACAGCATATGTATATTCAGGAATAAGTAGTAAATACTGACCACTTTCTTTTAAAGGTTTGGGGAGCCCAAGCTCTTTACAATGGTTAGGTATTTTGAATATAATGCATTGAATTTCCTGCTTCAGCTAATGAGTGGCTCTCCAAATTATGGTCTCCAGTAAGTGGCAGCTCCTCAAAATTATATCATAGTCTCATATAATTATCACTTTATATTAAAATATCTTAGTTCTAATTTAAAGTGTGGTCATGACTTACAGAGATGTCATAATTCATCAAATCTTTTTACCCTTACATCTCATCTCCACATCATTTCTAAAAAAATTACAGTGTAATTTTTAAGATTGCCAAGTATGATCTATCAAAATGAGACCTTGGTTGTAGCCGTCAGCAACTTCTACATGTTTCAGTAAAATAATAACCTACCGTCTAAATAAATAGGATATGTGTCTATTAATATTTTATAGTGTTTAGAATCTTTATACAAATAATAACAGGGCGAGACATTGAAACACAATACATTTTATGTAAAATTGGTATTATATATCAAATGATTTTCAAGAACATGAAGGTAAGAACAGTACTGGGAAATATAAGGTAGAATTTCAAATTTAGGAAAAATTCTAATAAAATAATTAAGAATAAATTAAGGAATATTCATTGTAATTGCAAATATGATTCTGGGAAGATGAACTGAGTATTCGTTGGAAGATGTTAAGAATGACAACTTTAAAATCCTACAAGGAGAACATGTGAAGACCTTGATCACAATTTTATAATACATTGTATTCTTGACATGTTTTCTAATATGTTCTGCACTCTCAGAATTGTTTGCCCCATGTGTACATGATCCACCGTGTAAGTTTTCGTCTTAGCTGAGTGAGAAACAGGGCTCACTTTTAGGAGACAAAGACTTGTCAACTTAATTGCATGTGGTTGCAGTACAACGCCATTGCTTTCACTTCTTGTCTGTGATTGATACTGGCTACTGCTTATGGTAGCCTCTTTGATGATAGTATTTGGTTCTCTCTCTCTTCTTTGAGTTATTCATATACAATCACCCAGAAATTCTGAATCCAATGAAAGCAAAAATGGTAAGTGAAGCAACAAGGAAGCCCACTGGTGCACTGTTAATTTCAGTCTCACCGAAAGAGTATTTGTAGATTTCAAACCTGTCAGTCAACTCCTGTATATCTCCATACCTGGAAGGATTGTGGTGGGATTCAACAAGTCGTGGATCCATTGCTTTATTTTGTTTAGCCTCACACTGATATCCTTCGTCCTTTTCAGCTGTTCCCCTTTCCTCAGCCAGAAGAGGAAAGGAACATGAGTGAGTTGTATATCATAGAAAACTGGGTAAATAGGGTTTTGGTGTTGGTGTTGGTGGTAGTGGTTCTGTTTGCTTGTTTGTTTCTTTTTTTGCACCAAATTACATAGGTTTAAAACTTAATTTTCCAGCTCAGATCTGTACATATTCAGGTCTTAAAACTATAGAGATAGAAATTTACCATGAAACCCACCTTTAAAGAGAGTTAAATGTTTTGTATGTGTTGACTTAAAAGTTTGTCTGTTGACAACTGAACTGGCTGTTTCTGCATGGATAGTGTTTTACCTGCTACTGCCTTTTTACACCATTTTATTTCAATTCCATCATCCCGTATATAGATAGATAGATAGATAGATAGATAGATAGATAGATAGATAGATAGATATTTCTATATTCGGAGTAAATTCTCATGGGTGCTTAATCCTAAATCAAATGCTTGAGAGTAAAATCCAAGAGGAAAACTGCTGAGTTTACTTAGTATAAAGATTCCTGCTTTTTGTTGTTGTTGTTGTTTTGTTTTGCTTTGCTTTGTTTTGTTCTGTTTTCTTTTAGTCAGCAAAGTTTCCTTGGGAGTACTGCTTACCGATTAAGATGTTTTGTAAAGCACTTGTAGTGATTCTTTCAAGATCATGTTATACCTCTGTCTTCAACATAAAGGAAATTGTTAACCTCAAAGGAATATCTCTCCCGGAGAGATATCTCTCCTATCCTTCAAAAGAGCCAGATATACAAGGAAGTAGAGACTGTAGCTTGATGATCACTTTTATGTCATGCTACTCTGAATATTTTTCATGAGTGTGTGTGTGTGTACCAAAGCAGTTACATTTGCTTCACAAGTTAGATACTGTTGATAGATGCAAGCTCTTGAACGGGGAACAAAAAATCCAACACCAGTTTCTACATGTATCTCATGTTAACATAGAGGTGAGTTCATTCAGGTAAATGTGTTCCTATACATTGCTCAGTTGTCCAGGAGTATCTTTGTATAGTTTCTCAATATCAGGAACAGAGAGGCTGACCGATTTGGGATCTGCTCTTACCCTCAGGGGACTGAGATAGGCTTCTGAGGTTAGCCAAAAAGCCAATAAATTGGAGACTAGTTTGTGAGGAGATAAAGGAAGGGGAGAAGATTAAGATTTGGCTGCTGTGCTGTTTGAATGTTTTTGTACTGTTTTGTATTTTTTATAACAAGTCTTAAGCTATAGCCCAAGTTCACATGGCACTACTATTGATCCCCTGCCAAATTCCACAGCCAGAAAACAAACGGCAGCGAAGAGTTCTCCTTGATGAATATAAGCAATAAAGCTTTAAAGGAAAGGAAAGCTGTATAATTTAACCGAAATAGTATCAATGAATTATAAAATTAATCATACCCCCGAATTTTTTTCTTATATGATAATTTATTCATTGTACATTTTAGATGTCATTAAATAAAAGCTCCCAGTAATGTAAAAATATTTGATATTTGGGCATTTTTAGTAGTAAGCATGAATCTTACATTAAAAGGTTTATGTTTGTATTTAAATTGTTCATATTTATTTCTACCTTACAATGAGTCATATATATGGTGCTTACCTGTATAAATCACTCCATGAATTTCACACATGAGACTTAACAGAAGTCACACAGTCTTGATGAGTTCTATCTGGGTATCTTAAATTACTACCTGGCCTGAAAGCTTTGACATTTGACCTTTAACCCTATTTTGTAAAAGAAACACTACTACAGCTTACATGACAAATTGACCTTCCATAGTGCTGTTGTTAGGAAAACGTCATGCCTCCTTTCATGAGAATCAGGAATATGTACATTAGATATAGCATTGTTCCTCAAAGAATTGTGGAGACAAGCTTTGGTAGTGTTGAGTGATTTCAAGCTTTTTTAACTGTCTTGTGGAAAATAATATGTTCTCTAATGAGCAGTTTTAATATGTAATAAAACACAGGGAAACTAGCTTAATGAGACAAGAGACCACCCCATCCCATTAGAGTTGTGAAACTTTCCATTTATGATTGTTCAAAGATTTGTTTTGTTTTGTTTTGCTTTTTGTTGCTGTGTTTGCCTGTTTCCTATCACAGAGTGTGGAAAGTCGGCAGTGCCTGCCCAAGGACTGAGCGTGCATTTGCTTACATCTTTTAGTCTCATGACCCCATTATTGTTGAATATTAATATTTATTATAGATTTATCTTTTAGTTAATAGCGATTATTCCTAAACAGCTGTATACCCAAATCACCACACTGAGACTGGGATTTATTTAATTAACCTAGAGCATAATGCTGGGCAATGGTTACTCCATCCTAAACCTCCGAGACCGTATAGTTTTCTGCCATTCATATTTCACCCATTATATTTGCTTTTAGTCATATCTTAAGGCTGGTTCATCCTTCCAAGACCTCTCCTGTGGATTCTCTCCTCTTTCCTGCTTCCTCTTTCTCTTTCTTCTTGACCAGGATGTCTCATCCTATTCTCTCCATTGCTAAGCATTGGGGCTGATTGTTTAATTGACAGAGAACAAATGATGGCATGTTTACACATACTTGAAACTGGTGGTGCTTAGAATAAGCATCACAATACAATGTCCAGATTAAAACCAGATGGGGCGGGTAGAGAAATCAGCATTTGAATGAACAGGGTGAATAGTATACATTCCATAAGAACATTATACCAATACCCCATTTTCAATTTATTACCTCTCTTTGGAGAGCAGAGTAAATCAGTACATGGATCTAGATTAGTATCTATTTGTCTCCATTAGAAAAATTTTAAGAATGGAAAAAACATCTTATTTCTGAAGTTAACATAATATTTCATCACGTTTATTTAGTACAATAAACATATTCAGTAAAGTTCAGAAGTATACTTGAGTGATTTTATTTTATTTATAATAAAGGAAATAAGAAATACTTAAGTTAAACCTAGTTTGAGTGGTGAAAATTTTCAAATGTTAAGGAAGAGCTTCTTTCTGCACTTCTATGATAGCAGGATGTCATATGATGTGCTACAGTTTCACATGTAGCATGTGTCCCAACCGCTGCTCAGGGTTTTCAGCTTGTCCATTTCAGTGCATCTAATGCACTGGACCCCACTTTATTTGGGGTTTGAATTGTGCTCCACCTTCCTAAAATAATCAAAGAAAGTGTCAGTGAGATGTGAATTGATTGCTTTCAAGCTTCTGGTTGCTGCTGAAAAGATTAGCAGAGAGAATTCGTGGCTGTATAGATATTTCTGGGAATTATAATATCACTAGGAAGTTTATAAGATTTTAGTATCCACTTTTCTCATAATAATTTTCCTTTATGTCTGAAGTTAGCATTAAAATAACTTTGATATAATATTCCAGATATTACAACCAGACAAGCGGCAACGAAGCTTTCTTCTTAATGACAATAAACAATAGCAATTGAAAAGAAATGAAGGCTTTATAATTTAAATAAAACTGTGTTAAAAGTGAACATGTCTCCCCTAGTTTTTTCTCTATATGATGATTTATTCATTGACATTTTAGATACATTAAATAAAAATCTACCAGTAAGGTTAAAATATTTTATATTTGGACTTTTTTTTAGTAATTGACATGCATATTACATTAAAAGATTTATATTTGTATTTAAATTGTACATAATTCTTTTGACTTTAAAATGAGTTATAATATATGCCACATTAGTAGGTTTATTGGTTTACGTCTAGTTCAGTGAACATAGTAGCTAAAAATAAACAAATTTATAATGGGACAGCATAAAAAAGTTTCCTTTATAAAATCACAAGCATTTGATTTTACATTTAAAGACACATGACCTCATATCTCAAGTCCAAATTGTCTTAGCATTGTCCACGTTATATTTCTTCACTTTTAGAACTGTGTATTTGTGTTTGTGTGTGTATGCATGTACATATAGATATGTACATATACACACATATTTATCAACAGAAAAACTTTTCAAGTACTTCAAAGATACTAGTTTTTCCTATTAATATGATTTATAGATGTAAGTCTTCTGTGTTATTGGAGCACTAGAATTTATCAGCCAAATTATCCAAGATATTTTGTTTGAATAGTCGACTCAGCACCACATGCATATGTTTTGACTTGGCAGGAGGAAGACACATCTCCCTGAGAATATCCATATACAGCATGGTTCCAAATCTTAGTGCATTTGCTTTTCATTACAGTTTATAGCTGAGAGGCCTTCTGAATTTTGTGGATTTTATTCAGTCAATTATCGACATCAGTAACATGGCATATGGGTACCATAGAGAAGAGGTAGACAGTTTCCAGTTCTCCCAGGCATTGTGTCCATCTGCAAAAATTAATTAACCACTTTATTACTACATTTTCTGTCCCTGTTGATTATCTCTCTGTCTCAGCCACTCAGTGAACCTTCATTATCCTTGCTTCAAAAACTACAACTTAGTCTTATCTTGGATTACTTTGTCCTCAGATCCACCATGAGATTAGTCCTGTTCTGTGTTCCATTTCTTCACAGATATCTCTAAACAAGAGTGGTCTGTTGGTTAATCTGGCAACAGTTATTTTAAAATAAACCAGAGTGCTTTCAGTGTTAAAAGCCACTAGAGAATATTTTCAACTATGTATTTATTATATCTTTCCCCCAATTTAATGTACTTATCAAATCTGAAGATAAGCTAACTTCATCAGTCAAACAATTTGTAAGTCACCTGAATTAAACATTTATTTTATAAGGTTTGTGGAAGATATATAAATTAAAGATAATAAGTAATAAAAGTACCTGGTTTTGGAAGGTTCAAATTAAGTACACATCTCCTCAACTATCAAATGATAAGTCCTGCAAATTACAGATCTTACCTTCTAGAGTATAAAGAAAATTGATTTATTTAAATGTAATTATCACTTTTCATTATGACTCTTGTTTGTAGGTTTGGGTTAAGTCTAACAAATTCTTAACAAACACAACTTCCAGGTGGTGGTTTGTTGAACTGAGTTGGAGAAAACTCCTTTTGAATTTTGCAGTGCCATCTGAGCAACTATGACCTTAGTTCATTAATTTCTTGACGATGGTTATAATTTTGGGTATTTGAAGACAAGGTCTTATGTAGTGCCGATTAGCCTTCCAGTTGTGTGGAGCTGAGATTGACATTCAGTTAATCCTTCTTTTTCATCTCTGAAGTGATGAGGTTATATGCATGTGCAATACAACTGGATTTTAGTTTTGTTGTTGTTGTTGTTGTTGTTGTTGTTTTTAACTTTCCTCTAGTTCTCATAGTAATGACATTCTTTAGGTTGAAATGAGTTGGCAGGTTCAGACACATATTAGATTTTCTAAAAGTTATTTTTTTATTGGTTCTTGGTATTAGATGCTGTTCGATAGAGTTGGTTGATAGTGACTATACTCTTCAACTTTGTATTTTAGTCAAAATGAAATGTGGTTGCCTTATACATCAAAGACTTTAAAATTTTTTTATTATTATAATTTATTACAATTTATTCAATTTGTATCACGGCTGTGTCTCCTTCCCTCATCTCCTTCTAATCCCGCCCTCCCTCCCTCTTCTCCTCCTATGCCCCTTCCCTAGTCCACTAACAGGGGGGTCCTCATCCCCTTCTATTTGACCCTAGACTATCAGGTCTCACCAGGACTGGCTGCATTGTCTTCCTCTGGCCTGACACTGAGTTCATATTGGATAAAGCTGCTGTTCCCCTTATTAGGGAACCCACTTGGAGACTGAATCTATGGGCTACATCTGAGCAGGGGTTTTAGGTCCTCTCCATGCATTGTCCTTAGTTGGGGTATCAGTCTCTGCAGGGCCCCCTGGACTCAGTTTTATTGTCTCTGTTGGTCTCTTTTAGGAGCTCCTGTCCCCTCCAAGTCTTTCTATCTCCTGCTTCTGCCCAAAGTTTGGATATAAGTCTCAGCCTCTGCTTTGAAACCTTGATCAGTAGAGTATTTCAGAGGCTTACTGTGGTAAGCTCCTGTCCTATTCCCTGTCTTCTCCTGCTTCCAATGTTTATCACATTTGTCCTTCTGAATGAGGATTTAGCATATTATCGAGGGTCTTCCTTGTTGTTTAGCTTCTTCAGAAGTATAGATTTTAGTATGTTTATCCTATAATTGTGTAGCTAATATGAAATTTCAACTTACACCCATCAGAATGGCTAAGATCAAAACTCAAGTGACAACACATGCTGGAAAGGATGTGGAGAAAGGGGAGCCCTCCTCCATTGCTGGTGGAAATGTAAACTTATACAACCATTTTGGAAATCAATCTGGTGCTTTCTCAGAAAATTAGGAATAGTGCTACCTCATGATCTAGCTATACCATTCCTAGACATAAATCTAAAATATGCTCAACTGTACAACAAGGACATTTGCTCAACCATGTTTATAGAAGTTCTATTTGTAATAGCCAGAATCTGGGAACAAACTAGATGTCCCTCATTGGAGGAATGGATACAGAAATTGTGGTACATTTACACAATGGAATTTGATTCAGCTATTAGAAACCGAGAAATCATGAAATTTGTGGGCAAATGGTGGGAACCAGAAAAGATCATCCTGAGTGAGGTAACCCAAAGGCAGAAAGACATCAAAGACCTTTTAGAGCAAAAAGCCAATATATATCTTTTAATAAATATGAGCCCTTATTTTCTTTCCCTTTTGATGATTCCTAAAGTAACAGTGTATTCTACTCCAAAATATTTTTCTAAAATGCAACTTAAATAATTGTTTATTGATAAATATGTTGATAATGAAGGCTTAATGAAAACATTATATAGCACTGTGAGGCCACAGAAGGACACTCCTATAATTCTAATAATTTATTCCAGGTAAAGAGAAGCAGAATAGTCAGAAAAGAATCTTTGGTAGGAAAACAGAAGCTCTAATCTTGAATGCTTTGTACTGGACAAAATTTGGGGTTAAATTTAAGAATATTATAAACAAGAATAAGAACCACAAGTTGAAGTCCCTGTGTTTGAGTCTCTCTCTGCTTCAGCTTTTATACAGTTGTGACTCTCTTTTCCTATTTCAAAGCAAGCTCATTGGCTCAGAGTTTGCCTTTCTACTGTGTTTCCCCACCATTTGTAATTAAAGTCCTGCCAGCTTCTCTACTCAATTATTTTTTAAATAGTTCTATGCTGGGCTGCATCTTTGGGTGGTCCAAATTATCTTCCAATGTACCAATAGTACTTTTGATGGTGATCTGCTCTGAAAATTGCGAATATTTTGAGTGATTTTTCAAGTCTCACGCTTTTGCTATGAGTGCTTTCATTTTAGATGGGCCGTCTTGTTTTCAATGTGAGGATTATAAAAGGTACATTTCTTTTATATATCATTTTAACACCATGGTGATAACATAAACATATTAATTTCCAGAAATTACAGTTTTGTAAATTATAAAGTACTTTCTCTAAGAGATTGTTTCCCTTTTCGATCACAGCTAGTGAGAGTTTGATTCTTATTATCCCATTTTACAAAGCCCACTGAATTGATGAACTTTTTAAAAAAATTTTTCAAGAACTCTGACTTGTTTTTAAATTTCTTCTATGATGCATCAGCAAGAAGATACATGTTTTACTTCGTCTATTGAGTCTTTCACATGTAAATTATGTCTCCATTAAAAATAATAATTTATGATACTAGAAAGAGTAGGCAAAAATATTATTTTGTAGAAAGTCAATGAATAGGCTAATTACAAAACAAGATTGTGTATTACATTAAGCCTTCAATTAAGGATATCATTAATTAAGTATAGATAAACATTTAGTGTAATCATAACACAATCATGATCATGCTACTTGACAGCATTCAAGTTTGTGTTTATATTAAACATTCAATTATTTTTCTTGAAACTTTATATAATTTCAATTTTGATTCTATTTGATAAATAGAATGTCAATTTTTTAAATAAGTAAAAAATTTAAGACTGAAACCTATCTTCAAACATTCTTGAAGCGTTAGTCCTCCTCATGCCTTCCCTCACCCATCCTCCTTCCCTCACCCCATTATTCCCCTCTATCATATCACCTGTAGTCTAGTGCCCCTTTCCCCTTCAGGTATATACCAATGATCCCTTTCCAGGTATCTGGTTTTGATAGATGTTCCAAATAAAACACACTAAATCAAGGATGTGTAACTAGGATTATTCACATATGAAAGAGAAGAGAGAACATGTTTTAACTCATAGTTTTTTTTCCACTTCTATTTATCTGAAATTTTCATAATTTTATTTCTTTACAGCTGAATAAAATTTGGCTGTGTAGATGAACCACATTTTAATACCATTTTATCAGTTGATGGACAGGTAGGTTGATTCCACTTTCTAGTCATTGTAAAAAGAGTAGGCAAATGAAGGATGGTATTAAAAAGCCATATGGAAATGTAGCACTCAAAAATGTAATTTAAAAAATCAACTTTAAAGGTAGATACCCCTTATGGCTAGAGAAGCAATGGATCCCTAGACAAAAAAAAATCCCAATGCAACATGTAGGGCACCTCAATTGTTGGTTAGGGAGACCCCAGATCCCCCCTCAAAACAATACACGTTCTTGCCTGCCAGAACTAGACTCTAATGCTAAGATAACATCACAAATCTTGGCTGCAAGGTACAGAAGAATGAAGCTGAAAATAAGCTAGAAACTTCCTCCATAATGACTAAGTTTCTTTGTTCCCGAGGTTGCTATGTAGAGAAAAAGAACATGAAAAGCCTTGCTCAAATGTCAGTTCTACAATTAGAATATCAGCTTCTCGGGCAAGATATGTCTACCTGTGCAGTAGTCCTAAGACTGCCATGGGGATAACTAACTGCTCTCTGATTGAATTCCAGGTCTTCCACAGGAGGAAATTTAAGCCTGGTATTGTAACTGCAGTCAGAAATCTAAAATTGGTGAGATCACAGGACCTAAATGCAAACTTTCTAATTTTATTTTTGTGGTTAAAATGAAATATTATAAAACTGCCTTCTAAATGTACAAAATGTGTATATCCATAATGAATGCTACTCTCTGTCTTAGTTAAAGATGTTTCTGTTTTTCAGTGGATGGTAATGAATACAGAAACTTATGTCTGACAAAATACTAATAAGAGATAGTTGAGGCATACTGACTAAGCAAGACATTGATACCACTGTTGAAATGGAACACTGTGAAGAAAGGGCAGAAAGAATATAAGTGCCAAAAGAGAAAAAAAGAGAGAATGGCTGCAAAGTGCTATCTTCTAAGCATAATACAGACATTGAAATCATGAACTCAGCAACTGCAGTTGCCTATACTGGGTCTATATAAGACAGATGCCTCAAAAGTTAGACATTGATTGAGAAGAGACCAAGGAAGTCTTATCTCTTACTGTTCAACTATTAAAGGCTGATAGATTCTAGGAGAGAAAAGTTATTGCTTTCAGTATCTATTAAACACCAAAGGCCTGATTAAACTCAGCAGGGAAAAAAAACCACCCCCCCCCAAGAAAACAAACCTCCATAAAGACATGAATGTGATAACTTGTAGGAAAAGGAGAGGGCTTGATGGTGGTGAGAGTGAAAAGGAACTGGGGAGTATGACCAAACAGAGTGTATAATATATTAGATGTATATAATATATAATATAACATATAATGTATGAAATTGTCTACCAATTTAATCGCAAAAAAAGGAATTCTTCAATAGAATCATGAAAGACACAAAATAAAGCTTGTCTTATTGGTAGAAACTACTACTAAATTCTCAATAATGTAATTCACACATGCTCTTTTAACTAATGGGCAGTTTCCTGTATTGTATTTCCTGTATTGTTTTTTTCTTAGCACTACTCCTTGCATATATTTAATCAAATGGAATCTGATATGATTACAATAGAGAAATTTTACAAATTGTATCAATATGATTGAGTAGATTTGGAATCATTTTAGAAATGCAAAACTTTAGTGGCGGCTAAAGCTTGAAAAGCTATTGTTTAAATCAGTTTTCAGATAACTTTTAAACCTTAAATGGTTTAAAAACAAAACAAAAGAAAACAACTCTACTTTCCATTCATGGCTTTGGGTTCATCACTCAGTGAATCTGAATCAAAATTATTTTTGATTTCAGGGAAACTGTGGTCTCTGCTTTCGATTTCTTAGTCTCACAATAAAAGCAGATGCAGAAAGAAGCTCAAATAAATAAATAAATAACAAAAAATACTTTTATTAAGTTTGAAGGTGAAAAAACTGGACAAGCAAGCTCAAATTTCCAACAGCCACAAAAAAGAAAAAAAGTCTTTTAAGACAGGCATAGAGGTCAGAAAAAGAGTGATAAATCCCAGAGTGATATAGAGGTCATGCTTAGAATTAAGGAAGTGATCAAAGAGCAGGCAACAAGTTCATGCCAGTGACTTCCCCTGCTCCCTTAGTAAGGAACACCCATGGAGATTGAGCTGCCCATGGGCTATGTCTGAGCAGAGGGTCTAGGCCCTCTCCATGCATGGTCCTTGGTTGATTCATCAGTCTCTTCAGCCCCCCCTCCCCCCCACCCCCGCTTGGTCCAGATTTTTTGACTCTGTTGGTCTCCTTGTGGAGCTCCTGTCCCCTCCAGTTATTTCTATTTCCCCCTTCTTCCATAAGATTCCCTGCACTCTGCCCAAAGTTTGGCTATGAGTCTCAGCATCTGCTTCGATACACTGCTGGTGGCCTTACTAGGCCACAAAGAAAGAGGATCCAGGCAGTTTTGATGAGACCTGATAGGCTAGGGTGATACAGTAGAGGAGGAGAATCTCCCCTATCAGTGGACTAGGGGAAGGACATAGGGTGGAAAAAAGGAGGGGGGTTGGGACTGGGAGGAGATGAAGGAGGGGGCTACAGCTGGAATACAAAGTAAATAAATTGTGATAAGAAGAGTTAAGGAATTGAGGATGAACTGGGTTTAGAAGGTTCCTGATTCCAGGCTCTTGTGTCCCAGGGTACTATTACATACAGAAATAGAGATGGCTTATTAAGAAAGGATCTCAAGAAAAAAGTGTACTTGAGCATTTTTTGGATATATGCCTAAGAGTGGTATAGCTGGGTCTTGAGGAATCACTATTCCTAATTGTCTAAGAAAGCGCCAAATTGATTTCCAGAGTGGTTGTACAAGTTTGCATTCCCACCAGCAATGTAGGAGGGTTCCTCTTTCTCCACAATGACTAAACTGAACAGGGCACAGGGGTCTTGTATGAGACGGTTTCTACAACCAAGGACCACGAGTGGATGTGTCCTGGAACCCCTGTGCAGATGGGACCCAGGATAGCTTGGTGTAGGACTGGAGGGCCTAGTGAGGGAAGCAGGAACTGTTTCAGTCTTGAACTTGATGGCTGACTCTTTGACCCTCCCC
>CM053766.1:62460280-62564632 GCA_028658305.1 Pachyuromys duprasi
TGAGGTATCATAATATAAGGGTTAGTGTATTGTACCAAATTCATCTGGAGCAAAACTACATGAAATCACTGAAATCACTGGTGGTCACAATTATCTGAAGACCTAGGTCATAAAATGCAGAAAAATGAAAATTAAATTGATAATGGAAAAGCTTCTAATGCAAGTCTTTTTTTTATGCCCAGGTAAAACTAAAACAGCAGACTTGAATGAGTCATCTAAAAGTTGTCATTTGAAAACTATTTTTTAAATTTTATTTATTGTTCATGTATGCTTCTAACACACACACACATATAGATAGATAGATAGATAGATAGATAGATAGATAGATAGATAGATAGATAGATAGATAGGCATTTGTGCTACAGCATGTGTGCCATGAAGTGCATGTAAATCAGAGAGCAACCTTGTGGAATCATTTTTTTTCTCTTTTATGTGCATCTTGGGACTGATCTCAGGCATTCCGGCTTACATGACAAGCTGCTTTATCTGCCTAGTTCTCACCAGCCCCCTAAACTGTACTAACTGAAAGTGTAGATACACACATTTCTATGTCTGCATTTTATGCATGGATACAAAGGTCAATATTATATCATATCTTACTAGGAACCCTTTCTTAGGCTTGTATATCTAACATACTTAGTCAATGAGAATGAATTAAACATTCCATTTAGGCCCCACAGTCTTCTAGTCAGAGTCTTGGGCTAAAGAATTAGGAAGGCTATGAGGGCATGTTCAAGGCAGGCTTTAATATTTAAGAGTGTCTCGGCATTCTTTGCTTCACTTGTCAGCATGATCTGAAATATGATTCTATTCAGTCATAGCATCCATGTTCTCTAGCTAGGGTAGATTCATGGATCTACCTCATTCTCTATAGAAATACATCATCTAATATTTCCTTGAAGAACTTTTAAGTCCTTTGTAGTATTGCAAACTTATCCAGTTATGTTATAATTTATAGGTTTTACTTAAAGGGCTTTAAGATATAATACTTCTCAGACAAGAAAATGTATTTCAGTATTCTACATGTTTCTCCTTGATTTTAAACCTCCATTCCTTAGGAAAGATCAGTGAACAGAAATAATTGATGACTTTCTTGTTTCTGTCTCCAGCCTTGGTCTCTCTTCAAAGATGACCCATCCTGCTTGTTCACTTGGCATGCTGTGCCATTCTCTTCTTGAGATATGAGCATTTAGTTCTACTGGCAACCATGAAAGCACTTTTTGCATTACTACATAAACATATGAAGATACCAGATTCAAGAACATTAGAAGTGTGCATGTGTGTGTCTCATAAATGAAACCATAACTAGTAGGTTTTCACCCAGATAATAAGCTTCTCCACCAATGTAAAAATAGAACCAAATTGAAAAAAAGCATAAAAACAGGGTTACTGGGAATGACTCCTGGTGGAATTAATCAGTCCTAGAAAGCTATGCCAGAGAAGTCAGCCTCCTGGGCTAAGACTAGAGGGAGATGGGTGATGACATGTCAGCCATGAGCTGGAATTGTGCCTATATATGGTTCAAAGCTGAGACCTGGGTGGCGCTCTTGGGTGACCTGGTGGGCTGCATCAGGTACTAGCTGTTGGAAAGGGGAAACTGAACTTCCAGTGCCATCCCTTTGTTTAGAGTTGTTCAGTGCAGCCGGGTTCCCAGACAATACAGGAATGAGCCGAGTCTCCAACTGAAAATAACTTGTGGAATGCTAGGCAAGTGTTCCATTACTGACCCGGATCCCCAGATCCATAATTTCAGATATCAAATGACAATGTGTACTTTTCCCTTTACTGTGGCATGTCCATATAGTAAAGGAACACTGTGCCATATGGCTCAAAACTAAGTACAAATGGAGCAGAAGTTTTCTCAACTTTTACTCTGATCTGAAGCATTTCTTGGTACTTTTTTATTACCTAACAGTCTTGGACCTGATCCGAAAGGAAGCAACATAGCAAACATTTTGGGTTTTGTATATCTTCATTTATTTCAATATTTCCTTCCTTAATTTCTCTGAAATTATTGCTATTTGAATTTTTATCTATCTTCACTTCATGTCTTCAATGAAAAATTCATCCTTTATCTTCTGTATTAGATTTTAGAATACTACACTTTGTCCTCAATACTAAATATTGTGTATATGGTAGGCAAAAGGAAACCTTTTTAAAAAATTAATTAATTAATTAATTAATTAATTAATTACAATTTATTCATTCTTTCCTGGCTGTAGCCCCCTCCCTGTCTCCTCCCAGTCCCATCTATCCTCCCTTTTCTCCCCCTATGCCTCTCCCCTAGTCCACTGATAGGAGAGGACCTCCTACCCTTCTACCTGACCCTAGTTTATCAGGTCTCATCAGGACTGGCTGCATCATCTTCCTCTGTGGCCTGGAAAGGCTATATCCCACAGGGGGAGCTGATGAAAGAGCCAGCCACCAAGTTCATGTCAGAGTCAGCCTCTGTTCCAAAGGGGAGCTTTTGAATTTGGAAAACATTTTTTTTCACTTAGTGAAACCTTTCAAAGCTTCTTTATGGGCTTAACACATTTAAAATTGATCACTGAAGTACATTATCTCAGTTGAACTCTTTTCCCCATTATCTTAGTGGATAGAAGGATAATGGCTCAGCTAAGGAAAAGAGCCAAAGAGGAATAAACATAGTGTTGGATGACTTCAGAAATATACTGTCCACAAAAATATAAAGAATATATAGTATGATATAGTATGATATAGTAATATTTTCAAATAATTGTATTTTCTGGAATGCTCTATGCTTTTTTAATATTAATCTGCATGTATTCCTGCAGCTGCATGAACAATCAACAGTAACATCTTCCTTCTCCTAAGTGCTAGACAGCACAGCTGGAGATATCTGAAGTGCTGCCTCATTCATCTTCATGTGGACTTGACAGATGGGAAAGTAAAGTGCAAAGGTTCCAAGCACCAATCAGATGAATCATATACTGCCTGTTATATAATTTCCATTATCTAACATGAATTATTGCTTCAATAGTAATACAGTGACTGGAATTAAGCAGCATCTGCCTTTAGGAAAACAAAGTAAGAGAATCTCACTTATGAAATACAAAGTAGCTCTGTAAAGAAAAGATAGCTATAATCAGCCTATCAAAGCCCATGTGTTTTGATAACAGAGTAACACATCGCAAAATAACTTCAGTTCAAAATTATTACCAACGGACCAGGAATCATGAAGCAAATTTTTTCTGTAAGTTCACAAGAGTGCTTTGTAAAATACTTAGCCTGCTTTCAACATTTTAAATATGTATTAATGTTTAATGCACACATACACTGAAAGTGAATCTACAATGTGAGCTGATGAATTTCCAATAAAGGAATACACCTGTGAAACAAATACAAAACAGGAAACAGATATTTACAATTTCTGACATGGACATTTACAGTTTAGATGGTTTTTACATGCGTGTGTGCACACACATTCACACCCACATGCATATACATATTCTACTGAATAAATTTTCCACATTGTGTATCTATTCTATACCAAATATAGGAATCTGGATGATACACAATTTACTGACATATGAACAGTGATGCTGTGAAGAACATTGTGACTTTAAGAACCAGTTTCAGATGTAGAAATATCTAGGAGTGAAATTGCTAGTATGTGGGAGATGAATATAATCAGATTTGTCATTTTTTCCCCAAATTTGTTATAACTTATGGCTTTCTTACAACATGGAATGAGGCTCAAGGAACTCTCATCCCATTCCCAGGTTGTTCGTTCTGACACCATAGACTTAGGTTCTGTGTAGTGGGATTTTATTATAGTTGAGATCTACCAATCTTTTATCACTAATGCAATTGATCTTTTTTCCAAAATTTAATGTCATTGGCTATTCTCTGATATTAGATGTCTATACTGCTTTTTTGACGACTGCCTGTTCTAATGACTGGAAATCTACTTTTCCCAATAATTTGTAGAAAGAGTTTTTTAAGTTCCCTGGGTATGCACTTCACAAGATAGATATGTTATTTTAATATAAACTTTCAGTTAATATAATATCTGTTCATAGGCAGAATATTTCTAATTATCAGGATCTAGCATTTCAGAAGGGGTATATATCTTCTTACATTAATAAAGAAAATTGTCTCTCAATAATTTCCATTTGTTGGTTTGAATTCACCAATATAGCCTTTCATTCATGTATTCAACCATCATTACCTAAGTCTTGTTATATCTGATAGTTAGACACATAGGATTAAAAGCCAAAGTTGATGTTAGAAACCAGAAATGGTGAAAACAAGCAAGCAAGCAAGCAAGCAAACAAACAAATGAAACATTTAGCCAGAATATGGGATAGAATTTCAGTGGTCAGTTCTTGTCTCGCATGCCCAAGGTCCTAAGTTGGATTTGCTGCACTACAAATTCACACTCACAACACACACACACAAACCTATACAAACGCAAACCTACACAAACACATACAAAGCCTTGACATTTTAAGTACGTGATGCCATACACAGTGCTAGAGAAATAAAAATACCTCAGTTGATGCTGTTCTTCTCTGAGAGAGGTGGCTCAGTATTCCACACATTTTATGGATTTTAGAATCTTAGAGCCTTCATCTGGGTTAGCCTTTTTTAGACACAGATAAATTAGTTTCTAACATTTCAAAGTTAAAGTTAAGAATTAAAACAAAAAAGAAAACTTTCCAAGTGATGTTTGGCCAAAAGAAACAATGTTTCTGTTAATCTCTTTATCTGGAAGACAGCCTATTTCTATAGAGTTAGCATAAAGCAACTTTATTATATTTTTGGTGATGCTTCATAGTAGCTCATATATTAAACTCAAACATCTATGAGTAAATCACTGAAGTCTTACTTTTATGATTATTGTGATGCATGTCTCTCTTATGTTTTTAGTTAATTTTTGAATACAGAAAACTTGCTGGTCATTAGAAACTTTGCATTCTAACAAGCTTTCATGGTTGAAAACTGTGTTTAGATAAAGGTAAATAAAAAAGGCAGGACGTAAAGCTGTGAGTGAACCATATATCAATGTGTGTGTTGTATGCTGAAAATACAAACATGCTTTGGGAAAATTGAAAAGGAATACTCCAAAATAGAACTACATATGGCTTAAAAATATAGTTTCCTAATTTCAAGGTCATCTTCTTCTCAATCATACTGTCTATTCTTAGTTTCTTTTCTAAATTTTTATCAGGTAGAATGTTATCAAATATGTCTAGTTATCTTTTACTTAGAAAAACTATTTAGCATGTACTCTGTATTTCTTTGAAAAGTATTGCGGTAAACATCAATCTTAAATGTAATTAAATATGCATTCTTATATGTAATTATATATGTAATTAAATATTTAATATATGTAATTAAATTAAGCTACTGTTCTATCATATCACTGGGGTTTAGTATAGTTTTTGAAAAAAATTTGATGAATCGCTTCTCTTTTGTTATAATGTCTCTGTCCAGTGACACTCTGAAAGATTCTAAATGGTATAGCACTTTCAAGGTAGGGAAGAGATATCTGTTTAGACCCACATTAAATTTGAAACAGCTTTGACTGTTTCCTTTTAGCAATAGCAAGACAGATATTGAAGACTTTGAGGCTACCCTTCAGAAAGCAATAATGTTCCTATTTGTTACTCTTAATTAAACATGGATACATATAGAAAAGTCTGTTGAGTAATTGCTGTCCCATTGACCTAGTCCCCAATAAAGAGAAAGTAAATGCATGTCTTATGTGTGAGTCACTGACAGCCAGCAATCCTCACATACCTGAGTAAGCCCAGAGAAAATGGCAGGAACGCCTGCTAGCAGACTTTAGCTAGCCCAAATTTTCTCATCTATACCTAAAAAGTAATTCTTGTTTCAATTTGTGAAAGTTTAGCTTGTATAATATCTAAGTTCTAATGATACAGACATGTACTACAAGCTCATAAATATACTGTAAGGTTTATTCCATGTACTTTACAATTAACGTTTTTATCCATATTTTAAAGCTCTTTTTCTATGCATTTACAATACTACCTTTTTTCACTCTCATATAAGCTTTCAGAATTTTACACTTACACATATGATATAGAGTGAAGCAGAACACCATATGATTTCTTCTAACAATGAGTATGTAATAAAATCTTTAACATCCTGCTGTTGATTCCATATCAAGTAATGGACTCTGTAGGCCTTGGCTATCCATGTATTCCTATATTCTTATCATTTGTTTTTATGTAGTTATTTAAGCCCAAAAATAAACAACATTTTTTCTGACATGATGACAGGGTGAAAATTGAAGGATCTGTTGAAAACTGATTTATGCTGTCAAGTCTTGAGGATTTTTTTTTCACCCAGAATGCCTCACAGCCAAATACATCCCCTACAGGTTGAGAACTACTGGATTAAAGTGTCTTTAGACATATGTATCTATCATGTTTTAAACCCCTTTATAAATAACACCTTTTTGCAATGTCTCTGTAGGATTAGCTTTTACTTAGAGGAATTAATTATATTTTAATATTTGGGAAAATGGATGTAATGCCATTGTTTTAAAACTGGAGCTAATGAAAATGTGTCCTATCACACAGGCAAAAATATAAGGATGAAAACTGACCACTTGTGTTCCCATTGCTACAGGATTATGACACAAAGTTATACTGCTCCATTTGCTTTTTTGTTGTTGTTGTTATCAGCACGTCTGTAAGGCAGAGAGTAATAGGTCAGATGAAAATTTACATCCAAATCCAAAGCCCTCCATGCAATTTGCCAAGAATAAAAGTGCTTTTTGCATTTGAGACAAAGTCTAATCCATATTTATTTCCTGCCTTCAGGAATTTCATGGGGTCATTTCTACAGGAAAGCTCCAAGGGAGTTAGGAATCTGGTCTGTGATTTTCCTCCTGGCAATGGCTTCTGAAATAAAGCACAATCACTTATAACATTTCAAAAAGTTATCCATCATCCACATTGTAAAAAGCACATTGGAGTCATTTAAGCTCTAGAGCATGGCTTGAAGATTTTTCTATTCATGGGAGGTGGGAAACATGAAAAGAAAATGAAAATGGGAGGCAGGGGTTCTTAGAGGGGATTGGATTCCATGTGATAAAGAACTTCACTGAAAACACATATGTTCCAGGAACTGTTTACTGAAGACTGTGTTGTTAATTATGATCTTCAAAGTTTGACCCATATACTGCAGATTCTTAGTTCTTATAACCATGTTCAAGGTAGTAGCTAAAACTCCAATTATTTTCATACACAATTTTAATAGAGATTTACCAAAAGAATGGCCGAGAAAACAGACATGTCGAAGACAGATGGAAACTCACAGCCATATTTTGTTACACTATCTCACTGTGGTTTTTTGGCACTGTGGGAATTCTACTTGCAGAATGAGGGGAGCCTCTGTACTTTCATTTCAGTCTGACCACTTTCCTTCAGGGAGAGCAAAGGCTCACAAATCAAAAATTTGCTCATGTTAAACCTCAGGAACAGATATAAAAAGAAATTCCTGCTTCATAAGAATGTGTATCCATGTAGCAATAGTTGCTCTACTGAAACCCCAATTCAAATGAAATGGAACTAAGTCTCTTGAAGTATACAGCTGGACACAACTGGATATGCTGCATTTCACGGAGAACTTGCTCTGGGCCATTCTGCTGTGGTTTCCTACTGAGGGAGAAACAAGATTCTTTACCCCAACCTGAGCTCATAAACTGTTCCTGTTAGCTCACTGGCATCACCACCTCACAGGTATTTCTTTTCATTATATTCTCTGCGGTTGCAGAAAGCGTAGACCCTTTTGCTATTTGTAAATGAATGAATGTGTCATTTAAAAATAACATATTTTTAGTCACTCTAAGAATGAGAAGTAGAAGTTAGCCTCCCAACTGCTTGAAATAACAGTCCCGCTGAATTTTTCTTTAGTCCCTGCAGCTCTTAAAGTATTTTATTAAAATCTGTGATAAACTTCCTGAGGAGTCAGTCATGTCACTAAGTTGTCCCCTTGGTAATTTGCTGTAAAATGTTGGAAACCCTTATCACCAGCCAAATCTTAAAATTCTTGTTTTTTTTTTTTCTAAGAGAAATGTATAGAACCCAGTGAGAAGGCTTTTGGTTCCCCCAAGACAAAGGTTTTAATACAGACTAATTTTTTGGGCTCTAGGAAAATTAGATGTGGGTGTGTCAGCAGAACAGTTTTCCGAGCAATGCAAAAGCTTAGCTGGTGACCTTTGTGATGTCTTGTTGTTTTTCAAATACTATTGAGATATCTCAGTTCTAGTTTGAACCCTGGCCTTGATCATAATTCCAGTCTGTTTCTTTTCTTTCCCCCACTCAAACTGTCACCATGTTCATTATTCTTTTTTGCTTAATTTTATTTCATCATAAATTGAATCAGCTTCCTCCAGATAACGAAAAGGCACATTTAAAGTATTTCTCTACTTAATTAAAAAGAATGTGGGGGACATACATGAGTTCATGATTAGTTACCCTTTTGTTATGGTGTTTTGGAAAAGGACTTAGTATGCATTCATCTTTCTAATAAACACATTCTACATGATAACAAATCACTTTATTTTCATGCATTTGCACATGCATAAGTTGACTCTCCATGCATGTATAAGAAAATGGCATTACCTCTTAGAAAGAAGTGGGCACTGAGAAGCATAAGATTCAAGGGTACAAATAAGATTTTATTACATTTACATATTTGCACATATGAACACATACATCTCACGTAAATGTATCAATTGATATTTAAATTTCATGTACTGTGTACAGCATATAAAGTTGTGTGTAAAGATATACATATGCATACTTATGATTGTACATGTTCTTTGTGTTTTTATCATTTACATCACTTAAACATTTGAGATTCCCCACCAAAAGGTTGTTGGAATTTAAAAAAATACTGACATATCTTACTGATATGATTCATCCCCAGAATAGTGAGTGTTCTACCAAAGCAAACAAGAGTGACCGTTCCAACAGCAAACTGTTACTTATATGTACTTCTATAGTGGTTCCACCCTATTTCTTATAAATTAAGTGTTGTCATGTAGGTCATTAATTATAATTATTAAACAAAATATTTCTTTGGGGTCAGAATAAATTAGGGTTATTTTATTTGAGTAAAATACAATATTAAGTCTGCATTTGACTTTCGAGTAGAGTGAAGTTGGTTTTTTCCTGTCAGAATATTAGATGCAGATGTAAATGCATAAAGTCAAGTTTAAATTTTTAAGTAGAGCTTCATGCAGTTCTAAAACCAAGTAGGGGGTGCTGGTACCAGCTTCTTCTGCAACTCGAATGGCAATGAGCTTAACATCTCAGTGATTTTCAGCCAAGCTGTTTCAACTGGCCTATAACAGGGAAATAAAGGACATGGTGTTCAAAACTGGCCTTCACAGGGTGTGTAAACTTGATCATTTTGGTGTGACTCATCTGCCTACACAGTAGTTATTTGGCATATGTTTGTAGGAGAAGGCATTCAGAGTGAGAGGTCATTTTGAATGTTACTTTGGAAAACCCCATTAATTCTTTATTGTAGAGCTCTCTGTCATGAATGCCAGTGTTCTTCCACAGAAAGCTCCTCTCAGATTTGTAACCAAGAATTTATCTCATGTAATGGGATAAAGGTACATACAGCCATATAGCCTCATGGCTTTTACAGGATCATCATTGATAAAGACCCTTCCCAGCTTAAAAAAACAAACTCTGTACCCCTCCAGTTAGTTCAGAGGATTATAACGTATCAGTTTCCACTATACTCCTGCTTAAGCAGACCCACCCAGATCTTTATGTTTTCACCAGGCTTTCTGTTATCATGTGGTATCTGCCAGGATTGGTGAAGGTAGTACTAAATTAGAAAAAATTAGTGCCATTTATATTCTGGTCATCTGCTAAGCAACCTGAAGAATTGGCCTAATAAAGCCAGTCTTTATGTGTCTCTGAATAACATGAAATGTTTCAACAAGGCAAGTGGCCTTTGTGTTGTGTTGTGAAAGAAAATGAAGCAGACATATTTGAGTCATAAGTCAGATGTGACCTGCTAAATCTCCTCGACGTTTACAGCATGCTATATCAGCAGCAAGACACATAACAGTGGCTTGTTTTATGTTCTGTCACTGGAGTTAAGAAGGAGGTAGGTTATGGAGAAAACAGAAATCTTTATGACAGCTGTGAAACTTCCTGAAATCTTAAGTGCTTTCCTGTAAGCTATTTACTTTTCTGTATGTTATCATATATTCTCTTTAGACTCCATTATTTTGAAATATTGTCTGAATGTTTTTTCCTAGTCATTAGATATAGCCACATGTTGCCATATGAATATTTGGCGGAAGTGTAGTCATTTTGTTCAATTGATGGAAATTGTGTTTATGTAAAGTTGCTTTGAAATATCTACCATCATAGATCAAGGAATTCCGCAAATTAAAATAAAAATTATATTTTTCTACTGTTTAATTTCTACCATGTTTTTAGGTGCTTAAAGTCTGTCCTCAGTGACTTATGCTCACGTGGGAAGCACTTAGCCAAATGAACAGACATGAACTTGTTTCTGGTCATGGGTCTTCTGAAGAATATTTACAGAGCATGTCAATAGTATTCAATATTTTTATAACATTAATATACATTTTAAAATGTTTTTGGATCAGATGTATTAGAAAATTCTTCATTGATTGTGTTTGAAGTATTTTCTGTCCAGAGGAAACTTGAATATGATTTTACAATTACCTGAAGATTAATGATAAAGACAATAAGGCATCTCGCTTTACTTCAACCAGTTTTGCTTCTCAGTAGAATCTCTTTCTACTTTTTGTAATGTAAAGCAACTGTATTACATGAGGTAATACAGTTGATGGTTCATCTGTGGTGGGTACCAAACCGACTGTGGCCAGTCATTGGTATCTGTTAGATAAAATGTTTTCTTTGGCTTAATGCTTGTTCTGAGTTGGAATGAAACAGGGAATGTGCATTGCATTAGTAATCCTTTCTTCTGTCCTTTCTAGCCAATACCAGTGAGCAGTTTACCAGATTATAAGTGAGAGTCATTCTAGGGCAGCATTGGTATTCCAGTTTAGTTTACATTTCTCAATAACAAAAATCTTTAAAAGGAAGTGTCATTTCATTGCTGGTGAAACCTGTCCATGCTTAAAACATCATCATTTTAGTGTAACAATAGCTTATCTAATGTTTCCATTTCAAACAGGCAGAAGTTTCTGGGTGAAACAGCTCATTATTTTAGGATTTGAATGGAGACAGGATGAAGGAGTATACCAACACACTTAATTTTAGAAGGTCATCTTCCTTTCTCTCATCTTAAAAAAAATCAGGATAAAGCATTCCCCTTCTTTATTTCTGTAAAATATCATTTCATGTAACCACACTCGACTAACATTTCTTAAATTTAAAAAACAAAAACAAAAAAACAAACCCTTTTGTTTAGGACTTGATGACTTCATAAATATGCTCAAAGATTTAGCTTCATAAAGATCCTTATTAAATTTATCTGCAGTTACTCATATCAAATACAGTGCCCTTATATTTGAAAAGGGTGGGATAGGAATATGAAGTTAACTGGCACTAGAGAAAAGAAACACAAATATAGACTAGCAGTTATTTCACAAAAAGTCAATGCATCTATATTATAATATATTATACAATTATATATATAATTGTAGTACACATATTCACCTAGAGATCTAAGGATTGTTATCCTAAAGCATATTCACTGAATTAAAGGTAAAGAAGCTCCATTCCCTTCAACAGGTGACGCAGTGTGCTGGGAGGTCAGTGTCTGGTACCAGTTGAGAATTGGTGTTACGCGGTCTTTGTTTCCAAATTCTTTGTGGTCTCCGTTTGATGGACAGCTGTTTGGCATCTTTCTAATTATCTCAACTACATTTGTCCAAAAATATATGAAGGAAAGTCATCTTGACAGTTTTGTGAGGAATCTCTAATGTCATGGTATGCCTCCTGACAGGCCTCACATTTCAACTTTACATTTTATGATTCCTGGAAGCGTTTAACATACATGTGTATGGCAAAGTTTCTATAGCTTGTAATGTATCATTTTGCATTAAAAAAGTTCAAATTTCCTACACTGGGAACAATGTTTGTAAAATCAATGAGACATATTCTACAGATGTAGTGAGAATAAGGAAACCATTTGAAAGCAAGAAAATGTAGACATGAAAGAAAGTTACTTCTCTAATTTACTCATAGTGGGTCTGTCTGTTTGATTAGGTTTTTGTTTTGTTTTGTTTCTGTGGAGCTGGGCATGAAACCAGAGTCTGGAGCATGCACGTTCTGCCCCAGTACCAGCCATAGTTCTATTTAATTTTGTGATAGGGTTATCAAGCCAGAAAACCAAATAGGAAGCAAAACTGTTTTAAGAGCCTGGCATCATAATCGTTAAATTATAAACAGTAATTTAATCTAGTGGTCAGGATATCATGTCTCTTGAGTCATGAGAGGTGATGGCAGGATGGCTGTAGACTGTGGGCCCAGTGTTGACTCCTGAACATGGTGTCGTTGTAAACCTAGTGTTTTGGACATCTCAGTCTGGTTTATGCTTTTCTTCCTCTCTGTTCCTTCTGCTTATATCTTCATAACCTCTGCCTTTCCCCACCCCCCCCCTGATTTTAAGCCTCTGCTAAATAAACCAACTTTTCATTTTCTAATTTAATCAGTTACTCAGTATTTCAACAGTAAGGGCCAGTGATTTACAAATTCAATTATCTGTGATAGTATAATATGTTGAACTCCTTGAAAAGATAGAGCTTTGGATATAATTCTTATTTTAAATCCCTTTAAAAGGGTCACATGTACAATGGCATATGTCCACTATATGTATTTTTTCAGGTATGATAGATTGCAGTCATTTGCTATACAAATGACAGTATATATAATAACCTATGTAGCGTTTTTATATAGGAGGGCGCAATTTATAAATGTTTTACTGTGCTAGTATATTTTGAGATACTATAGCAAAGTGCCAGACGCTGGTTACTTTCTAAAGAAATGAAGTTTATTCAGATCACAGTTTTAGAGAATGAAAGTTAAATAGTAAATGGGCCCATTGTCTTGGCTACATGTAAGAGTGTGCTGGTAGGTGGTATCTTGAACAAGTAGGTGTGATAATGAAATGAACACATCTCTAGGTAGGAATTTCAGAACAACTTGGATCTAATTATACCTTCTGAAGACTCTCACTAGATTCCAGTTTTTATAAGTTCTTTACTCCCTCCCGGGCCAAAATGCTAGGGACCAGACTTCCAATACATGAAACATTGGAAACAAACCAGATCATAACCACAACACTAAGGAAACAAAATTTATAGAATCTGTTGGGACTCATTCATCTGTGCAGAAGGAAATTGTTCTCAGGTCTGTGTTCTAGTTGAGCTGGTCCACCCTCTCCTCTCTAAAGTTCTCCATTCAGATTCTAACATCAGACCTTTATTCTTCCCACGTGGTATGTATCAGTCTATAATTCTCTGCTTTAAAAGCAGATGTATGCACCAAAAAAGAAAATTTACCTGCATTGTTCGCTTTGACCCTAGAAAAATGTATCTAATACCTTACACAGCATTAATATTCAATAAGCATCTATTATAATGAATGAATAAGTTAGCCTAAGGACAGACCTACATGTAGTTAGAACATTTGCTGTTCTGCAATATTAGCTTTCTGTATTTGGTGCCTTTTATGATTTATTTTTATGGACATTAAATTAGTAAAACTATGAGGTAATTTTATTGCTAACAATGATAAGTTTAGACAAGATGTTAATAGTAGGTGAAGGAACCCAGATGTGTTTATTTATGTTAGTGTTTTTTGTACAAAGAAATAATTAAATAGAAGTTTCACAATGATGTTCAAAGCTCTTTTGTTGTTCATAATGAACTCACTGTCATTACTCTATTTTATAGTGTTTTTACTTAGAGTTGAAAGAAAAACTGACATGTGAAACACTTTACTGGACAAGAAAAAGAAAAGATTTTTCCTTCGCAGCACAATGTTTGTCATGGTACCCTTTAAAGTCTCTTTTTCACAAAACAAAATAAAACTATTGTTATCCAATTGCATATCATTACAAATGCATTTTCTAAGGGAGTGTTTGAAATTTGACTATCCTTGAAATAGATGGTGTCTTCATCAATTTGTGTTTAATTCTTATGACCCATCCTTTTGTTGCTATTGGTAGCAATAAATAGTATTAATTTTATGTGTGACAGGAATGAATGAAAAACAGGGATATCTACTCAATAGGCATGTCTAAGTGTTCAAAGATAACTCATTTACAAATGAAAAATGACTGAGCCAGAGTTTTACACCTGAGTACAATAAAATGAAGCTGGTTTCTTCCTTATTGTCTTTTATTTGTATTTAGTCATTTGAAAGTGTGTTTAGTGACTGCTTAGAAAGAAATTTCACCCTTTTAAATATTTTTAAGTCTGTATTTTATACATGGCGGGTAATCAATATCCTTATGTGAAAAAGCCAGGAGTTATCTCCAGGAGTGTTATGTCCTGATCTCACATAGTCTGGGGTCTTGCCAGCCTGATGGTATATAAGATACATTAATATTTCTGAAATATTCATCTCACAAATACATTCCAACAATGGAAGGAAAGCAAAATACACTTTAACATTTCCTAAAAATATTTCAAATCTTCAATAATCCTAATAGTTATTAACGTTGAGTGGCAGTCACCTACCACAGATAAAATATGAATGAATGACAGTTGGTAGAGGAATTATGTGATCAAAAGAACGTTTTTGTTCCACATTCTATTGAGGATTTGGGGTTGGCTACCCAAGGATGAAGTTTTCATTCTTAGAATGGTTTTAAATGCTCATTGAATGCTACTGGACAAAAGAAAGTGATTTTGGAAACTCTTGTCACAGTGCTGGCTCATGTCAACTCTACAGGCCTCCTAGCATCTGTATTCCTGATGCCACTTTGATTTGCATCAGAAAACTGCAGTATATACCTCCATACACACACACACACACACACACACACACACATCCAAGGTTTGTTTGTTTTTTGTTTTTGTTTTTTATATCTAAGTCAATTCCAATAGGTGAGTTTTTATAATTTAAGTACAGTTATATAAAAATAAATAAAGATGACATGTGATAACATGAGCAGTATGCCAGTTACAAGAACTGTGTCATTTAATTACTGTTTTAAATGCTCACTTGTTTGAAACATGGAAAGTTTAGGATAGCTCAAATTGCTTGAGTAACTCAGTGAGTAGCTTTAATATCTTAGTACTAAATGAAAAGAAATCATCCTTACGTCAGAGAATGGCTTAATAGAGTCTCTCATTGAGGAATAAAACTCCTCAAGACAAGTTTTCAAAGCTCTCATGTTTTGTTTTCTTTTCAAATAAATTAAACAAATTTAGAAAATAAATCATTTCTCTTGATAAACCATCAGTAATTCCGTGAGAATCCAAGTAAGAACCTGACTAATGAAAGTGTTTAGAAACTAGCTAGGTGGTGTTGGAGTGTTGCTCAGTATTAGAGTGTCTGTGTAGCATGTATAGATGCCTATTTTTTTATCTACAGGACCCAAAGTGAACCGATGGCCAGAATGTAGCATTGATACACACAGTAGCTCATGGTAGGGGGGATCAAATCCAAACAGTTTGTTCTTCTTGACCATTGCATGTGCTATTAGTTGATTGATTTCCATTAATAAATTTCCAGAGAAAGGTCTGGCCAAGTTTCATGTCTAAGTTTTAAACACTTTCTATGAAAATGTAGAAATATTAAGTTACTATGGAGAACCAGAAAGTTGAGTTCACTCACACCAAGTATTCTCTGTGTTAGCAGCCCAGGCTGTACTTTGTGAATTGCTGAGCAGAGGGTAAGTGATCTTAGCCAAACCTGAGTAATTTTCTTCCTGTCTTTGGACCTTACATAGTAATCTAAGTTACAGACTCCGGAAATTGTCAAGAACTTGAGAACACAAAAGCATCATGCTGGGGAAGGGGGTCCCTGGGTGACACCATGTAGAGGGAAAACGAGATGTTTTTCTCCTATGAACTAAATTAGAGTTCTTACAAAAACATATCAACTCTTGAATGAAATCCGGCTTATTTAGAAGGACAAGTATCTTTAATAAAACCATGGAAAGTTTCCCTGGTATGTCAGTGTGAGAGGTTTAAAATGATCTGGGAGAATTGTTTTATTAAGAATGGAAGTCCTCCTCCATATGAAGGATATGAGGCCAAATGACTACAACTCTTCTTTGGAGAGAGTTGATTTAATTCTACACTGACTCTGTATTCATTTCCTTACCACTTAAGCCAGAACTCAAGTGTTGAAAGGTGTCACTGAAAAGAACATACAGCTCTTAACAGATAAGAAAACTGAGTTTTAGGCCAAAGTATTTGAATGTTTAATGATATCACACAAAATTATCCTGAAAAGAAATATATTCAAAATGTTTTTTTCCTAAAAATTGTCACTAACAATTTCTTTCTTTCCTTTCTCCCTTTCCTTTTCCTATATATTTATAATTGTTAGTACTTACTTGAAGTAGATTTTTTAGCATTTTATTTTTCTCATGCTACTGTTAACTTTTGTTTTTGCTTTTTTTTTTTCAGATTTTGACTCAAAGTTAACTTATTCAGGGCCATTTCCACAACCACCAGCCTTTGCCTCCTAAATATACATAAATTTCCTTTCTATTATGGTCTCTTGCAATAACAAATGCTTTTCATTCAGTGATAGTATCATGATTTTAAATATTTTATTAGTACGATTATTTGTTGAGCTGTTTCTTTCTCATTACCCATTCATTGTAGGAGGTAGAAAAAAAGTGAGGGTTTTGTTTTTTGTTTTATTTTTCCTAAAAATGTACTTCTTATGTTTATGTTCTTATATGTACTTCTTATATACATGTTATGTATATACTGACTATGTAATGAATGATTGAATATATCATATATGTATTCATTCAATCTTCTATTTTATATTGCTTGAGCATTCTCATGATGAATAAATTTTGTTATTATCAAACTCATTTTATGTCTTCAATGGCATAAATAGCTAAATAAATAGTTAAATGTCACTAGAGTAAAAAAAAAAATCTAAACTTAATTTCATTATTTTGCAACTTGTGATCAATGTCTTATAGACAATAAAGAACTAGTTTTATTTTGTATTATTTTTATGAATAGTAAATATTAGTAAGTTATGTGCTTTAAAATTGCTCAGAATGGATCCAGATGCTATAATTATTTTTGGGTGCTCTTCAGGAGTAGGTCGCACGAGACTGGGGTTTAGATTATTGCTCTTCAAATTGAGGGTTCATCATGCCTGGTCATCCCTATCTTACAACGAATGAATAAAAAAGCATGCGGCAAGTAAAAGGGTTTTTTGTTGTTGTTTTCTCTTACTTATTTTATGGTTTTTGTTACTTTGCTTGAAGTTAACAAACATAATGAAAAATGTATGAAGTAAATCAACTGAGGAAGCAAATTGTTCTTTATTCCAGTATAAGAAAATGCATGTGTTTTAACAAGCTATTTGGCAATGGTAAAGTCATGTGTGGTAACCTTGGCTCCTGTCCGTATTCTGTAGCTAATGTCTACGGGGAAAATCAGACCTCTTTGCGTTAGGTACTCCCTCTCATCTATAAAGGAACTTACAGGCACAGAAGGCTAGCAAGCACAAACTTTATATAGAAGAGGAAGTAGTTGAGTAAGTAAAATCGACCCACTGGGGAACAGCAGCGGGACAAAGACCTCACTGGAGCAACTTGAGTGCTATTTGTTGTGGGCCCAGAGATATTAAGGAGGAAGTGTTTAGTGGGGATTATCCGAATAGTTTCAATTTTATGATAATTAAGTTATATAACTAGTTATACAAGTATGCCTTTGGAGACATGCGTGTTTTAATTTAGCACTGTGAAATGAGTCTGTAGAGTCAGTTTTCCCTTAAATTTGTACTTGCCCTCAGTACACTGCTAGGGGAAGGGCCTGTACTACATGCACAGCAGCTCTGTGAGGGCTGACTCTGTCTTCTCTAATTAGATTAAAGGAATGGCTCCCATTCGTTGTAAAATAAGGACAGGACAACATGAGGAAAGAGTTGGACATTGCCCTGATCCCCGATGTCTGCCTCTCAACCCTTCTCAAGTAAAGAGCAGAGGGCTGGAGATTAATCTAAGTAATTTAAATAACCAGTTAATAAATTAATTTAGGTGTTAGATATTGATTCACAGTTTGGTCATGTTTGGCTTTGTGTGTGTGTGTGTGTTTATTCGAACATATTTTACAGAAAATTTCACTTTCTAACCTCCGAATGACTGTAAATATGTGAGTTCTGTTACTGAACAGTCTGTGCATGGGGTCATTAGCATATCCATTCTTCCTGTTCCTCCTCACCCCTCACCTGAAGGATTTTATTCTAGTTATCAGGCTCTTTCACTAATACCCCTGATATTTTCTGATTATAGAATTTTTACAGAACCATGACATCTCTATTTATCCCACTTAATTTTTTTCTCATTTATTTTATTCACTTTACATCATTGTAGCCCCTTCCCTCCTCCCTTCCAGGTCTCACCCTCTCTCCCTTCCCCCTCCCTCTCCCCCCTCTTCCTCAGAAAAGGGGGGCTCCCTTTCCCATCCACCCCAGCTCATCAAACTGCATCAGGACTGAGCATGTCCTCTTCCTCTGTGGTCTGGCAAGGCAGTCCTGCCAGAAGAAAGTGAGCTAGCAAGTGAGTCTGTGTCCGATGTAGTCCTCACTTCCCTTACTTGAAGACCCACTCGAAGTCTAAGCTGCCCACCTGCTACATCTTTGTAGAGGGCCTAGGTCCAGTTCATGCATGGTCCTTGTTTGATGCTTCAGGCTCAGCAAACCCCTCCGGGCCCTGATTGGTTGGCTCTGTTGGTCTTCTTGTGGAGCTCCTGTCACTTCCAGGTCCTTTTCTCTTTCCTCCCACTATTCCCTAAAGCTCCCAATATTTGCCTGTGATTCTCAGCATCTGTTTTGAGGAACTGCTGGATAGATCCTCTCAGAGAACAACTCTTATTCACAGCATTTGCTAATGTATTTAATTATCATTTAACTTCCAAATTAGAACACTAATATCATCAAAAACCAAACCAAAACAAACAAAAACCAAGACTGTTTTCATTTCCCTCTCTCCCTGCCGAATTTTCCGTCCTCCAATACGATTACAAGGCACAGGACACAATCCTCTATGTATAAACGTAGCATTATAGTGAGAAAACTTAACTCTATCTACAAGAGTCAGTCAGAGTGAAAGAGGGATTGTGTTGTGTTTGTGTGTGTGTGTATGTGTGCACGTGCTTTTCTTTGGTCTTTTTTTCTGAAAGAAATAACTTGAAGAACTGTTAGTAATCACATAATGACAACTTTAGTAATAGGGCAGAATCTGGGGTAATTTTATGTATTCACTCTATGTGTGAGTTGTTAAATATGTAATGTTTATAACATTTACACAGATATGTTTCCCTCTGCTTTTAGTGAGCAGCATTCAATACTAGGGTGCCTCAGGAACAGGAAATGCACTGAGTATACCTAGTACCTGGTTTACTCCGTAATAGTGTTTATTTGATGACTTCGGGGAATCTTGACAAATGGGAACTTCCAAAATGAGGCTTACTAAATGATTGCAGAGCATGTGACAAAGAATACTAATTAAACATTAAGAAAATCTGGATGAAATGTAGAGTTGGATTATCAGTGCACCACCATTGACTCACTAACTATAACAAGCCCAATATACCAACATCAGAAAATAACAGGGCAAAGTGGGTGCTGGTCACCTGGGATCTCTTTTATTTATACTAGGTTTTTGTTTGTTTGTTTGTTTTTCAACTTCTGTAAACTTAGGACTTTTCAAAATTTTTCTTTAAAATTTAGTGTTAAGGTCTTTGGAAGTAGAGAGCAGGGTCTGTTAATTACCTATGCATGGTTTTATTTATGCAGAACTTCATGCCGGCCCAGAAAGATGTTTACAAAAAGAAGGAACTTACAGCTTTAGACTCCAGTTTAGTTTATTTCTGTCTGCTGCTGGCACACGATTTGTTTCAGACAACTGCTTCTTTATTTTTCTTCTTAATTTTTCTTCTCACTCAAGAGAAGGTCTAAATACAAGGAAAAGTGTCTCAGAGTTACGAGTTCATGCCACCAAATACAGATGATGCTGTGAAAGTTATTTTAATTGCTTTTAGAATTGCACTTTATTCTAGGTTAAGTAAATAACCCTAGGAAATGTCTAGGCTAACACTGTGCATCCGTGCTTCTAAAGCTGTGGATTGCAACCCCCTTGAGGGGCAGTCAACCATTGGAAAACACAGATGTTTACATAACAGCTGTAAAATTACAATTATGAAGTAGCAATGAAATAATTTTATGATTAGGGTCACCACAACACGAAGGTTGCAGAATTAGGAAAGTGGAGAACATCTTTAGGGAGCAATAAAGTTATAGAGTTATAGAGAAGTTAGGTAACTGAAGATGCTTCTATCTGGTACACAGTTAACATTCACTGAATTCATGTCAAAACAAGGAACAAAATGACATTTGACATAAATGAAGCTATATATATATATATATACATTTGTAATATATATTGTAATATATATATTACAAATATATATTACAAATTGTAATATATATTACAAATGTAATATATATGTTGCAAATTTGTAATATATATTACAAATGTAAACGTGATTTTCATGTAGATGTACCTAGTTATGACATGTACTCAATAGAATTTTCTAGCTTATGAATCAATCTGTTTCTGTCAGTTGTAAATTGTTAAAAAGTGCTTTGTCAAGTTGAGTAAAACTCAATTTTTCTACAAGTTAGTAATACAAAATAGTTGATAAGAGTTCAAATGCTAACCATTTGAATAGCAGGTGCTAGGACAAATGGCCTAAATTCATAATTCTCAGTTTTTGTATTGATACGTTGTGGTAACTCTCTTTGCCTTATGGGGATGTTCTGTGGTCATGGTTTTTGTTGTTGTTGTTTTGTTTTGCACGTGCCCATCTTAAATGTTAAAAAACTATTGGTAGTTGTCATTATTGCCTTTTTCTTTTAAGGTTCAACAACGGCCTAGATAAACAGGAGCCTTAGGACTACCAAATTCCCAATGAAGCCTCATTAAAATAGATATAAAACCTCCATCTTCAAATAGTGAAGGCATACTGAGTGGTACAAATTTGTTTATTGTATATTGTTCTTATTTGGGGAAGAAACAATTTGAAGCCCAATGGATGATACCGTTCTCTGACAAATAGCTTACCTATAGTAGATAACTGTCAGGAAAGATGTAATTCTTCACTTATGGCCTGGAAAATGGGCCTTTCTGATTGCATTTAATTACCATATTGAATAGAAGAGGGGTAAACACTGCCAGCAAAATAATTTAAGTGTGTCCACTTTATTATAGCATCACCAAGACTATACAGTTTCAGAGATACTTAAATATGGATGGAGGCCTATGGAATTATGCAATTAAGTGATGCTGTCTCAACTCATTCTGCCAAATAATAGAGAGTTTATAATTATATTCAAGGTAGAATGTCAACATACTCTTTCATCTTTTCTTCAGGCAACACACCTAGTAATTTTGAAATATGAAAGTACATAAATTTATTATGACTATAACCTTTATAAAGGAATTTTCATTATGTATTTCATTTGGAATTTAGGAGCTGGCCTGAAGGTTTTCATTATATAGTACACATTTTCTGACTGGAGGAGGTAGCCATACATTGTTCAGTCTCACAGTCACACCCTAATGCTTACTTTATTACTGGAGGTAAAATCTTCAATCTCTAAGTATTTGGGGAAAAAGTCAGTATCCTAGTTAGAGACTACATTGAAATAAGAATGAAAACTATATTTCGCTATCCACCAGTGTTATGAGCAAACAAGTCATTCAAAATCATTTGAAATTATAGTTAGTGAAATACATATTTTCTTCAAAGACACAGATTTGAAGGGGCAGATCGTACAAACACACAAGCTAGCACATTTTCATTATAAAATTAATTTTTCTTTCTCCTGAAGGTTTTCACAAAACAGCATTTTTTGTTCCCGAAAAGCTGTTTTCCATTGCATTGTTTATCATTTGGTTGTTTGTCATGACTTACAGTTATGGTCTTGGTTTTTCTATTTCTCTTTCAACAGTAACAGTTTTATGAAGTGTAATCAGCAATAAAATTCTGGAAAGAAATCTTTCCTAGAAAAAGAAATGTGATTATTTTTTGCTGCCATTATCTTATTAAAAGGAAGAAAATTACATTTGAAAACTTAAAACCTCATCTATTCTATCTTTTAATTTAAACTAAAACTAACAGTAACATCCCAGGTAAGTACAATATCCAACAGAAATTTTCATAATTGTTAGTGGACTCAATGATATCAACCTGGCTCCTTAGGCAACTTTGTTCACATGACAAAGGACCATAGTTTTGTATTGGTTTTTTTGTTTTGTTTTGTTTTTTAAATCTGAAACAGACAGAGCCAATTATTGACAAATACAAGCTCTGCTTGTTTATTTATTCAATAATTATCAGTTTACTGCTAATTTAATAGAGAGAAAAGAAAAGCTACAGGAATTACATTACAGATGAAGTCACATGATGAAGGGACCTGGGCAGTGATGGATGGAACAATTCTAGAATCTCCTTTGTTAGAAATATTGTGTCAAAATGTTGGTCATCTATTTTAAGGTAAAGAATTTTATGACTTGCTTTTTTCTTTCTAGAGACAAGATTATGAATCTATGAGCTAGGGGAAACAATTCAGTTTTATTCTATGGACATGGGATCAATTATTTGACTTATTTCACATCATCTTAGAGGCACTTAAAATTCAGTTGTCCAGTGTTTTCCATGGCCAGTCTGAAATCTGAGACCACAAGGCCCTTGGCAAAAATTGCTGTGCTGTTTTGCTTCTTCATATTTCTTCATGTTAATTGGATATTTTGTCTCTTGTTTTTAGAAAAAATAGATGTAGTAGTATAGAAAAGTGTAGTTAGTATAGTTTGTTAATTTGAGTACTCAATACATGCATGTGATGTGTCCTACAATAAAACATAAAAATAAAACTAGCATTGGCAGTTTATTTTTTCTTTTTTTATTTATTCATTTTTATTTCTTTATATTAATCATAGGTTATTTACTTTGCATCCCAGCTGTAGCCCCCTCTCTCATTCCCTCCCAACTTCATCCTCCCTCCCCCTTTCCAAGTCCACTGCTAGGGGAGGTCCTCCTCCCTTTCCATCTGACCCTAGCTTATCAGGTATCTTCAGGACTGGCTGCCATGTCCTCCTCTGTGACCTAGTACAGCTGTTCTTCTCTTGGGGACAGGGTAGGCGGAAGGAGGTCAAAGAGCCAGCCATTGAGTTCATGTCAGAAATAGTCCTTGTTCCCCTTACTAGGGCACCCACTTGGATACTGGGCTACCATGGGCTACATCTGAGTAGGGGTTCTAGGTTATATCCATAAATGGTCCTTGGTTGGAGAAACAGTCTCATAGAAGACCCCTGTGTCCTGCTATATTTTGTCCTTGTGGAGCTCCTGTCCTCTCCTGGCTATATTACCTCCCTCTTCATTCATATGATACCCTGCACTCTGCTGAAGGTTTGGTTTTGAGTCTCTGCAACTGCTTTGATACACTTCTAGATAGAGTCTTTCAGAGGCCCTCTGCAATAGGCTCCTGTCCTGTTACTTGTTTTCTCCTACTTCCAATGTCTATCCCATTTGTTTTTCTAAGTGAGGATTCATCATCTTATCCTGGGTCCTCTTTCTTGTTTATCATCTTTAGGTGCACATATTTTAGCATGTTTATCCTTTCTTATAGGTCTATATAAGTGAATATATACCATGTGTGTCTTTGTGCTCCTTTGATAACTCACTCAGGTTGATCTTTTCTAGATCCCACCATTTGCCTGCAAATTTCATGATTTCCTTGTTTTTAATGGCTGAGTAGTATTCCATTGCATAAAAGTGCCACAATTTCTGTATCTATTCCTCCATTGATGGACATCTGGGTTATTTCCAGGTTCTGGCTATTATGAATAAAGCTGCTACAAACATGGTTGAACAAATGCCCTTGTTGAGCTTCTTTTAGATATATGCCTAGGAGTGGTATAGCTGGGTTTTGAGGAAGCACTATTCCTAATTGTCTGAGAAAGTGCCAGATTGATTTCCAAAGTGGTTGTACAAGCTTACATTCCC
Organism: Pachyuromys duprasi; assembly: GCA_028658305.1. Lineage (NCBI taxonomy): Eukaryota > Metazoa > Chordata > Mammalia > Rodentia > Muridae > Pachyuromys > Pachyuromys duprasi. The sequence goes on from CM053766.1 coordinate 62,484,522, forward strand.
ACCAGCAATGGAGGAGGGTTCCCAGTTCTCCACAGCCTCTCCAGCATGTGTTGTCACTTGAGGTTTTAACCTTTGCCATTTTGATGGGTCTAAGGTGAAATCTCAAGAGTTGTTTTGATTTGCATCTCTCTGGTGACTAAGGACATTGAGCATCTCTTCAGGTGTTTCTCTGCCATTCTATATTCCTCTGCAGAGAATTCTCTGTTTAGCTCCATACCCCATTTTTAATTGGATTGCTTGATTTATTGCTTTTTAATTTCTTTAGTTCTCTATATATTCTGGATATCAGGCCTCTGTCAGATATAGGATTGGTGAAGATTCTTTCCCAATCTGTAGGCTGTCATTTTGTTCTGATAACAATGTCTTTTGTTTTACAGAAGCTTTTCAGGTTCATGAGGTCCCATTTATTGATTGTTGCTCTTAAAAACCTGTGCTGTTGGTGTTCTGTTCAGGAAGTTGTCACCTGTGCCAATGAGTTCCAGGCTCTTCCCCATGTTTTCTTCTAACCGATTTAGTATATCTGGTTTTATGTTGAGGTCTTTGATCCACTTGGATTTTAGTTTTGTGCAAGGTGATAAATATGGATCTATTCTCATTTTTCTGCATGCAGATATCCAGTTGGACCAGCACCATTTGTTGAAGATGCTGTCTTTTTTCCATTGAATGGTTCTGGCTTCTTTGTCGAAAATCAAGTATTCATAGGTGTGCGGGTTTATTTCTGGGTCTTCTAATCAGTTCCATTGATCCACTATTCTGTTTCTATGACAATACCATGCAGTTTTTATTACTATTGCTCTGTAGTATAGCTTGAGATCAGGGATGGAGATCCCTTCAGATGATCTGTTGTTGTACAGGATCGTTTTGGAAATTCTGGGTTTTTTGTTCTCCATATGAAGCTGAGAATTTTGCACTGGCAGTTTATATGCACCTGTTACTTCTCATGGGTATGACAGCTTCTGATCTCTTACACCACAAAAGACTTCTAGCATCCATTCTTGGTTCCTATATCTATTTCCTGGACTGAATTTTTCTTTTTAGTGGTCTCTTACCTTAAATTGGAGTTGTCACTTTTCTAAAGCCAAATAGTCAATTTGTACTCCCTGTTAATTATTTTTAATTGAGGGACACCAGGGTTGTTTCCAGATTCTGGCTATTATGAACAGAGATGCTACAAACATGGTTGGGCAAATGTCCTTTTGTATACTTGAACATGTTTTGGATATATGCCTAGGAGTTGTATAGCTGGATCTTGAGGTAACACTATTCCTAATTTTCTGAGGAAGTGCAGATTTATTTCCAAATTGGTTGTACTAGTTAGGCTAGGATCAGATGGAAGGGGAGGAGGACCTCCCCTATCAGTGGACTGGGGAAGGGGTATGGGAGGAGATGAGGAAGGGAGAGTGGGATTGGGAGGGGATGAGGGTTGGGGCTACAGCTAGGATACAACATGAAAAAATAGTAATCAATAAAAATATATTAAAATATTATTTTAATCCAAAATAAGTCTTACTCAGAGTTCCATTTGATTTCTCACATTTCTTAGTAATGGGGCCATCTAAATCTTTCTATTAAATAACATTTTCTTTAAACAGATAGTTGATATTTTTGACAATCCTCTTTCAGTAAAAATTATTACTGTTTATACATGGGCATATTTACCCGCCCTATATTTCTAAAATCAAAGCAGTCACTAGGTTCTACTTACTTCACATCTTAAACGTTATTTTTAAGTCATTCACCTCATCTGGCATCACTTGTCTTGTTTCAATCATTACCTTCATCTTGACGTTCTAAAGGTATCTTGTTAAAGAGCAATGGTCTCTATACTGTCTTACATCTTTTCAAGTGGTCTACAGCTACTGCTTGAGAAACATAAATCTCACTGTACTACATCAGTGCCAATGCTCTCAGGCATCAGGGAAATTCCAGCTGCACAGCAGGGCAGACAAAACGCTGTGAGAGCACCACACTCATTTTCAGTCTCATCACTCTTCGGCAATAGCATCAGATGGCTTTTTCTTACACAGCCAGCTGCTTCATGGGTAAAAAAAATTTCCTCTGACTCCCTAAAACTTCCAAACCGTCCCCCAACAAAGACTTCAGGTTTTTGCCTCTATATTTTACATTTCATATGTTGTAGTGAGTGGACACTATTCATCTCTTTTGTAGCATGCTAACCCTTCAAGGATAGGGCCCAGATTTCATATGTTAATGCATAGAGTTTAATGTAAAAGTATCTCTTGCTGTTCTTGAGTATAGTTTACATTTGTTGAGTCTTACTCAGTAGACCTCCCTGTTGAGCTCTTCTTGCATGCATCTCACACTTTCCCCTTATACTCCTGCTTTGAAATATAGTGCACCTAAATCTGATAGGCTCTTAGTATCATTTCCCTTATCTTTCTGTATTTTAATATACTTTAAAAGTATTTCTTCTTAAGTAAATACCTAATACAGTACCTAGCAGTAAATTATTACTGGCCTGAGATGACTTGTGTAATTGTGGTTCCAAACTGGTGATTCCCTTGACCATAATTTATAGTTCTATTATTTGATGTAGTCATCATAATCATAAGTGTTTTTCCATTGTTTGTGCATAGCATAGAATAGATTCTAAGCTCTTGGGGAAAGGAGCATTTTTCTACAGACTAAGAGAATGTAACAGAAGTTTGATATACTCACTAACCAAACATATATTAGTTTCTAGGTGTAGCACTAAGTGCTAATAGTACAAACTCTGTTCTTACCTTAGAGAATAACTTACTCTGTAAGATGTAGAAATCACTCGTAATGGCGACTCATAATGATTAAATTCATTGAAGAAATTCAGTTATAGAGGCTGGTATGGAGTGAGACAGGGATCAATAAGATAATTTAATGCTCTGGAGAATTCTGTCTGTCACTCCCGTGAATTATACTCTTTGGTAATTATAAGTAAGACCAGATCCCTTAGTTGATTGCAGTTTCTACATCTCTCTCTATCTCTGTTACCTATATCTACCTCTCTCTTTCTCTATAGATAGATAGATAGATAGATAGATAGATAGATAGATAGATAGATAGATTTATGCTGTGTATTGCAACCTATGTGTCTTGTACATCATGGGAAAGTAAAGGTTTTTTAGAGAAAAATATATTATGGATAATCTTTGCATTATTTAGTAAATTCAGAAATAATATCCAGTGTAAAAATTTGACTTGGAATATTTAGGGGCACCAGTGTTTACAGTTGAAAGTTGTATATATTCATATGACTGTGTGGTCCATTATGACTCTATGACATTCCAAGCTTCATGATGACTTCATTAACTCAGACAAGATTAGCATTTATCAAACACTCAAGATAATAGAAATTCAGTAATAACTGGTAAAATATGAATAGAATAATTATGTTAATTATTTCCTCTTTATATTTTGAGATACATAATTAGATAGTAATTAGATATATTCACTAAGGAATTGTATGTACATTGTTCTGTGTGTGTATGTGTGTCTGTGTGAGACCTGTGTGGTGATGAACACTAAATTCAGGTGCACTCAACTTCTGACCAACTCTCATTTTAACGTAATATTATATTTTACCCTTAATTTTTCTACAACAATAATTTATCATTTAGAGTTTTAGATTTATTTGCTATGTAGGAATTAATTTATCTGAAAAAATATAGTTTAAGAGAAAAATATTTTATTTGACCAAAACAATTAAGGCCAGAAAAATAATAGAAGCAATGTTCAACAAAATAACAAATTGACATTATTATAAGCTTTAAAAATAGTTAATATGTGACTATACTTCAATTATCTCAGCTTCCAGCTATCTAAAAGATATTGAAATCTTTTGAGGCTTATAATTATAATTATGTAATAAAGCACATCAAAACCACAAATATTATTGAATTGTTTTTCTTTGCTAATTAATTCTTGGGGTGCTTGAGGTGTTTTAATACAGTGATATAATTAGATATGTGTTCAACCTTAGCTTTGTCAAGAACGTAGAGACTTTATATCAATGTATATTTTCTGTTCAGTCTCTGGAAGAGCTGATTATTTTGTTCAGTGATTTGTTACATATAACATTAAAGAAGGTATGACTCCCAAACATTATGTTCCAATTGTATTTAATTCCTGGTGGAATTATCTGATGACTGTCTTTTTCTTCTTTCTTTCTTTCCTTCTTTCTTCCTTCCTTTCTTTCTTTCCTTCTTTTTCTTCTTCTTACCAATGTATTCAACTTGTATACCAGTTGTATCCCCCTTCCTCATCTCTTCCCAGTCCCACCCTTCCTCCTACTTCCTCCACTGATAGGAGAAGTCATCTCCCCTTGACATCTGATCCTAGATGAGTGCCTTTTAAAAAATTTTTTTTTACTATTTATTCATTATATATCCTGGTTGAAGACTCCTCCCTCAACTTCTCCCAGACCAACCCTCCGTCTCTATTCCCCCCTATCTCTTTTCCCTAGTTCACTGAAAGGGGGAGTTCTCCTTTGCCATCTGTCCATAGCTTGTCATGTATCATAAGGACTCCTTAGATCCTCTTCCACTGTGGACTGGTAAGGGCACCAGTGGTAAGGCCCTCACCAAGGGCAAGTGACCAAAGAGCAGGCAACCGAGTTCATGACAGAGGCAGCTCCTGCTCCCTTTACTCAGAGATTCACATGGAGACAGAGCTGCCAATTGGCTCCATCTAAGCAAGTTGTCTAGGTCCTCTCCATGCATAGTCCTTGGTTGGTGTATCAGTCTCTGCAGGATCCCATGGGCTCAAAATTTTTAACTTTGTTGGTCTCCTTGTTTAGCTCCTGTCTCCTCCATATCCTTCTATCCCTCCAACCCCAATCTTATTCCTTAAGACTCCCTGTGCTCTGCCCAAAGTTTGGCTGTGAGTCTCAGCATCTCTTTTCATCCCCTGTTGGATGGAGCCTTTCAGAGAACCCTCTATATTAGCTTCCATCCTGTTTCTTCTCTTCCATTGCTTCTGGTATCTATCCTGCTTGCCATTCTGCATATGATTTAAACATCTTCCCTATGGTCCTCAGTGTTTAGCTTCTTTAGGTCCTAAAATGGATAGATGAGTGTCTTAATAGATTAAGGCTTACACTGATGGAGAATGATGTGTGTGCATTAAGAATGTTGTCTGGAATACATATTGACTGAACCCTTGAATAGTTTAGGGCTTAATAGGTTTTTATTTTTGTAATCTAGAGGTACGATGTGTGTGTGTGTGTGTATACACATGAGAATAGGGCCAGTGTTCTTTTCAATAATTTATACCAGTGCTCAGGTGAACCCCTGTGTCTTATCAATGGGTATTAATAAATTTCTTCAACATAAATTTTGGGGCATAAGAACTAAGTGCTTTATTCTTTTTAAATTACATTTTAATTTTTTTATATTAATTACATTGTATTCGCTTTGTATCCTAGCTGTAGCCCCTCCCTCATTCCCTTCAATCCTAACCCTCCCTCTTCTCCTCCCTGACCTTCTCTAAGTCCACTGATAGGGGAGGTCCTCCTCCCCTTCCATCTGGCCCTAGCTAATCAGGTCTCATCAATATTGGCTACAGTGTCCTCCTCTGTGGCCTGACAAGGCTGCTCCTCTCTCAGGAAGTGTGTGTCGGGGGTCAAAGAGCCAGCAACTGAGTTCATATCAGACATAGTCCCTGTTCTATAACCAAACTTTGGGCAGAGTGCAGGGAATCTTATGAAAGAAGGGGGAGACAGTAAGACCTGGAGAGGACAGGAGCTCCACAAGGAGAGCAACAGAACCAAAATATCTGGGCCCAGGGGTCTTTTCTGAGACTGATACTCCAACCTTGATCCATTCATGGGTATAACCTAGAACCTCTGCTGAAATGTAGCCCATGGCAGCTCAGTATCCAAGTGGTTTATTCTTAGAGTAATTTCCAACCTTTCTACATCTTCCTATATTTTATCTAGTGGGAAAAACTGACATCTAAATTTGTATGGTTTATTGATTATTTTTCTAAGCATCCTTTCCTGTGTGTCAGGAGATTTCAGTCTTATATTAAATGTATATATAAAAGTATGCCTGGATGAAATTACCATTTGAATTAGTAGACTGACTAAGCCAGCTCACCCTAACCCATTATGGGTGGTGCTTAGAAAATTAACTGAAGACTCCCTTCCCAATGAAACCTCCCAATAAGGAGAGACTGTCTGTCTGCCTGCCTGCCTGCTTGCTTAATCTGAGGCTTTCATCTTCTGTCTTTTGAGTGCAACTGGTGCTATTGGTTATTCTACTTCCTTGGTCCTTATATATGCATGGAGTTAGAATGTATCACCAGATCTGAGAATTTATCAGATTCCAGATTACATATACTAATACTCTTATATTGCATATTACTATCTCTCTAGCTCTATGTGTCTCTCTGTTTTTCTGTTTCCCTATGTCACTCTCTCTCCTCTCTTCTCTTTGTCTCTCTGTCTCCTCCCTCTCTTCCTCTTTCATGTACATGTATATGTGTCTGTATGTCTCTCTGTCTTTCTCTCTATCGGTTTTACTTTCAAAGAAAAGCTTGACTAATACATGTATACTTACTAAAATGCTAGACACCATGGGGAAAATACAAGTATATCAATAAACTAAATTATGCCATTTGCTGCTCAGTGAAGATTCTTTTGATCTGCTTTATCCATATTATGCTGAACTTATATCATGCTAACCTCATGCTGGTTCATGTTATTTCAAACATGAAATAAAGTAATATCATCACCAGCATTTACTTCAGTTGGTGTTGGTGCTATTAGAGTTCTTTATTGAATGATAACTTTGAGATCTTCTTAAAATTATTTCTAGGTAAGATTCATGTGGTTAGAGAAGAAAGATATACTAGTCACTAGACTGACATAAGAAAACATGTCCTGGTCACCATCTAGCTCATAGGCATCTATGACCTTTTCCAAGATGTAATGAATAGCTATTATAAATCATCTCTGCATAAATACATTAAGTTGTTATTATTCCTTCTCATGGCTGTCAGAATTCAAACCTGAAGCCAAAGCCAGAAAGCAGAAAACGTAAGGAAAACAAATCCTAGAAATTAGTACTCTGCATTGAGATATGCTTTTTGTTAATATCATAAGGTTTTGCTCTATAAACTCATTTAATTAGTTTACAATTCAATCAAATTTGAGTTCTCAGTGGGGTATATTTGATGAATGAACTGCCTCAGAATTTAGCTACTTGTCTATTTTTATTTCTTTAGTTTTAAATTACGAAGCATGACTGTATAATAAATACAGATTCCATGTGTTAATATGCAATTAGCCTTATCTGGGGCTGTTAAAAGCATATTTAATTCTTGCCTTTCATATATATATATATATGTTATATATATGTTATATATATATATTGTTATATATATATAACAATAATGTCTGTTTGTTATTGTTATTTCTGCAATATCCCATGTGGTAGTTGACCTGCTTCATTTTGAATAGGAAGAGCTTCCATAAGTGTCAATATAAAATTAGAATTTAAAGTTCATAGACAACTTCTTTCAACGTATGTACTGTGTAAGAGGTGTCAGTTAGATATATTAAAAATGTATTTCACAGTCTTCTGTACACTTTGTAGGGACTCCTCCCAAGATCTCCTGAAAAGAGCTTCAAGTCAATAATATTTTTTCATAAACTTGTTCTAAAGGAATGGATCTTCTCAAATATTCTACTATGAAACATGATTTAGATACAAGATAATTTTCCAAAGCAGCTATGAGTAGTCAAATATTTTTCATCCTTTCTTTTCTTAGGCAAGATTAGCCTATTTCTTAAGCATAATTCGCTGTTGATGTAGTGTTCACCAGGAAACATTTAGGACTCTCTGGTATTTGCTGTCTGAAGTGTTTTTGCTAATGGAACACACCAGAATAATGTCAGTCAAATGTGTATTTTCCCAATGCTTTAGGTATGGTCATTTTAATGTGGGCTGAGTTGCAATGTGATTTTACTGTGGTTGGCATTGTTTTCACATAGTATGAGAATTCATCATAGCTTATAAAATATCTGGCTTTATATCTCATTATTTATATTTTTGGTATATAAATGTGAATAGTCTGTTTGGGCCAGTGATAACCATGCCTCTCTTATTCCAGAGCCTAGATTATTTTTTTTCAAGATACTTTAGCGAATTTCCAGTCCTCTTATTTGCGGCTTGTAACATACTTTTTTGAATCAGTAACTACCTAAGTTAAAGTGACTTAATATAATATATTGTGTCATATAAATCACAAGCAAAACTAACAATTTACCAGACACTTGCCAGTGAAACTGAAGCCTAAAGTCTTGGGCATGCTCTCAGTAGCAGTTCTTAGATATGCCTGTAAAGCTCTACTCTGTAACTCATTGCACCCGCCCCCACCACTGACCAGCCTTCCAGAGAACTGCTGATCTCTACTGTTTGGCTCCCTCTTCACATCTTTTATCCCACCTTCTGATAGGGACTCACCAATTCTCTTGCCATTCTGTCTCCTCTGTTCCTTTGTGATCAACATCCTTGTAGGGTGATGGCTGCTCTGATCATCTAACGGATACTGTGAAAAGTTCAGCCACCCAACCACTCTTTGTCGGTTTCATGTATTTAAGGCAATTGGCTTGTACAAGAGTTTTTCTCAACATTATTTGCCCTAGAGTTTTTTCTGCGGTTATAATTTTTTATCAGATTATTATCATAGGGAGCCTGGTGTGCACAGGTTGTCGTGAGAAATAATTAAAACTGTATAATATTTAAAATGGAATTTTAAAAGTTCTCACAATGAAATTATAGCTAAAAATATAAAAGAGAGAGAGGGTTTGGGATAAGCCAAGGGAGGGGGGCCATAGCCAAGATACACAGTGAATAAATTGTAATAAATAATTAATAAAAAAAGAACAAAAAATTATCCAAACTTGTGTTGTTTGTAACATACACTGAAGAAGAAATTGTTAACCAGGACCCATAAGAAAGCCTAAAATCCTAGTCAGACTATTCATAGGAGAAGAGTAAATACATGCTGCATGTCCGTATTCCTGGCAATGGAAAGTACTTGAGTTATGACCAAGATTTCCCTAAGTTCACAGAAGAGCTCTAGATTTCAGCATTATTATTCATGAGCTGTAGATTTTGATATGGATATGAGAAAACTATAAAATTATTAACCATCTCTTGTGTAGTTCAATGAGTTGGTTATTGCTGGTAAAAAGTAAATAATATATGTTAGCTCCTTAAAAGGAAAAGAAGAGGGACCTGAAAGATAACTTGATTGGTAAACATGGGGACCTGAGTTCAGTCCCTCAGCACCTCTGTAAACCAGGTGTGGCCAAGCTCACCAGTCACCCAAGCTTTGGGAAACAGAGGTAACTCCCAGGAGCTTGCTAACAAACTTTTTGAGCCTAGACAAAAAGAGAGAGAGAGAGAGAAAGAAAGAAAGAAAGAAAGAAAGAGCAAGCACTACTAGTTCAATGTTAAGACCTCCTCTCAAGATCGGAAGGTAGGAAGTTACCTGAGTTCTGTGATGACCTTTCCATGTATATGTATGTGCACTTGTATGCTCACTCCCATGCATTCACCACCCCACACCACACACACATATACAGCGCTCATACTAATAAGGAAAGAAGGAAGTAAGAAAGAAAGAAAGAAAGAAAGAAAGAAAGAAAGAAAGAAAGAAAGAAAGAAACAAACAAACAAACAAACAAACAAAGAAGGAAAGAAAGAAAGAAAATAGGCCCCTCTTAAGGTCCATAGTGTTGTGGCTGGATAAATGGCTAAGTGTTTAGGTTCTTCCCAGAGGACCAAGGTTCAATTCCCACATAGTGTCTAACAACTGTATTAAGTCCAGTTCCAGGAGATTGGACACCATGGGCACCAGGCATGGACAAAGTTCATAGATATAAATGAAGGCAAATACCCATGTACAAGTAGTAAATATAAAAGCAAAGGAAGCAATGTCCTTAATATTACTGTGCTCATATTAGAGATGACTAGCATAGATCCCTTAGATTGACATTATGTATATTAGACAGAATCAAATCTGTTTATAAGAAATTTGATATTTAAAAAAAGATAACCAATTTTAATAAATGTATGTTATTGTCCAATATTGCTCAAATTGTCATCTTTAAAACATGTATATACAAAACACTAAATTGATTCAGCAGATTGTAGGTTATATATGCATTCATTTATATATATGTACATAGGTATTTTAGGGGTTATATATATGTCTGTTTTATGTATTCATACATACATATATGCATATATGTTGGGGTGAGGAAATGAAAAGGAAGGTGGAAATGATATCCCACTCTTGCTCCCTCATCACCTCCCATGCCCCTCCCCCTCCAACTCCACCAATAGGGGAGGTTCTCCTCCCCTTCCATCTGATCCTAGCCTATCAGGTCTCATCAGTACTGGCTTCACTGTCTTCCTCTTTGGCCTGGTAAGGCTGCTTCCCCATTAGGGAGAGGTGATCAAAGAGGCAGCCACTGAGTTCATGTCAGAGACAGCTCGTGTTCCCCTTACTAAGGAACCTACTTGGACACTGAGCTGCCATGGACTACATCTGTGCAGAGGTTCTAGTTTATCTCCATGCATGGTGCTTGGTTGAAGCATCAGTCTCAGAAAGACCCCTGGACCCAGATTTCTTGGTTCCATTGCTCTCCTTGTGGAGCTCCTGTCCCCTCCAGGTCTTTCTATCTCCCCCTTCTTTCATAAGATTCCCTGCACTCTGCCCAAATTTTGGCTATGAGCCTCAGCATCTGCTCTGATAGTTTGCTGGGTAGAGTCTTTCAGAGGCCCTCTGTGGTAGACTCCTGTCCTGTTTCCTGTTTTCTCCCTTTTCTGATGCCCATTCCATTTGCCTTTATGAGTGAAGATTGATCATTTTACCTTGGGTCCTCCTTCTTAAATAGCTTCTTTAGTTGTACAGATTCTAGTATGTTTATCCTATATTATAGGTCTAATATCCACTTATAAGTGAGTATATACCATGTGTGTCTTTCTGTTTCTGGGATACTTCACTCAGGATGATCTTTTCTAATTCCATCCATTTGCCTGAATTTTTCATGATTTCCTTGTTTTTAGTTGCTGAGTTGTATTCCATTGTGTAAATGTACCACAATTTCTGTATCCATTCCTCAGTTGAGGGGCATCTGGCTTGTTTCCAGGTTCTGGCTATTATGAATAAGGCTGGTATGAAAATGGTTGAGCTAATGTCCTTGTTGTATACTTGAGCAGAGTGCTAATATTCAGAATATATAAAAAACTCAAGAAGTTAAAAAGCAACAAGTCAAGTAATCCAATTTAAAAAATGGGGTTTAGAGCTAAACAAATAATTCTCAATAGAGGAACATCGAATGGCAGAGAAACACTTAGAGAAATGCGCTACATCCTTAATTATCAGGGAAATGCAAATCAAAACAACCCTGAGATCTCACCTTACACCCATCAGAGTGGCCAAGATCAAAAACTCAAGTGACAACAGATGCTGGAGAGGTTGTGGAGAAAGGGGAACCCTCCTCCATTGCTGGTGGGAATGTAAACTTGTACAACACTTTGGAAATCAGTGTGGTGCTTTCTCAAAAAATTAGGTATAGTGCTTTTTCAAGATCCAGCTGTACCACTCCTGGATGTATATCTGAAATGATATATTTTAAAATGAGATAGCTTTTTAATGTATGCTATTGGTGGAAAGACTATGTAGGGCAACTTGCTGTGAGAATGAGTCCTGTTCAGGGACAAAATCAAGAGTTCAGAGTCATTAATAGAATTTGATGGGAAGAATAAGTAAAGCCCAGTACCTTCCATTCAGGTCTGCCCTAGTGCTGTTTAAGGGAAATCAAGAGTGCTGGGATTGGAGAAACACTGTCCATGCCCTGTGGCATAGGAGAGAAGAAGGAGGGAGGGTGGGACTAGGAGGAAATGAGGGAGAAGGTTACAACTGGGATACAAAGTAAATACGTTTTACTAAATAACAACAATAATAACAACAATAATAATAATAAATAAAATAAGAACTTCTTTCTAATTTTTGTTGTTAAAATTAAAAGTTCCCGACTTTAGCAGAAAACAGTAAGGATGATACAGGCCATGTTCTTTTTAATTGCCCATGATTCTGTTGCTTCCCATTTCATTGTTCTAGCCTGTGTTCCCTTCTAAAATGCCACAGTCAGTGGCCCAGAAATTCAGCATTTCCCTTACCTTTCAACTTCTAGAAACTGCTGTTGTTAGCTTTCAGTTGTTGATGTTGGAAGTTTTCCCAGTACTTCCCCAAATCTATTTCCACATGATTAGCCAGATGATGTTGTCACTGCTCTCTAAGCATGACAATTGTGAGCAGAGCCTAGAAAGGTTTCTATCCCTATAATAAGACTCAGAGCAAAGTTTATGTGTCTCCTTAAAGGTTAGAAGAAACCCTACATCTGTGACATTTCTTTCACTCATACTCCCAACGATACTTCATTTTAATATAGAATTTAATAATATAAATTCTATATTAAAAATTTAAATTTAACAATATATTCAGTTTAAAGACCTCAGTTATGTGGCATTGGGAGACCATCTTAGGATAGTTAGACCATGGCAGGATTAATTATAAAAAAGAACCAAATCCTTGAGACTTTATCACTTTGGTTGATACTAGAATCTACAGATAATAACACGAGACAGAAATCTCCAGTGTCTTCCACAAAAGCTGCAAATTCAAATTTCTCCAAATTCAGGGAAGAGTCTTATCTTGAAGAAGAATAAGTGAGGTGAGCAGAGCTGGTTGATATGGTCTAGAATTTGTAAGAAATAGAAAACTCCAAGTCACTGCTAACTTGGAAAGTTTGGACCTCATGTAGATTTTTTGTTGTTGTTGTTGTTCTCTAAAAGTATCCCCAAACTGGAACTTTTACTGAAATATTTTTAGCCTCTAAAACTGTGGTTCTCAACCTGTAGGTAACAACCATTAAAAAACACGAATTTCCAGTGGTCGTAGAAACTCCCAACCATAAATCTATGCATTGCTCCTTCATAACTTGAATTTTGCTATAGAGCAGTCTCTCAGTTTCTAAGACCATCAGAAACACGTGTTTTCAAATACTCATGACCCACCCGTTGAGAATGATGGCTCTGAAATAGCGAGATCATTTCAAACACTGTGCTTTCTGAACAAAACATTTTTGGAGCAGTTGATCCGATTTGCTACTTTTATTCTCACAGCTATTTCTCCTGCCTTCCTGTTTTCATGTCATCAAATGACCGAGTTGCAGAGCGATAATTGACAAATATATTAGTAACCTAGAGTACGTTGGAGGACAGAATGGTTCATACTGACAGAGAAAGAAGAGAAAAAACAAGCAGTAAACGTCATGTTAAAAACTGTGTTCACATTCAGCCATTATGGTCCTTTTACACTAGCAGGAAATAGAAACAGCAGATCTCAGCAGGACTGACCAGAGCAGTAGAATTGCAAGTTGTTGATCAGGTTACCTTGGTAAAACAGGTTCAGAAGTAAATGGCGCTGAATGGGGACACTGTGGTAAAAAAAAAAAAAAAAAAATTAAAGAAAGAAAGAGTTGTGGATGATTAAATTTTCAGATTTGCTGATAAACCATTACATAGCACCAAAGTGCTCTTTGGTGCTTTTTGAGTCCTTGGCTTAGAGCTGGGAAGTATTTTGGTTGGAATGTTCTCTTATAAGCATTTTGATTTTATGTTGTTGTTACTGTTCTCAGAAATCTCCTCTCACTACAAACCTTTACTCCTGAGCTATATGTAAGACACAGAAAGTTTTGCATTTCTTAACTATTACAAATTGTTCTCTTTTAATAGACATCATGGTCTTTGTTTCAGATATGTCACACACACACACACACACACACACACACACGGGGACAGAAGGGAGGGAGAGACTGAGAGAGTTTTTCCTGTGTTTTTCCTCATGTCTTGTCTGGAAATGTTTATCCGATACTTCCCTTTAAACAAAATACATGGATCTGATAAAAGAGGGGTAATGTTCCCTATTCCTTCCCACAAGAAGTCTCACATGAAAGCATTGATTATGATTTATAACCACTGAAAGTAGAATTTAATTATATTCTGATCTTTTGCGGCCACTGAGTTTGCCTTTTGATCTTAATTTCATGATAAAAAGGAAATGCTCTATTTGCTATTTTTAGATTGGTATAAATCTTTCAAATAAATGTAAAAATGCCAATGTAAGCAAGTCAATGAATGAATTTAGCAATATAGTAAGGCTACATTTACATTCTAAACTTTATCATTGTTTCATATATATATATATATATATATATATAGTAGGTATAAATAGAAACTGTATTTGTTTTTTTTTATATTAGTCACAAGTTATGTACTTTGTATCCCAGCTGAAGCCCCCTCCCTCATTCCCTCCCACTCTCCCCATCCCTCCTTCATCTCCTCCCTGCCCCTTTCCAAGTCCACAGATGGGGGAGGACCTCCTCCCCTTCCCTCTGACCCTAGCTTATCAGGTCTCTTCAGGGCTGGCTGCAATGTCCTCTTCTGGGTTCTAGCAAGGCTGCTCCTCCCTCAGTGGGGAAGAGGGTCGAAGAGCCAGCCATTGAGTTCATGACAGAAATAGTCCCTGTTCCCCTTACTAGGGTACCCAGTTGGGTACTGAGCTACCATGGGCTATATCCAAGCAGGGGTTCTAGGTTAAATCTATACATGGTCCTTGGTTGGAGAAGCAGCCTCATAAAAGACCCCTGTGCCCTGATGTATTTGGTCTTTGTGAAGCTCTTGTCCTCTCCAAGTCTTACTAACTCCTCCTTCTTTCATATGGTTCCCTGCACTCTCCTGAAGATTTGGCTATGAGTCTTAATATCTACTTTGATACATTGCTAGGTAGAATCTTTCAGAGGCCCTCTGTGGTAGGCTTCTGTCCTGTTTGCTTGTTTTCTCCTAAATTCAATGTCCATCCCATTTGTCTATCTAAATGAGGATTGATCATCTTAACCCAGCTCCTCTTTCTTGTTTATCTTCTTTAGGTGTATAGATTTCAGCATGGTTATCCTATCTTATAGGTCTATATAAGTGAGTATATACCCAGTGTTTCTGCTTTTGGGATACCTCACTCAGGATGATTGTTTCCAGGTCCCACCATTTGCCTACAAATTTCATGATTTCATATATATTAAGCTGGGTCTTTTTCAAAAGGTGTATCACTACTGTCCCATTTTCTGGTTTGTCACCTGGGAAGTTCATAAAACAGTAACTGAGAACCTAGGACTTTGCTGTACCTGTAGAAAGCTCAGACAATACATTCAAACTACTTTTATAATATAACAGAATGGGGCATCAATAGAGAATCAGAAACAATGACTTTAAACTATGTTGAAAATAAAAGGAATAAATAAGAAAATTAACAGGAGTGAGTATACAGGAATTAAAATAAGAAGCTCATGGATTTTAGTTTGTTTAATTTTTGTTTTCTTTTTTTAGAAAAAAATAAATGAACTGACCAACTCTCTCAAATTTAAGTAAATAATTTCAGTAAACTATTTAAGGATGAAATAATGTACTTATTCATGCATTCATCCAATAGTTCTCTCTCTCTCTCTCTTTTACTCTCTTTTTCTCTGACCCCCTCTCTGTCTATCTTCCCCTCTCTCTTTCCCTCTCTCTCCCCCTGTCTTTGTGGTGGGTATGTGTATTTAGATCCTTTTTGTATGGTCCTTCATCTTAATCTAGAAGGTAACAATGAACGTAATTCCCTGTCAGAATTAATTTGGATTTTTTTTTTAACCCAAGTAAAAGTCTTTATAATTATCCAAAAGTTGGAGAGCATAGATAGGCTTATTATAGTGATAAACTATCCACTTTGCTGGCTTTATATGACCATGATCCATCTACTTCTCACCACTTCCGCTGCTACCATCCACATCCAAACCACCAAGAGTTCTCCCTTAGATTATATTGATAGCTTCCTATTTCCCTGCTTCCACTCAGTCTAGTGTCTGCTTAGCCAAAATGAGCTTTATAAAAACATATTAAATGTAAGCTGACACATGTTTTCAATTTGCTGATAGAGCATATGTCGAATACAAAAAGAAGGAAGTCAATGAGGACACCAAGATACTAGCTCAGCTGAATCTAAGAACAGAATAGGCATGAAAGGAAATGAAGAGGATCTAGGTGGAACCAACTTAGCAGGTATAAGGGTCAGCACCTTCAAACTGGAAACAAATACTATTGGGGATTTTTTAAATTTTTTATTAATTTCACTTTATTCTCTTTGTATCCCCCCATAAACCCCTTCCTCCTCCCCTCCCAATCCCACCTCCCCTTCCCCTTCTCCACACATGCCCCTCCCCAAGTCCACTGATAGGGGAGGTCTTCCTTTCCTTCCTTTTGATCCTAGTCTATCAGCTCTCATCAGGAGTGAGGTGATCAAAGAGCAGGCCAATCAGTTTATTTCAGAGGCAGTTTCTGTTCCCATTATTATGGAACCCACTTGGATACTGATCTGCCATGGGCTACATCTGTGCAGGGGTTCTAGGTTTTCTCCATGCATGGTATCAGTCTCAGGAAAGACCCCTGTGCTCAGATTTTTTGGTTCTGTTGCTCCCTTTGTGGAGCTCCTGTCCTCTCCCTGTCTTACTATTTCCCGCATCTTTTATAAGATTCCATGCATTCTGCCCAACAGTTGGCCATAAGTCTCAGCATCTGCTTTGATATTCTGTAGGGCAGAGACTTTCAGGGGCCCTCTGTGACAGGCTCCTAGCTGGATTTTTTTTTTTCAAGATCAAGAAGGCTTCTTGAGTGAATATTTGGATCTAGAATTGAAAAAAAAAAATGTCAACACTATAGTTACTACTTCTAGAAGCAGCGATGTTTATAAAACATTTAAAGTTGTTTCACTCAATAAATTCTCTAAGGCAATGGTTCTCAACCTTCATATGCTGTAACCCTTTGATGTAGTTCTTCAAGTTGCAGTGACCCCAACCAGAAAGTTATTTCATTGCTACTTCAGAACTATAATTTTCCTACTGTTATGAATTGTAATGTAAGTATCAGATATGCAGGATATCACATATGTGACCCCTGTGTAAGGGTTGTCAATCCCCAAAGGGGTCATGACCCATAAGTTGAGAATCACTGCTCTAAGAAGAGGTGCAAAATTGAAAGTAGACATTTAAACAGTGGTCAAGTAGAACAGAAGCATGTAAGGAAGCAAAAATGGAGAGGAAGAATTGGAGCAGACTAGAGACAACAGCCAGGAAAACAGGAAGAGAACATAGAGATTGTTATCCCTGAAACCATGTGAAGAAAGGAGAGTCTCCTGAATCATGGGAGAAATAAAAACTGGCCAATAATAAGTCAGTACTACTTGACAAAAAAAGGAAAAAAAAAAGTGTGTGGCAAGGATAAGAGGTAGGCTCACTAAATACAATGGGTACATCTGTGTGGCTGTAAATGACCAGCAAAGACTGACATGGTTGCTTATTTGGGGAGGGGTGTGTGTGTAATGTTAATTTGAAGAGGAAAAGACTGAAAATCATCACAGGAAAAAAAAAAGGTATTTTTATGTTAAGAAATACAAGTTTAAAGATGCTTTTCAAAATAAACAGCTTGTTCACTGGCTGCCGGGGACCCATCACGTAACTAACTTAATTTCTATTCATAATAATCATTTTTCTTCTCTCTCTCCTAATTTTTCCTCTGCTGTATAATAATAGAGCTTTCCCTTGGCTACCCTTTTGATATCTTGACCATCTTTTGATATCTTCACCTCCTGACCCCAGAAGTTAGAACTCAGTAGAAGAGACAATTTTCCTTTCATCCAGTCTCTCCTAAATTAAAATCTCATTAAAGTTTCCATGCAAATAGGGTTGGTGTCAGCTGCTCTGTTTATTTATGAAAGGGGCTCTTGGCGTCTTTATCTTTGTCATTATCCTATCTGTAACTCTGCACTCACTGCTTAATCATCATGAGGACAGAAGAAGGGGGCAATTCCAGGACAAAGAGGAAATTTAGCACAAAGAATATCAGCAGGAAGAAAGTTCACTTAAGGCTGATGTGGAAAAATGAAGCTCACTGAGAGACCACTCATTCCATCCAGCTCCTCAGATGTGGGCAAGCTTTGCTTTACAGAATTTCCTTCGGATTCTCCGAACTGTTATTATATTTTACATTAAACTCTTATGGCATACCTTAAATTGAGGCTGAGCTCTGACATCTTCTTTAGATCAGTACCAGTTGTGATGTTTAAGTCCTCTGAGAAATGCTCCCTCTCTTTTAGTTAATGGTTAGAGTTCTGAGTCCATGGCACAATTGGTTCCAGGTTTCCCTTAGTTCTATCTTATCTGGATTTAGGCTGAGAATCAAAGTTATTTCATGGAGTATTTATTACGTTTATTTCTTCTCTAATTTCCCCTACATACTTTCTTTGTTCTCCATTCGGCCGGGGCCTGGATTCCAGCTGGGGTCCTGGAGCTCAGCTTCTGGACAGAGAACTGGGGTCCCATTTCTCTCTGGGGCAGCCAGAGCACCTTAAGGTGAGGCCTGAGTGTGCTAAGCTAGGGTGTGGAAAAGGTTTTCCACAGTGTTAGAGTTTGGCTCTTTTAGCATGAGATCCCTGGTGGCAATGGAAGCTCAGGTGTTCCAAAGCCTTTGGTGATACCAGAGTGTTATAGCTCTTAGTTCAAGTTGCTGTGCTGAGCACAGCTGAGGTGCGAGCCAAGGCCCATGCCTGGTTGCTTGCAGCCAAAACACAGTCCTGGTGACGCCCAGGCCCATTGGGCCAGAAAGCAGGTGAGACTGGACCCTGTGGAGAATAAATGACAAATCTCAGATGGTCTTGGAGTGAGAAATCACGAATCTATGTACCTCTATTCATATGAGATCAAGGGCAATATAAACCCTGGGCAGAGGAAAGGATTTTGAGGGTGAATGTGTTTGATTCGCTGAAGTCAGGGAGTCAGGGATACTTAAATGGTTCTATCACAAGAAGGAAAATTCAGTGCTTAATTATTCTATGCCCCTTCCTCCAAGTACAATTGAAGGTAATTGCTGGACTGAGATCCTTATCAGGGTGGGGCGTTTCTAGGAATTCCTAGAGGCTTGCTAGTGCAGTTTCCTTATCAGGGGAAGGGGCTGGCCTGTAATCTGCCCTGAGGGCTATGTGACCTCCTCACAAGACCTGGAATTACCCAGATCAGGGGTGATCTTTGAGAACCCCCGCTGAGAAAAAGGAATCTTTCATCATAGGCCAAGAGCAAATGATTGGCTCTCCAGAGATGACTGTCGTCAATCTTGTCCAGCAAGTCCCTCATAGTCTATCTGAGTGAGAGCTGGCCCTCATGTTCCGCAGAGCTGGTTACGCTATCTTGTTGCTTTATTTAAAGGAAGACCCTTTCAGAGCACTAAGAAAGAGACCTGGAAGGATATTTACTGTCCACTATCAGCAAAATCCATATACATTGCCTGTGGTGCCCAAGTACCTTTGAATGCTTCTTAAAATATTTTATACACATCACCAAAAGCTACTTCTTTGTATTATAAAATGCAATATAGATAGATATACCAGGACCTGGTGATATTTGAATACTAACTGAAAAATGAAAATTTAGACTTATGGTGAAGACATATTACAGTTTGTAGAGCTTATGGGAAGAAAACACAAACTATAACACCTTTTATTTATTGCTATTGTAAACAAGGTAAAATGGTTTTCATTTCTATGACTTTTTATCATCAGTGATTAAAACAAACTTCCTTCAAATTTTATACTATTACTTTAACTGCTTGTATGTGTGAGAGAAAGAGCTGTAAACTTTAAGAACAATATTGAAATACATTAGTATAATATGACCTCAAGTTGAAAAATGCTAAAAACAAAACGAAACAAAACAAAACAAAAAAACTAATGAACTTATGGTTTCCTCCAAGTACATGGTATTTAGTTTTTCCTTTTCAAATTTATTTCAAATATTTTTGTTTATGTATTTCATTATATAATTAGACAAGATTATATGTTCAAATCAATAGATTTCTTATTCTCAAAAGTGTATTTTGAAATCCTACTTCTAGAAATAAATATTTAGTTTTTAGAATAGCAATTTGCTTACATTTTCATAGATGCTCTATTAAATACGAATGTCCATCCCACAAATATATCTGTCAAAAATGAGCAGAGTCATATGCCTTTGGGTATCCATTACAGGAGAAAACGTCAGAGTTAAGCTAGAATGCAGTATCTTTGTTGACCTCTGACTAGACAGCAGATCCTTACCTGAGGGCTTCCTTCACTTGTGTGCATCCTGTTCCCACAAACTATCCTATTTGTCATGTCAGGAAGCCTCACCTTTACCATCACTTCTGACAAAGATTTCTGGTCTAAGTTATACCACTTGGCTTCCTTCTCCGTGGAAAAGTTGGAACATGAATGTAGATGGCAACAGATTAAGTAGCTCTGTAACATTACACCTGGATTCAGATGGGTCTGCAGCAGAGAAAGCCTAGTCACCCCTAATAAGAAAAGAACTAAGTAGAATAAAAAACAGGCATGAAAGATATTAGATATAACAAAAGAGCCAAGTAGGGAGTGAGACTTACAGAGAGAGTGGGAGAGACTTAGGGAGGAGAGAGCAAGAAAAGTCTTGTTCCTGTTGGTTTTCTAGTTAATTCCAGTTCTATGCTATGGGTCTTCTAAATCCAAAAGCTTGTTCTTAGAGCAGGGAAACTTTTGAATCTGTATAGCAAACTCTCCTGTGAGATAAATCCTCTCTACAGAGTCTATAATCAGTGTGATCAGTTGTAAGAAGCCAAGCTTGGTTTTTCTGTCTGAATGACATATTAAAACAATGTTCAGAAGATACCTACAGATTGTTCAAACTCTGAATAAGCCATGTGGCTTGAGTCCAAATCCTAGTTTCACTACGTGTTAGTTCTGAGAGTTATACCAGTTTCCTGATCTCTGTATTGGAGGAGAAGGAGATGAAACACAAACTAACTCACAGCATTGTTATGAGTAATGGCTTTAATCATGAAAGCATTCAAATGAGTGCTCGCCACTACTCACTAGAATTAAAACAACCAAACTCATCATAATTTTAAGGAAAACAAATAATTCCTAGGGTTTAGGTGCTTATCTGCTTAGTGGCAGTTTCATATTTTTCACATCTTTGCCAATTCAAAGTCTATCTCTGTGTCTTCCTTCACCTTGAAGTAAGCTTCCGGGCCCCATTATCTCTACTCCTTATGGAGTCATCTTGACTGTCAATCACCTGACAGTGTATTTGACATCTGAATTGAACATCTTTAAGTTCTCTGTCTTTCTAGATCACAGGCTGGTAATCAGTTCTCTCTTTGTCTGATTGACACATGTGTCCACACAGCCATATAGAATAGCTGTGGTTGAAGAGTCTTAGTTTTGTTCTGTTTTTTCTAAGAACATTAAAAAGACACTGGTATCTATTTCTTAGGACTATGAATTCTTAGATGAGTAATTTATCAGTACATGTAACACAAGCATGATACTAGGCAAGTAAACATATCAAAAAACTGTCAACTGAACTACTTCTTACTTCTAACATTTCCTCTGTGTCACATAGTAGGAGAGAGCTATTTATGACCTTCTTTTTCTCAGTGCAAGTAGCTGAATGAAGTTGGTTTCCTGTGTATGAAACACACAGTGATAGCTATATGTATCTTCCATAATATTTTGGAGAAGCAGAAATAAACTAGACTTGTACAAAAGCTATAGATTTGTGGCTGGCAGTAGGTTTTAGAATATTTTCTTATGTTTTATTACTTTAAAGCATAATGAACTATTGCATGTAAGTAGCAATCATAAACTGTGTATTTGTCAGCAGGATGTTCCAAAACGAGTTATATTCAAAATTGCTTATTTTCACATAGACTTCTAATTACATATTGCATAATAAACATAAATATTAAAATCACTATATTGTAAATGGAATATGAAGCCAACAGCATATGTCTCAAGAAAGTATTAGAACTGACATATGGTTTATGACTTCATGTGGGCTAAATATATTGTGATTCACTGAAGAATTTGGAAGCCTCCTACATAAAATGTTTCCAAATGGGCTTCATTTACAAAATGCATCCAAATACAGTGACAAAAGAAACAAAGGTACAAGGATTTAGGGTATATAATGAAATTTCAAAAGAACATGTACTTGCTTTTTTTTTAACCTTTACTGTCTCAACAAATTTAGTGGTAGCTGTATTTAATGCATTTAAGAGTAGTATTTACATTTTCCTCCTGATTTTATACGTATATTATATCTCACAAAGGTATATGCTTCCTTTGACAACATTCTTAGGAATGAAAAAATATTTGGAGTAATGAATAAGTATTTTTTTTATGATTTTCTGTTCATTCTTAGAAATTCTTAGAGAATTCTTAGAAAATTCTTAGAGAATTTTCCAGTATGCCCTTCTAAGAGATACTTTACTACTTAGCATCTCTTGGGACCAACTATGAATTATATTGCATAAATTATACAAAAGAAATTAAATGTGAGACAAATTCCAGAGTCCATAGTTCAGTAAAGACAAAATGAGTAGAAATAGAACTTAAATCAAGACCTTTGTTTTTTGATCTTGCTCAAGGTACTTAGTGTAACTTAATTCAGTTTCTTTATCTACAAAATAGGTACAATAATAACTTATAGTCAGAGGGGAAAGTCAGCCTAACTTGTTACTTCTCTTTTAAATAAAAATATCTCTTTATTGAGACATTAGCAGATGCGATATATGTTTGCCTTCTAGAGTCAGTTTTACTTAAGCTCAGACATCTATCATTTGCCCCATCACCTATGATCTAATATTACCCCATGAAAGTGTAGGAGTTCATGAATTATTTTATGATTTTTGTACATTATTTTTTCAGGAATACTGTATTAGCTATCATAAAATAAAAATAGATGTCTAAATATGTACTTACTGTATAGTTCTGGTATAATAAAGTTAGATAACTAAGACAGACCATAGCTGTTAAATCACTATGCAAACATGCTTACAGCTGTCATTCTTGAGCCCTGTTTGTGACGTTTGTACTATTTTCATGTCATTTTTTTTCTTAGAATTTCACTATTATTATACCATGAAGCCTCTTTTAAACTATGATGTATAGGGGGTTCAATAACAAAGGAAATTGGAATAAAGAGTGTAGCTTAATGGTAGAATATGTCTTTAGTGTGAAAGGTCTTTGAATTCGGTCCCAGAAAGAGGTGTTTTGTCTGGGTAGGGGTTGGAGGTTGGGGGGATTGAGGCAACAAACAAACAAACAAACAAAAACCCCACAAAACAAAACAAAACAAAACAATCCTAAAACTAAGTCATTTTTCAGATGTTATGATTGTTTCAAAATTACTTTTATCCAAAAATCACCTCCTGCCTTTGTGTAAACTTTTGTCTAACCTTTACTTTAAGTAAATGGACCCTGTCTTTGTAGCAGGTGTCTCTTTCTGCAAAACTACTGCATATAAGCACTTCACCTTCAACCCAAGATCAGGGACAAAACTCTCTGTCACCAAAACCCTGACTTCTGTGGAAGAACTGGGCCTATATTCATTGCTCAGAAGTCTCATGAAGCTGGGCAAGAAGACTGGTATTTTCTAGCTCCAACAAGTTGTGTGCTTGAAGTTGGAGATGTAGCAGAAAAGATGGAAGGCAATAAAACAAGACATGAAGAGAGGCATGCCGGAGCAATAATGACATGAAGAGAGAGAGAGAGAGAGAGAGAGAGAGAGAGAGAGAGAGAGAGAGAGAGAGAGAGAGAGAGAGAGAGAGAGAGAGAGAGAGAGAGAGGCAGTATAGGTGCTAATGCACAGAGAAAAGTCACACAAGGCAAAGGGAAGCCCGGAAAAGCTAGGCATTTGGGAAAGAAATGAGTAAAGGTTGCTTTGTATCCCAACCTGTATATTAAGCCACCTATCAAGTGGTACACGCACGTAAAAGAACTGTGTGGGTGAACAAGTGAATAGTGACTCTTAGAGCAACTGGTCACCTCACACAACCTTAGGCTGAAAATTGCTGAGTAGCAATATGTTTAGGTAAGGAGTGAAATACCATCTCTTTTTGAAATGTGGTAAAAAGCCTTAAGCGTTCTTGTTGTTGTTGTTTGGTTGGTTGGTTTTGATTTTTGTTAACTTTGCACATTTTTTGAAAGTTTAATTTTATTTATATACATATTTATGAGAATGTATTCACTTTGTAACCCCACTGCAGCCCACTCTCTCATCTCCTGATCTGACCCACCCTGTCTCCTCTCCCCCTGTGCCCTTCCCTAGTCCCTTGATAGGGAGGACCTCCTCCCCTTCTATCTGACTTAATCTCATAATGGCTGGCTGCCATCACCTTCTGTGACCTGGCAAGGCTGCACTCCCTCCCAGGGGGAGCTGATCAAAGAACTAGTCATTGAGTTTGTGTCAGAGACAGCCCCTGTATCCTTTACTAGGTAACCCACTTGGAAACTGAGCAGCCAGTGGGCTTCCTCTGAACAGGGAGTCTAGGTCCTGTCCATCTATGGTCCTTAGTTGGAGTATCAGTCTCTGCAGGTCCCCCTGGGCCCAGCTATTTTGGATTTGTTGTTCTTGTGGAGTTCCTGCCCCCTCCAGGTCTTTCTATCTCCCTCTTCTTCTATAAGGAATCTGACACTCTGCCCAAAGTTTGGCTATGAGTCTCAGTATCTCCTTCAATACCCTAGTGGGTAGAGTCTTTCAGAGGTCATCTGTGGAAGGCTCCTGTCCTGTTCCTTGTCTTCTATTTCCAATGTATATATATATATATATATATATATATATATATATATATATATTCTTAGATGTAACCCACCCATTCAGTATGTACAATATTACTTGCATAGATTGGATGTTTTGTGAAATTTTAGAGAACCTTGCAATATACATAAAGTGTATGTGAAATTTTCATTATCTAATATTTTGATAGCTTCTGTTGCCTTTTCATTTCTCTTATTACTTCATTAAACATTAATAGTATTTTCTACTTTCAGAAACCAGTTTTTGCCAGTTATATTACAATGACATTTGTTATGTTGTTTTATTCTGTGCTGTTGTTGTTTGGGGTTGTTTGCTTGTTTGAGACAGACCTTCTCCACACAGCACAGACTGGTCTGGAACTAACACTAATCTTTCTACTTTCACCTCCAAGTGATGGGGTTGCAGCTTTACACAATCCCATCAAGCCCTGGCTGCTTTTAATGATGTTTTCAAGGTCTATTTCTGAATAAATAATATGTATAATAAAATAATACCTTAAGATAGCAAAATTGATCTTAATTGTGTTATGTACATACATTAGCATATGTATAGATACATTGTACATATATGTATCATTTAACTCCCTGATTCATTTTATATAGACAATAATTTTCACTCCCAAAGGAGTACAATCCAGGTAGCCCATAACAAGAAAAAGCTGTGTCACACAACTGAGATCCCAGTACATAAGAGACTACAGCAAATGAATTGACAATTTGTGTCCAGGCTAAACTATGTATCCAAATTCTAAATTCTATCTCAAGAAAACTAACCAAGATTCAACAGGGAAAGGAAAGTGTACATGTCTAACGTTTAAATGACGAATAGCAACTGGAGTAGAGTAGAAGATTCAGACTATAGCCTTCCTCATTTGACCTTTCAGTGAACTCTTTAAGTTAGTGCATTTTAGCAAGGATGGATGTTATTTTCATCATAGCTACTATTTATCAAAAACTTAAGCATTATTCTCAGACATGTTTATAGCATATATGTATATATATGTGTGTGTGTGTAACATGTGCAATAAGCTATATTAATAGCATCTACTATTAACATAAGGTCTTTGTTGTTGTTTGGTCTTGTTTTTATGTTGGTATCTTGCTCATTTGCTTTAGAGAGGTTCAGTTCCTGGCAGATTTGACTCAGCCCTGGGACTGTATGTGAAATAATAACTATTGTACAAACTGGATATCTGTATCCACTTTCTTGTCTATGTTCTGTATTTACAGAACAATCTGAATTATGTTGACACAACTCTTTGTGATAGGCTTCAAACATTTTTATATTGCACTTTAAAGGTGTCTCTTAATTGTGCATTTCTTCCTCCTGTTCAGCACACCATTTTCCAGTCTGAACTGAAACAGATTTCCCATCTAGATTCTTTTCTGAATATCACAGTGCCTGGCTGTGTACCATCCATTCATTGACTGCTGACTTTATGCGATGTCGTTAGTTCTTAATTCTTTGTGGATTTTAATCACATCCAGAGCAGAAGCACACCCCACCTCCGAGCCATGACATTTTGAGGAAGCCAAATTGAGGTTTTATGAGAAGCTCTGCTTTTAATTGAATGAAAACTTCAGCAGATGTTTAGCTGGTTAATACTTCCCGTAAATTTTACATTTTGTACCTTTGCCAACTTTTAAAACTACTTTCAGAGAGAATCATCTAACATTCTTCAGCAGGCTAATCCTGTCCTACTGGCATGTAAAGAGAATGCTGCCAGGAGCTTCACACACTCATCAACAGCCCATCAGTCAACCATGCAAGAGCATGGGAAATGGTCTCAGGGATGCACACAGGACTTCTGCTGCTGATCACCTGCTTCTGAATGTACCAGTGACTTAGTCTGTGGTACTCCCTCCTGACTCGCTATACATGTTTCCATGTTGTGAAAAACACAAGATAAATTCATTTTGTTGTTGTTTGTCTAAAAAATCACATTCAAAGGGCAGCTTCTCGGTTTGAGGAGGTTCAGTTAAAATAAGTTATTATCACAGGCATTGATTCAGTTCTCTCAAAGGTGAGCTAACACCCTGTGGAGTAATCTGTTCTTGCTATTTATTCCCTTGTGTGAATAGGGAGTGACAATCCATGGGCCATTTTTCAAGTCTGTTGTAGAAGATATTTGATACTGAATGGTTTACAAAGCAGTTTTTAGATACATGCTTTTATTCAGAATATGAAAATTTATAAGCTTTTGTCAATGAACTGAAATCTTTGTCATGTTAAAAAAAATTCATTGGTTTGCATTTAATTTCATGGTGTGCTGTGTTCTAGTTTACAACTACAAAATGGCTTTTTTGAAACCATAGCCAAACTCAGCATCACTAATTTCTAATATTCCTTGTGTGCACTGACATGTGTTTAAGTGAAGTGAACAACCAATATTAGGATTCTAGTTCTCAGACCCTCAAAGGTACTCAACTCCCTGGATTCTTCGTTGGCGTCTCTAATCTTCCTTTCTTTCTTCCCTACAAAAAGCTGCCCCACCCTGGGTGTACTTTTTGAACAGCGGCAAATTTTCTTTGGCAGTTGTTGCCTCTTCCCATCTCTGGGAAGGCCTGATTTCAATGTGTAATTAACTTCTCTTCTTAACTACAGTAGTGAGTCTACCTCCAATTTCATATAACCAGCTTCATGCCGGGGGGCTGCTTCAGTACCCTTTGTGCTAATGATTAATTTAAACCTAACACTTATACTACAGATAAAAATGCTTTCTGGCTTTCCATGGAGCCTGCAAATTTGTTTAGGGATTCTCTGAAATTTCCACTTCATGGCTCTCGGGAGACCTGTCAAATAAATAGCAGATGTGGAGATTACCAGTTACTGTTGCGTGCTTTACAAAACCAGACACTCGGCCAGGGATTTCCCACTGGGTCGCTTTGTATTAGAAAGAAGAAAAGATCTACCAGCCACAAACAAGTAATTCATCTAGAGAGTATATTCCTCGTATCTTTTGAACGTAACTCTGCCAATTTTTATCAGGAAAATTTGGTCAAGATGGGAGGAAACATATCTTCAGGAGAAGGTAGTCAATCTATCTCTGGGAAACAACTGACTTCACTGCATTATTATCTTCCCTTGCAGAGCTATAAAGGAAAGGAAGTTTTAAATTGGCAGTAAACTTTGCTGTGTATTCTCAAGGCCTTATGAGCTCCTCATTCATTCATAGACTTTTCCAGGAAAATAGAGTAAAGACCACATCTGATTGTACCTTGATAGTTCAGCTCCTCAGGAAAACAACAGAAAGGCAAAGAGGAAAGAATGACTCATCCTATTGAGAGAAAAAAGAAATGATACAGCGATTCTATTAAGGACTGTTAGATGTTCATTGGAAGGATTAAATGGAGGGTTTCCATAGATTTTCAACAAAGCTTGAAGTTTAAGATCTACCTAAAATGTTTTTCCACTGTCTTAAAGGCATTTATATCTAAGAGTGACATTTCATGTACAATACCTAAAGGCAAAGCATACAAAAAGGTGTGCTTGATTTAATGTATCTTTCTATTGATTTTTGAGTTAAATAACAAATAGGTGTTGCATATGATAAACATAATCAAGTAATAAATTATGGAAAATCACAATATACAAATTGACACAATCTCAAGGGCCACAACACTGTTTTATTATTTTATGTAGTTAATACTAGAAATGATAACAATCAAGAATGATAATGTATTTAATGTTTAATGTCATAAACACCAAAGACACAAAAAAAGTTCTAATAACCAAAGACAAAGTGAACAATATGTTCCTTGTCAACATTTCATGTTGGCTTGGTATGATATAACATGAAATAATAATGAACAATAAAATACTTTAAAATGTTGACAGATTAGATAATTTCAATAACTTGTATTTCAGCATATAATACCTAATCACTCAACCTGATGCCTTTGCTGATCTATCCCATGTCATATGCTTTGAAAGGGGATTTGCCTGCCTTAGCACTTTAACCTTGGATATAACTAAATGACAAATATTTTAATTTTGCCCCTTTTCTCTGCATAAGTATACTGTGATTTAACTAATTATTTATTGCCAAAATGCAAATTGCATTGCATGTGAGTTGTCTCCATAGCTCATGAGCCCCATTATTTTGGATGTTAACTTTCAGTTTAAAACACTGATAACATTTTTTTAAGTTATCAGATTGTTTAAAAGGAATTTGAATGAGCAAGAAATATCTATACATACATAAATACATATATATATATATATATATATATATATATATATGTTTATATTTGTATATAGTGTCCTCAGTCTTGGTCTGTTACTGAAATTGTCTTTTGCTGATGACATGATTTCACCAGTGCTTTGCGTATTGAACAGCTTAATTTTCTTCTGTTGTCTTCATTGTGGTGCCTGAGAGTTGTCCATTGATCCTGAGCCTCTCGTGAAATTATACTTTAACTTTTCTGCCAAAATCTGCAGCTGAGGGTAGTGCCAAGTGAACTTGAAGGGCAGGAAGCATAGAGCATAGAGTGGGCAGGACAGAATTGTTGTTGTTGTTGTTGACTCCTGCTCTGTTAGGTGAACAGCATGCTCTTTAGGCAGTGTCTCTCCCCCTCTGTGTGGGGCACATGGACCTTGCCACCAGGGGAACTGCCATGGGACTGTCGAGGTGGGGCATGTTCAAACCCTGGAGATCTCAAACCTGAGATTTAAAAGCTCATCCTGAGGTGGCGGGAGTGGGGCGGCTTCCTTCCTGTTTTCTTTCGTGCTTCAGAGCACTTAGCGCTATGACTCCCAAGGTGGTCACCGGCAGCCAGTTACCTCACCTGGATCCGAACAGAGCTTCACCAGCATCCCAGCCACAACCAAGAAAATCCCTTCACTCTAAAATACCCTTCCCGCTGCCCGAGGTTCATACAGCACGTGCTCATCCTGGATTAAAGGTGCGCATAAGCTGTTTCACTAATTACTGGCTAAGAATTACTGTTTTGTCCTCAGAGGAAGTCTTCTCCCCTGCCCACCAGCTCTCCTCCGTGGCTCTCGTCCGGTGTCATCCAGGCACTCCAGGGAGAAGCAGACCACATGTTTGGTTTTGCATCTCCCATCTCTTAACGTCTAATTTTGGAATTTTTGTAATAACCTTCCTTCGCTTTCCCTGTCGTGAATGGGAAAGTAGCTTCCTGTTGAGGATTAGTAAACCTTCATTGTTTATCTTCGTGGTCTCTGCATATAATTTCTATAAAAGCCCCAAAGCAAATTCCTTGTATTTAAAATACCTAAAGAGATTTTTATCCCTTGATTAGATTTTGGCTCATACAGTCACACTTTTGCATACAAAGGCTGTGAAAAGAATGAACAGAATTTAGAAAAATTAATTCCCCCGCATCCAGTCAGGAGAGTTTTTTTTTTTCTATTTTAAAATATTTTTTAACGATGAATATTAGCAGCAAGCCTTAGTATACTGATACTACTGATACATGAATTGAATTTTTTCAGTTTTATAAAAATAACTTTAACAGATCTATAGGGTAAGCACAATGACACCACTTTATCATGTTTCCATATTACTTTTGTACCTGACAAATGTAAAAAAAAAAGACCAATTTGTCATGTATAATAAACTCTATTCAAGTTCCACAAAGCCATTCCACAAAAAGCAATGTAGTCAACTCAAAGACATTGATCAGAATTGCCACCTTCTCACTCTGCCTTGCCAGTTACAGTGTTTTCTCCTTTCCTAGCACCAACTTCTTCATTAAAATAACTTAATTCAGGATCTAGGACTCATATATATGTTAGCTACTCCACAGAGAAACATGATGCAGCCAGCCTTGATGAGACTTGATAAACTAGGGTCAGATAGAAGAGAAGGAGGTCCTCCCCTATTAGGAGTCTAGGGAAAGGGCATAGGGGGAGAAGAGGGAGGGTGGCTGGGACTAGGGGGAGACAAGGGAGGGGACTGCAGCAGGGATACAAACACAATAAATTATAATGAATAAATATATAAATAAAATTAAATTTAAAATAAAGCAAACAAAAGTCAACAAAATCAAAAGAAAAAGTTCTGCAACTTTAAGAATTTATTTTGAAGTCTATTCCTTCAAAATATATACACATTAAACAGCATTATTTTTTTAGTAGGAATGTCAACCAACTATGTGAAATCCAGATTGAATTAATCACAATGTATTTTGAGCTTAGAACTGTCATCTTTCTTCCATGTAGAATGCATGTAACCTTACTTCCTTTCATGTGGAGCTCAGGGATTCCATTGACTGACTATAGTTTTGCTCACTAAAGCTCTCCCTAAGTCAAATACATTTACTAACACTTTATG
Organism: Pachyuromys duprasi; assembly: GCA_028658305.1. Classification (NCBI taxonomy): domain Eukaryota; kingdom Metazoa; phylum Chordata; class Mammalia; order Rodentia; family Muridae; genus Pachyuromys; species Pachyuromys duprasi. Next base: position 62,515,589 of record CM053766.1, read on the forward strand.
GCCTTTACTTTGATCAGGATTCCACAGTCAAGGCTATTTTATTTTAGAAAAGTACTAGTTTGTACATTGCATGTACATTGTGTTCACCAGTAATCCATAAAGTAAAACTATTTGATGATATTATGACTGTTAATGTCATATGGACCTTTATGCAAGCCATATCATACCCGTTTGCACCCATTCTAGTTATTGGAAAAGTGCAGTGGGTAGATTTTTCTTTTACATAAATAAAGAAGAAAAATATAGAAATAAACAGCAATAATAAGAAAGCAAACCAATACTTCATGCATTAAGATAGCAAACACCTATTTAGTTTGAAGTTTGTTGGTTGGTCAACTGATGTGGACTCACATTGAGTGGGTTCATCTCTACTCTATATCTCATCCAGTCACAGAAGGACTATTTCTCAGCACCATAAGGCTCTTCACAACTTAGATCATGAAGGTTTGATCAGGTTCATATGATGATCACTGACCTTTCAAATAACCCAACTGTTCACAGGGCAACTAAGAGTTCCATCCCATTATGTGTGTGAAGATTGCACTGGACAAAACCAGTGAAGTGTCCAAGCTCAATTCAGTACTGGAGAACAAGACCCTTAGAGTAGAAATTGTGGCTACTGTTATAATCAACTGCAAAAATGATATACAACTGACCGAGTATTTCATTCAAACAGCGCCAAGTAGTAAACCAAGGAGCCATTTTGAGGGGATAATATAGGAAAAATGTGTCTAAAGATAATGAAATGTTGGAAGAATTATAAACTTTCCTTTAGTTTGTAAAAGAGCATGAATATCATAGAACAAAAAAGGGACAAACAAAACAGATATTTGGTGTCTGGTAACAGAGAAATAAATGAAGGGAGAGCTGGTTTCTAACCAGAGGTTGGTCTACAATAAAGGTCAGGCTGTGGTCACAGCTTGCTTTTTCAGTTTTTTGTGGGAAGCTGATGTGATATGAAATGTTGGTTTTACCACATGAAGTGAACGTATGATAAGTATTGTATTTTGAACAACTCAGAAGGAGCATATGTATCAGACTGCAGCCACTGGAGGACTGGAGGGGACTTGCTTTTACTCCCAGGAAGGACTCACGAGTTGCCATTGGAATTCAGAACTCCTGGAAACAAGTCTAGTAACAAAAACGTCACTCAGCCGAAGCTACTATCTCATGTATTTATCTGCTTCTGTGTTTCCTGTTCATCATGGTATATGATAGGCAAGTGTTCCAAGATCTGTAATTTAGCTTATTTCTTAAACTCCAATATGTTTCCTAGCAACTGCTGAAAGACATCATTTTTATTTTTCAAAAAAGGCAAAACAAATCACATGAACTTAGCAAGCATCTGCTTCCTTGTGAGAGTGTGTGTGATCTCATGGCTGGAGTCTGCTGCGCATTGTGCTCAGAGGCAGTGCCACTTCCTGTGATTTCTGCTGGATCTCTTCTTTAGCATGCTGGCTCTACTGCTTATTCACTATCATTAAAAAGCTGATTAAGATTCGATTATCCTATGGTCTTTGCCCATTGTGGACCATTTGCATTTGGAACTTGAGAGGAACAACACATAATTTCTAAGAGAAGTGAGTGATCGCTTTGCTTTGGAAATATTAGAAGTATTGTTATGGCAGGTTTTGAATGTAGCACTATTTTTAGTAGTATTTGCTGATGTATTAATGTGGTCAGAGCTAAAGGCTCTTTGTACCTATTCTGGCCTCTTGATAAGTCAGTCCATTGCCATCACCTTCCAACCATTTTGAAGGTTACCCATGGAAACCTCATGAGCCAGAAGTTCCTAAGGCCTGTAAATAAACACTAGGAGCCTGGAATAATCAATAAATTGTAATTATTTTTAATAAAAGTACATTAGACTACAAGAGTAATGCTCTCATTAAGAAGTACAACTTATTATTTTACATTTTAGAGCTCAAGTCCTTTACCTTGGAGATAACATGGAGCATCAAATGTAATCAGGCATAAGATCTTTGGAAATGATAGGGTTAAAAACCACACATTGTTGAAGAAGTTATTTTCCATACACAGAACACAAGGCCACCCCGCTTGGCAAATTTAACATTGTACATGCAACTTTGACATTAATTGTACTTGCAAAGAAAGATGGTATAGTGTCAGTGAAATTATCTGCGTATCAGAGAAGGGCGGGGCAATTCCGAAGCTGGCTTGCTGCTGCCTAACTCTAAACTGATCCAGTCCTCATTAATGCCATAAAAACTTAGGGTCAGGAGAGAAAGAAGTGGAGCAGGATCTACAGAGCAACAGACATGTGAGGAATAAATGCTCGGCTTTGGTGACATGTGCTTACAAATTAAGAGGAGCTGCAGTGGTGGGATTCAAGACCCTGAGCTCTTGGTCACTGAACTTGAAGTACAAGGTTCTGATCTTTGGGACCTGAAGGTGTTTCTTAGTTCAGCCTGGAGTTCTAGTTACCTGTTCTTCCAGAAGATGCCAGACCTTCAGTCTTTGGGTGATTGTGTATGTGTATGTACTGTGTGTGTAACTATTTTTATTTTGTATTACAATTTATACACTTTGTATCCCAGCTGTAGCCCCCTCCCTCATGCCCTCCCAATCCCATCCTCCCTCCGTCTTCTCCTCCCATGCCCCTCCCCAGTCAACTGATAGGGGAGGTTCTCCTCCCTTTCCATCTGACCCTAGCCTATGAGATCTCATCAGCACTGGCTGCATTGTCTTCCTCTGTGGCTTGGTAAGGCTGCTCCCCCCCCCCTCGCCCCCTCAGGGGGATGTGATCAAAGAGCCAGCCACTGAGTTCATGACAGAGACAGTCCCTGTTCCCATTACTAGGGAACCCACTTGGACACTGAGCTGCCATGGACTACATCTGTGCAGAGGTTCTAGGATATCTCCATGCATTGTCCTTGGTTAGAGTATCAGTCTCAGAAAAGACCCCTAAGCCCAGATGCTCTCCTTGTGGACCTCCTGTCCCTTCCAGGTCTTTCTATCTCCCCATTCTTTCATAAGATTCCCTGCACTCTGCCCAAAGTTTGGCTATGAGTCTCAGCATCTGCTCTGATACCCTGCTGGGTAGAGTCTTTCCGAGGCCCTCTGTGGCAGGCTCCTGTCCTGTTCCCTGCTTCCTCTTCTAATGTCTGCCCCATGCCTTTCTGAGTGAGGATTGATCATTTTACCCAGGGTCCTCCATCTTGCTTAGCTTCTTTAGGTGTACAGGTTTTAGAATGATTTTACAATTCTATATTTTACAGTTGTTGAAAGAAGGACAGATAGGCCCTTCCGGAGGCCAGTTCTTCAGATCAATTTAACTGCCAGTACGAGGGAACCCAAGAGCATCCTGGTTCATGTCTGATCCCTTCATTAATCCCTGATTTCAACTCCTCTACTTGGGGAATATTCTGCATCGTTGGTGCCTAGTTTCTCTGATTATCACAGTTTTGGAGTGCGGAGGCTTTCTTATTCTCCTGTGGAAGATCTATCCTTGCAACAGAAGCTTCATTAGTTCAGAGCACTGTGCCAGTTCTTCTCACATCACTGCCCCTTACTGAGGATGTGGATTTTGGCCAGTACCATCAATCCAAAGCTCATGATACCCACGTGTCTCTGTGTGGGGATAATAGATGAGGAATCTCATGTTTATGCTTTGAATATGGAATCACACTATGCTTCATCTAGGAATCCAAACAAGAGCTTAAACTTTTTTTGTTTGTTTAATTCATTTTACTAATTTTCTTTGATAATGTTGAGGCAGTGTTTTGAAGTCAGTTTCAAGTGCTTAAGAAATCCACTACACTGATGTGTGCATGGTGGCAAGTTTGTGTGCACATGTATGTGTGTGGACATGGAAGTCTCAGGTTGATGTAAACAGTCTCCTCTGCCACCATCCATTCTTACAGTGTTGTGAAAGGATGTTTCACTAAACCTGGAACTCACTGCTATGGCTATACTGGCTGATCCATGAGGCCCCCAGAGCCCTTTTGTCTCTGTGTTGGACTACAGACATGTACTCTCATGCATTGATTCTACATGTGTGCTGGCAATGGAAACAGGTTCCTCATGCTTGTACAGCAAGCTCCCTGCACACTGAGCTGTCTCTCCTGCCCAACACAATCAATGGTCACGCCATATGTGGAGGGCTGTATCTGAATTCGTATGTGACTATATTTTTCCTTGGGCTATATTAAGTAATACATTAAATATGGACAGAGAAGAACTCAACAATGAAGATGGTGTGTGAAAAAAAATATTTTATGTTTGTTACAAATATAATCAAAACCAAGGAAGTGATTTTTAATATTGACATGTGCAACGGTCTAACATAATTTTAGAATGCTTTGAAATAACAAATTGAAAGTGTTCTGTTACTGCAGAATAAAAATTTAAATGTAGTTCGGAGATACCACATTCCATCAGTTATAACAGCGATGCTTCCCATTGCGTGATGGAGTTCGCCTTCCCAGATGTTTCTCATCACAGTTAAACTTCCCTGTGAGATAGGCAGGGCCGATAAGTATGTGATCCCTGCATTTGCAAGAGGGAAAATCCAGCCCAAGCAGTAAGTGGTGGGACTGGGAGAGGAGCCTAGTGCTTCTGACTCCAGGCTCCAAACTTTCCACTTCTGCAAACCTTCCGTAATTTCAGTTTATCCAGGAGGTGGGGGAGAGGCTGAGTGGGAGAGGTTAGGGAAGTGGGGAAACACACATCAGTTTAGGTCAGCTTCTCTCTCTTGGGAGAATATTTGCTGCTTGTGTTTTCCATTTCTTTGAAAATGTTTTAGCCTCCATTGCACATAGTTCTTGAGAAATTACTTCAACCGTTGGAATAAGTTCATAAAGAAAGATACCTTTAAATTTAGGTTGGAGGCTTGAACCTGTATGCTTATAAACACAGTATGACATATGGTGGGAAGCCTGCTGCCCCCCCCCTTTTCTCATTACATTTTTATTGTTCACTTTACTTCATGAAGTCTGTAAATTTGTTAGGGATTCATCTGACATATCCTAAGCAATCTGGCGATTGTGGTCTATTTAAAATGAAAGAATTTTAAGATGAAATTTCTCCAAATTTTTAAGGTAGCTGTTAATATGAGGACTTCTGAAGCCTTCATGCTCTGTTTGGTCCTGTGGTTCTGTCATTTAAGTGAGCTGTTTGATTTTGCAATGTGACAAAAGCCCTCAGCCACACCACTGTCGGCTGATTGTCTTACAGACATGTTCATCTAGCGCCACCTACTGGTCATTTGTAGCCATAGCCTGTTGCAGATGAGAAAAGAGAAGCTGATATATCTGTGTATGACCTGAAAAAATATTATATTTGTCAAGGTGACCTTAAGAAAGAGACAGAGACATACAATATATACACACATGTATACACATGTACATGTGTACATATATAAATATATACCTTATGTATTATACATATATGTGCTGTTATATATATATTTGCATATATAAAAATATTTGTATGTAATGTGTATACATACATGTATATATACATATATATGTGTATACACATGCATATGTACATGCATATGTATATTTAAAACTTTTAAAATAGTTCTTGGGTTGTTTTTTGGTTTTTGTTTGTTTAGAACTCTTAGAGCAAGAAATAAATAAAAATTTTGAGAAAGTCTGTGCTTTAAAGTCTCCTTTACCCTGCAATTTTCCCTGCTATTCCCTATCAACACAAGATGGACTGCTGAGTTTTGAGTTCTGTTACTATTGCTGTGGTTTATGACACAGCAGGCATAATGTTCTCTCTCGGCTCAGGTCAATGGCTTTAAGACTAAGCAAAGGAAAGTTCTGGTTTTCCCACATGCCAATTGATAATAAATAAATTAAAAATTAAAAAAAGAAAAGAAGACATAGAATAGAATAGAATTTCTTTCTCTTGAGAAAATTTACCAATTTTACTGCTAATAACATGAAGGGCTTAACACATGCGAATGAATGGTTTCCAAAGAACATTTGCATTCATTCTTTTGTGGGCTTGTGTTTTCTTGGACATACAAGAAGGTGTGTTATTTTATAATCCATGAATACAGAAACGAATATGTCTTGTGTGTTTAAAGGTGCTTAACTTTTACAATCTAATTGCTTTTAAATTATGAGTAATATTTATCACTGCCAGCATTTATAAACAGGAGCCCACCTTAGAACTACATGGAGGCCTTCTCAAGACTGTTCTCTGGGCTCCACCATCCACAGCCCATGAGACAGTAGATCTGGGTGGGTCCAAGCAATGTGTATCTATAAAAGTTCATGGCTAGGGGCTGGAACAATAGCTCAGCAATGAAAAGCACTAGCTGCTTTTCCAGAGGACTCAGGTTCAATTCCCAACATCCTCATGGCAGCTCGCAACAATCAGTAATTCCAGTTCCAGAGGATCTAGCACACTCACACAAACATACATGCAGGCAAAACACCAATACACATTAAAATAAATAAATAAATCTTTTTTTCTTTTTTAACTCTTAGGTGTTGGTCTAGGATCTAAACTTGAAAACCATTGGCCTGTGCTAAAAGGTTATGCCAATCAATTTGTCACTAATTGTTAGAGTGAGAGATTAAATATTCAGACCAGAATCTAGAAATTCTGACTCAGCCACATTTATCCTTCAGTATCTTTGTGCTTAATTGACAATGATTTCTTACACATATTTTCTAGCATGTCATTTGTTCTTTGGAGTATAGTTTACCAACTTTACCTTTAATTTGGTTCTATTATTTTCATCAATTTATGAGACAAGAATGAAAATAAAGACTTTCTAATTTTTTATCTTATTTATTCTTTTTTCATTCATTTTATCCCAACCTCAGTCTCTCACTCTTCCCAGTTTTCCTTCCACTTCCCCTCTTCCCCAGACCCACTCCTCCTCCATTTCCCCTCAAATAAAGAACAGGCCTCTTAGGGTTACCAACTAAAGATGTATAACAGGTTACAATAAGCACACACCCTCATAGCAAGAGTGAATGGGGCAACCCAGAAGGAAGAAAATGGTCCAAATTGCAGGTAAACGAGTCAGAGACATTACCCATTCCCAATGTTAGGAGTTCCATAAGAACAGCAACCTTTACATATATGCATAAGAACTAGCTTAGACCCACAAAGGATCTGTGGTTGTTACTTCAGTCTGTGAGCTCCTATGAGCCATGCTTAGTTGATTCTGTTCTTGTGATGTCCTCCACCCTTCTGGCTCCTACAATCCTTTCTCCTCCTCCTCCTCCTCCTCTGAGGGGCTCCCTGGGGCCCCCTCCCTATTGTTTGGCTGTGGGTCTCTATATCTGGTCCCATCAGTTGCTGGCTGATGCTTGTCTGTTGATAACTAAACTAGGCACCTATCTATGAGTATAGGAGAATATCAATAGGTTTCACAAAAATAAGATTTTTTTAAACTCAAGGGTTTTTTTTTCATTTTATTTTTCTAAAAACGAAGTGGAATTAAAAGTTCTTGTATTGTTATTTGAAATAATCTATTATTTTGTACAGTAATTGTAGATTGCCCTTGCATTGTTAAACATTTGCAAATCATTAATGTTGATTCTTCTTAGTGTTCTCTGTAAATATCAGATATGACAATCGTCAGGGAACCTTTTCCCCATATTTCGAAATGACTGTCTCACACAGTGGAAATAGCTAGAGGGCATTAGGGCTCAGGATACGTCCTTAGTGACATATCTTTTTGTGTGCACAAAGAGCACAAATCATGAGCCAGAAGCCTTTTTGCTGTACAGTGTTTAACCACCATCAGACTGGGAAAAGGATCCTTTTCTTTATGAGGGAAGTGTGACTCTCTCAGGGAACTTCCTTCCTGGACTGAATGAGGTAAGCCATGTGAAATGCTGAAGCAAGCGCCTTGTTCACAGCACAGAGCTGTGAAGAATGCTGTGCAGCCTTGTCCTGCTGCTGGCAGCGGTGGGGATGCAACGGAAGGAAGGAAACAATGAACCAAGTCACTATCGGGATTCAACCCCCTTCTCTAAAAATAATTAAAAACATGCTCTCCACAGGAGGAAAGACCATCAGTCAGAGGCCGAGTAGCTGGCTCTTGCTTATGTTCTTGATTTATGCCAGGCTGCTTCGGTTGATTGTCCACACTGACCATGAAATTGTCCAGGATGACTGGGACAACTAGGTTAGGGGAGAAAATGCTGAGCTGCTAAAGGGTTTGGCACTTCAAATAGTAAGAAAGGCTAGAGCGTGAAAAATCAGAAGAGTGTGAGAAACCCTAACAGGAACTTAGGGGAGGTGAACTGGGTAGAGGGGCGTGCTAAGGCGCTGTGAGAAAGGAGCAGGGACGGCTTCAGGCAGTCATCCTTGAGGGGACATCACATCGACAAGGTTCCCAAAATCTGCTCACTTACCCTCTTCTTCTCTCTGGCCTTCCTCAAGGACAAAGTATGGACATTAGCATTTATTCTGTGGCCACAATGGCAAACACAGCACTTCCCTGTAAATGCGGGCTGGTTTCATCTGGTTGTGGATGGCACAGCTTATGCCTGGCCTGTTATTTTCTCTGTAAGGAAACTACATATAAAGAAAATTCAGACTGTACTATAGTTCGTATGTAAATCCTTCCCCCTTTCCCTCATATCACTTTTCACATATGTCTATATTTGTGCGTCTAAAAATTTCCAATGTCCAGTATGAAAACAGAGAGGCATCATGAGATTCCAAAGTGACAAATCATGCCGTGAATTTAAAATGATAAAAGCAGTTGTGAGTAAAAATATTCACTTAATTTATGTTGCACAGCATCTAAAACTTGAGTTAAGTGTGTGTTTGATGTCTATCCACCAAGGAAGGTTTGGGCATGAGAGTCTGGGTTGCTGATAATATGATTTGTTAAATCTGGAATTTTGGTAAAAATCTCTACACCAGTCTGCCAGTATGTAACATTCTAGGGAGGCAATCACTATTAAAAGTCTTAAAGATCAGTTTGGTAATAAAAAGAAACTGATATTTATTGTCTTTAAAGTTGCTACTCACACATGTAAAGAAATTAGCAGCACTTATGGCATATGCCAGAATTACACTGATAGGCAATCAAATAATATATACTTAAAACATTAAAAATATGTCAGTGTGTGTTTTGGATTCTCTTTTGATCTTATGTGATTCAGGCTGGCCTTGAACTCAATAAATACCCTAGTCTTGCCCTGAATTCCTGGCCCTTTTCTTGTTACTAGAATTATAGATATTCATTTTATGCTTGGCTCTACTGGAGTCTCTGTGGGAATTTTGTTTGTTTGTTTGATTTTTTGGCATGCGGTAGTACTGGGAATTGGCCATACATTCTCATACTAGTCACACTGTACTATTGAGGCATATCCAGGGCCTGTGGGACACCTTTGAGTTGCTTTGTATTAGCCTGTAATGAACAACTCTAGCTGAACATCTGTGGACTCCTTGCTGATGCCTCTATGAGATTTAAATCTGTCCCTATTCAGTGTCTGATAAGTGGTAGGCATAACTATATAGCCTAAGTTACAAATACGGATCCTTCTCCTGACAACTCTAACCTCTGTAACCAGCTGACTTCTGACATGACATGCGTCTTCTATATCTCTATACCCTTGGTTTATCTTTACACCCTCTCTTACTCTTTCAATATCTTTATTTGCCAAAGAGTAATTTAAATCATTATCAGATGACAATTGGGAAGTAGCTTCTCAAGTCGTGTAGCTGGGGCTAGAGGGGCTGAGCAGTTAAGAGCACTGGCTGTGTAGATTTCAGCGTGACCTTCCTATCCTATAGGTCTATATAAGTGGGGAAGATAGACAAGAAGGAGGACCCAGGTTGGTATGATCAATGCTCATTTAGATGAACAAATACGATGGACATTGAATGGAGGAGAAAACAAGCAACAGGACAGGAGCATACCAAAGAGGGCCTCTGAAAGAATCAATATAGCAATGTATCAAAGCAGATATTAAGACTCACAATCAAGCTTTTGGCAGAGGGCGGGAAATAATAATAAAAATAGGGGAAGTTAGTAAGACTTGGGGAGAACAAGAGCTCCACAAAGACCAAACTGAGTAGGGCACAGGGGTCTTATATGAGACAGTTTCTCCAACCAAGGACCATATATGGATATAGTCTAGAACCCCCGCTCAGATGTGGCCCATAATAGCTCAGTGTCGAACTGAAGACTCTAGTAAGGGAAATAGGGACTGTTTCAGTCATGAACTTGATGGCTGACACTTTGACCCTCCCCCATACATGCCAGGGAGTAACAGCCTGGCTAGATCCCAGGAGAGGACATTGCAGCCAGCCCTGAGGAAACAAGATGAGCTGGGGTTGGATGGAAGGGGAGGAGGTCCTCCCCTGTAGGTGGACTTGGAGGGGGTGGGGAGGAGATGAGGGAGGGATGGGGAGGGTGGGAGGGAATGAGGGAGGGGGCTACGCCTGGGATGCAAAGTACCTAACCTGTGATTGATATGAAAATAAATAAATTAAAAATAATAATAAAAAGAATCTTAAAAAAATAAAATAAATAAATGTCCAACAAACAAGAGACAAAATCCTGATCATGCAAAACAATATTTATTTAATCAAAATTTCACTTGAGTTTTAAACATCTACTTTATGTAGCACTTGCTGCTTTTTATAATAGTGCACCTCTTCCTTCTTATCTATATTCTGTGCAATATAGGCTAGAAGGATAGTCACATTTCCCATGACACATTCTGGCACTATGGTACAAGCCTAGGTTAAGTTTCTATGAAGGACTGCTGCTTCCAGCCATAACTGGTGCTTAATTAACTGCCCTCCTTTAAACAACTATAGAACCAGGAAAATACATGAAGCACTAGATTTTAGATGCTTGAAAACAGGTAGCAAAGAACTATAATCCAAAAAAGAAAGGAAGCCCAGGAAATAAGTCCTACAATTACCTGGACTCCAAACATTACACAAAGTCATGCAGCCCAAATAGAGGCCAATAACTTTTTATTGTAGACATTGACAAAGCTTGTCACAAAAATCTATGAGAATACAAAAGACCTTATAATAGCAAAAATCATCTTAAGAAAAGTTACTGTAGTGTTGGCAAAACAAAAAACAAAAAAAAAGAGCACTGGCTGATCGTCCAGAGGAGCTGGGCTCCATTCCCAGCATGCACTCAGAGGCTTACAAGCATCTTAAACCAGTACCAAGCCATCTGATGTCCTCTATAGGCATTTCAGGCACGTAGTACACACACACACACACACACACACATATATATGTATATATGTATATATATGTATATATATATGGACATAAAACACTCATTTAATGAAATAAAAATAAGATCTTAAAAAAAAACCTACCCATGTCTCATAGCTGAATAAAGCACAAGCCAGCCTTTGTTTCCTACCCCTTCCTTTCCACAACAGAGGACACCAATTTGCACTATTTAATGGTTTTCTATGACATTCATCTCAACATCTCCAAGTAATATGCTATAACATTAACATATCACTTTTATAGATTATGTGTTGATTTTATAGAAACATGACATTTTGTTCCTTTCTTCCTGTCTGCTTTGTTCTACCCTCCAGTAAACTTACATTATAATTTTCAGCTAAATCCATATATTTAAATTATTTCCATGGAAATGTTCTTTACTGCCAAACCGCAGACAATATACCATGATCACAGTCCTTTTTAAAGGCAAAATTTATTGTCCTTTTCTTATCCTACAACTAATAATCATTGCACACTTTCTAATTTAGGTTTTTTAAAACCCCTATCCATGTTTTGCTATGGTTTCCAACAGCTCTGCAAAGCACATCCCAGTAAAATTTTCTCTATCTGAACTGTCAGAATTTATATTACTTGTGCCATTTCTCTGCTGTCAGCAGTTCTAAAATCAGCCCTCTGTGCTGCATCTAAAGAATGGCTCCCTAAGTCTCTCTATCAGGTAGACAAGATGAAGACTTACAGTACACCTAAAAGTGCCCTTTGCCTCTCTCCTCTGTTTGGTCACCTGCTTATTGAATTTGCTTATTGTATCCATACATTCCGAAGAAGGTGCACAGGAGAATTTTTTTTTCATAGCACTTTGTATGAGATGTCCTTATTTTTCTATCCTTGTCTGGCAGCTTACATAGCATTTCAGAATGCAGTCTGAAGCATCTACATCATCTTATTTCTCTGACCCTTTGTAGGTATACACACTATCCTTGCTTCCCACAGAAGAGCCGTTCCTTCTCTTTATCCTTGCCAAGGCTTTCCCTTTTGTAAGGCAGCCTTGACTTGTCTGTCATTCTTCTGTAAGCATCATCTATGTGTTCTATGTTGTCTTTGCTTGATATTTCACCATAAAATAACTCATTCTTTAAAAAGTAAGAAATTTGTCTTGTAAAGAAACATCATAAAGTTAATTGAGAACTATTAGGTGATTTTTAGTAGGAAGATAATTTACTCAGACTTTTATTTTGAAGTCATAATTGGATGTAGTAATGTAATGCTTGTCACAACCTGAATTCAGAGACTATTTTTGGGAAATTAGAGGAAATGGGCTGAGAAGGGCCAAGAAATTGAAACAGAGCCATGACAGTACTTGACCACAGGGTCAAGAGGTATGAAGCAAACAAGATTTTTGCAAGACTGGTTCAGAGATTAAATTCAATAAATGAAGAAAAATTTTGAAAGGAAATCATCAGACTACATGTTGGCTTGCAAATCTACTTGCCTTCACAGGCCATCCATTAATTTTCCAGGGTTATTAATTAACCTATATTTATTGTAAAAAACTTCATAATTGAAAACTGTACTAGCCATTTTGGACTGTTTAATGCTAAGATTATTAACATATATATTATGAAGGCACTTATTTTACCAAAAGCCTTCAAATGAATAGAAGACATAGGTTTTTTTTTTTCAACTGACACTTGAATATGGAGAAGTTTTGTGATTTAGTCATATTGTGACACTCTATGAAATATCTGAGTCTTGGTCATACTTTTAATGGTTTCATTTGGCTCACAGTTTGGAGGCTTTGTTATGGAACAGAGTCTAGTGAAGCTTCCTGTTCCTGTGTCCTTGTAGCAGGGATGATAGGAGGGAATTACAATGCTAATCAGGAAACCAAGAGACTAGGCAATGGCCAGGTTTGTCTTTATGACAACTCTCTCATTGGTAGTAAGGAGTCCAAGGAGAACCATGCTACTTCCTTTCAATGGCAAGTCTCCAGGGACCTAAATACCATTCATCTCTTAAATAACTCCATGTCTGTCTACATAGCCACAAATAGGACCAAAGCCCAACATGAGCTCTTCAGGGAAAAACCATATCAAAACCATAGCAACCATCACAGAAAAGGAATCCATTGATTCCTTGGATCCATTAGTTCTATAGCCAACTTAAGATGTAGTCTGTGATCAACTTTCTCAAAGTGAGCGAAAGTACCTTGTTTTGTGCTGTAAAACCAAAGTGATTTTCCAGCTTTGTCTATCCAGTCCTACCATTTTCCTATAAAATAGAAGTCTACAAAATTATAATAACATTAACTAGAATGTACAGTGAGATCATCGTGGGAAAAGGATGCAAAGATGGTAAGAGCCAGGGGTAGTGGATATCTGCAGCAAAATGTGTTTGCCAGACATGACAGGGTCTGTCTTGAACTCACACTTGAACTCTGTGCAGCTGTGACTTTATGCCCAAGGCCTACACAGATCAAGCTAGTAGAAAACACTATGATGGCTAGGGCAGTAGATCATGAAGTTACACCTCTTAGCTGGGGGACTGTTGACAGTAAGTGGATGTTGAAGTAGTGAGAGCCAGTTTTATTCATGGATGCTCACACTGTAAATGGTCTTCTAGCCCTTCAGATACAGCACTGTATGGAGTCAGGGGGCTTAAGAGCACACGTGAAGTTGGTAGGGAGAAGTGAGGAAGGTTAGGGAAGAATTGAAGGGGAAGGAATGGTGGGTAGATTTGATCAAAACACAGTATGTGCATCATTTATTAAGTAAATAAATAGAATATATTATTTCTCTCAAGACGAAGGTTTTGTGACACATGCAACAATATGTTTCTCCCCATGCAAAGTGACTCATTGACTCATAGTTTCAAATTCAGTCTTTGAGAAAAAGAGTCCCTGTACCCAGTTCCACATCCCTATCTTTCCTTACGTATCTGTTCTCTCTGAGGCCATCAGCTGGTCAGTATGTAAGACTGTTGCTTTTCCATGACAGCAGGGCAAAAGCCTTCAGTGCCACTGCTGTTTCCTAATCACTGGCATACAACGCTGCCCACCAGACTTGAGTTGCCATAACCTGCTCTACACTCTCTTGGCCTTCCTATTTCCCTGTGTCAGGTCTGGGTGCCTTCTTCTTTAGATTTCAGGTGTCAGGGCTCATTGCTTTCTTTCCTCTGAGGATGCCTATGCAGGAGGCAGGACTCCAATGCGCTCCTAGACTGTTGTGTTGAGTATTGTCCTTTGCTTTTCCTTCTCAGGGCTATGAGCCCCTGTGAAACTCAGTCCCACAGTAGATCTTTTCTCTGATCCTTTGTTTATTTCTAATGTTCAAGTCCAAGGAATACTTACATCATTGGACACTCTTCCTTAACCTGCTGTTTATGGTCTCACTGTACTGATTTGTTTGTTGTTTTCTGAGATTTGGAAGCCTAGTTATCACAACCGAAATTCTAGGATTTCTCAAAGGATCAAGTACTCCACATCTGTTAGAAAAGCTATTTAAAAGACAAAAGGTAAAATATTCTCTAAGAAGTTGGGTTTTTTTGTTTGTTTTTGTTTTGTTTTTTACCAGAGAAATGTAAAAAGACAACAATCTGGGAAATATTAAGAAGGCCCCTCACAGTAAGAAAAGTAGAATTATTCATCCATGGGTATGTGTTCCTTCCAGACTGGAAATCACAGCATCAAAGATACGTCTGCATGCCATGTTCATAGCCTCACTACTCACAATGGTCAAGTTATGTATTAAACCTAAATGTTTATGAACAAATGTATGTGTTCATTATGAATATATATTAACTGTTAGTGTTACACTTAAAGTTAATATTAGTGTATAGTAATTTTGAAAGTAGTGAGGAGAGTACACAAAAAAACTTTGGTTTTCCACATGATTTTTCAGGGCAGTCAAAGAGTCAGTGTGTTCCTGGAAGCAGCCATTCTTTCAGGAATGTAGTAGGTGTTACCCCCTGAATGGAAGGAAAAAGGAACGTGGTATGAATATGTGCATGGTGAACTGGGCGCAGCTGACATGTAGAAATCTGGTCACGTAGGCAGCATTTCCAAACACACTGGAGAGCAGGTTTTCATTCAAATAAACTTACTCCTGAGTGAAGAATTTTTGTTGCCTCCATTTCTTTTAATACTCAGTATTCAATAAACATTTCACTTTAGTGGAGCCTATGTAGCTTAGCATAATCTATGGAATAAATAAAACAGGCCTAATCATTCGTATGTAACTGAGTGGCAGGTTATAGGTAGCACACTCACCAAGAATTAAAATGAGCAATGGTTTGCAGAGCTCAGAGTGCTTTGATTGGATGGATTAAAGGACAGTGTATGCTGACTGTATTGTTAATAACAGAAACCAAGTTTTGGATTGTGTGTGGCATCAAAGTATCTCTTCCTCTGTTATTTCTGTGATGGGTTCATGGCACAAGATAAGTATTCAGTGTGTATATGTATTTAGGTCATCATTTAATTTTATGACAAAAAACAGGTATTTTAATGTAAGTATTGCATGATACATACATGAACTCAACAGAATCACATGAGAGCATGTGCAGGTCCTGTACAGGTCTGAAACAGATGGGGTCCTAGTATTAACAGAAGTGGACACGCGCTTTCATCAATAACCCAGACGTTATCTCCAATTGATGACCACTCACAAAGGAAAAGTTGGTTTTCTCCAACAGTTTCACTGAACATACAAACCATGCTTAAGGGCAGGACTCATGCCCAGCAGTAGATGGCCAACAAAAACCAGACTCAGTGGTATCTTTGGAGACATTTGTTTCATAATGCTTTGTCTGGGCTGTGTTTTCTTTTTAATCTTATAGGTTTTTTAAAAAAATATTATATTTTATTGTTTCCAATTTTGTTTTTAATGGATGTTCTATGAGTGGGAATGTGTGTGTCTTTGTTTCCATGTGTTTCCTATATTTTTTCTTTGTCTTTTTTTTCTGTTTGTTTTGTCTTATTCTTGTTTATTTGTTTTTGTTTTATCTAATTTTATTTTACTATTACTATTGTTTTAAATACCTGTTTGATTTTTTTGGTATTCTTTTTTAATTAAATTTTTATTTTTATATTAATTACAGTTTATTCACTTTGTATCCCAGATGTAGCCCCCTCTCTCATTGCCTCCCAATCCCACCCTCTTTTTCTCATCTCCTCCTATGCTCCTCTCCAAGGATAGGGGAGGGCCTTTCCCCTTCCATCTGACCCTAGCTTAACAGGTCTCATTAGAACTGGCTACATTGTCCTCCTCTGTGGCCTGGCAAAGCTGCTTCTCCCTCAGGGAGCGTCAGTCAAAGAGCTAGCTACTGAGTTCATGTCAGAGACAGTCCCTGTTCCCCTTACTAGATACTTACATACTGAGCTGCCATGGGCTACATCTGAGCAGGGGTTCTAGGTTATATCCATTAATGGTCCTTGGTTAGAGTATCAGTCTCAGAAAAGAACCCTGTACCCAAATATTTTGGTTCTGTTGCTCTCCTTGTGGAGTTTCTGTCCTCTCCAGGTCTTACTATTGCCCTCTTCTTTCCTAAGATTCCCTGCATTCTGCCCAAAGTTTGGTTATGAGTCTCAGTATCTGCTTTGATACACTGCTGGGGGTAGAGTCTTTCAGAGACCCTCTTTGGTAGGCTCCTGACTGGTTTCCTCTTTTTTCCTTCTTCCTATGTCTGTGCCATTTCCTTTTTGAGTGAGGATTGATCATCTTACCCTGGGACCTCCTTCTTGTTTAGCTTCTTTAGGTGTACAGATTTTAGTATATGTATCCTATCTTATAGGTCTAGTATCCACTTATAAGTGAGTATATGCTGTGTGTGTCTTTCTGCTTCTGGGATACCTCAATCAGGATGCCTGCAAATTTCATAATTTCCTTGTTTTTAATTGCTGAGTAGTATTCCATTGTGTAAATGTGCCACAGTTTCTGTGTCCATTCCTCCATTGAGGAACATCTGGGTTGTTTCCAGGTTCTGGCTACTATAAATAAAGCTACCACGAACATTGGCTGAACAAATGTCCTTGTTTTATACTTGAGCTTCTTTTGGATATATTCCTAGGAGTGTTATAGCTGGATCTTGAGGAAGCACTGTTCCTAATTGTCTGAGAAAGTGCCAGATTGATTTCCAAAGTGATTGTGCAAGTTTACATTCCCACCAGCAATGGAGGAGGGTTCTCCTTTCTCCACATCCTCTCCAGCATGCGTTGTCACTTGAGTTTTTGATTCTGATGGGTGTAAGGTGAAATCTCAGGCTCATTTTGATTTGCATCTCCCTGATGGCTAAGGACGTCGAACACTTCTTTAAGTGTTTCTCTGCCATTCTATATTCCTCTACAGAGAATTCTCTGTTTAGCTTCGGATCCCATTTTTAAATTGGATTGCTTGATTTGTTGCTTTTAAAGTTCTTTATATATTCTAGATATTAGCCCTCTGTCAGATATAGGATTGGTGAAGATCCTTTCCCAGTCTGTAGGCTGTTGTTTTGTTCTAACGACAGTGTCCTTCACTTTACAGAAGCTTTTCAGTTTCATGAGGTCCCATTTATTGATTGTTGATCTTAGAGCCTGTGCTGTTGGTGTTCCGTTCAGGAAGTTATCTCCTGTGCTAATATGTTCTAGGCTCTTCCCCACTTTTTTTTCTACTTGATTTAATGTGACTGGTTTTATGTGAAAGTCTTTGATCCACTTGATCTATTTGTTTTTTAATGAGAGAGAGAAAGAAAAGAATGTGCATTGGGGTGGGTGGAAAGGTAGATAGATGTGGAAGGAATTGGAGGAGGGGCAACCATAATCAGGATGTATTGTATGAAAAAAACCTATTTTCAGTAAAAATAAAGAAGATAAATAGTAAGTATTATAAGGACATAGTCCTAAGTTAAGAGGTCATTACAGCTTGTGTAAATTTTCCTTAATTATTTATTTTATTGCAATTAGATGGATAGCTTAGGTTTAAGGAGTTCACAGTAATAATGGTTTCTTAAAATTATTACAATTCTCATTTTAATTAATCTATATATTTAAACAGTGAACTAATTCTAATATTTTTAACATTTAATAAATGTATTAAGTGAAAGGCCATGCCAGAGTTCATTCAATCTTCACAGCAATTTTGTTCAGAGATAATAGTAATACCACCTTCTTTAAGAATAAGAATCCCTGGTACTGAGTTAATAAATATTTAGTTAGTGGACCTCATATAGATTGGAAAGGTCAGAACTTAAACTTAATGCTGTAGAATGTCATCCAAATAATACATATTAGATAATAGGCCCTAAAATTCATGTTGATGTACAATAACTTTGACTTTATCATTTTAATTGCTATAAATTAATTTACATATATATGTATAAACCCACAAGTATATAAAGATATAAATAAATTCCAGTATATATGTGTATATACTGATTGGGGTAAATTTAATTTCATTTATTTTCCTTAATTTTCTTAATCAAAATGCTTGAAGAAACCTGGCTTTGGAAATTGGAGTTATCTGTAATTGAAGCTTTTGAAGCTTTGGCCTGATTGAAATACTGAGTGAGCTCATACAGAGGTTGGCAAATATTGAATTTATATTCGTTTTATATTATTTCCAATTATACCAATTTCTTTACTCAAAACCTACAATTAATTCATAGTGTAATCCAGAAAATTACAACACACTTTGTAACTCAATCAGCTGGAGCTAAAGCTAAATACAATGACCATGTTGTATCTTAATGAACCAAAGGAAATTTTGTAGTCCAAACCCAGCATCAGGACATAATTTATCATCCCTTCACAATGATTTGAATAACAGAACTTAATAAAATTTGACAGGGCCGTTTGCATTCTCTCTCATCAGAGCATAACATAAAGTTTACTGGTGAGTCTGTGATTTCTTACCACTTCTTTTATTCATGTCTACTGTCTTATTGAATACACACCTCGTTTTCCCTGTGTTCTTTGACTCACATAATTTCAACTTAAGAATTTTAAGAAAGAAATCTGGGTATGCTGGTGTGTATCTATAACCCACATGCTTGAGAAACTGAGGCAGGATTGCTGCATTTGCAAGACCATTCTGGGTAACAGAGTAAATTTGAAATTAGCCTGAGCTATATAACAAGATCTTATATAAATAAGTGAATAAATAAATGATCTAGGTAAATATGTTTTATTATTTCAATATGTAATTATATTTTGCATCCTGAATTTTTTATGCTTTGCCAGATGTATTATAACATTTTGGGCGCTGCATAACCTCTTCCTCTCCTGTGATTATTCTAGTAGTCTATCATTTCTTTTATTTATAGGAAATATAGATGTTCATGAGAAAGAATAATTTAACAAAAGTTTGTGTGTGTGATTTTTAAGCGGAAATGTTTCAGTTCATTTATTTAGTTACTGGTTCTGCTGATTACAACAAAAGCCAGGGCTATGGTCTAAGCAAACTTTCAGACAATGATCTCAAGTTTGCAATCCCCTAGAGAAAATCCTGGAGCAAGCAAATATGGTTTGCAAGTTCACTCTGAGGCTTTCTTACCAGTGCTTAAAGCCAGCTAAGTGGCTGTTTGCCTAAGTTTCCTGAAAGATTTGTATCCATTGCTAAGGCTCTTTCAACATGCACTTTGAGAGTAAAAGTGTAGTTTTGTTATTTATATACTTCATTCAGTTTGTTATTTAATATGAACATTTTTCATATAACCTAGCATCCTTCTAAAGTGAAACAGGCAGCGTGGAAGGTGATGCAGGTGGCCTCTAAAAGAGATACTGTGCAAAGGTTGACCACTGTACTTCAGCAGTCTCTTAGTTCAGGAGGCAGAGAAACCAGAAGGCCCAGCTAATTAGAAGATAAGAATCTGACAGACATATAGAGCCAGAAGTAAGCAGTGTGGTTTCTCTGGCCTCTGTCCCAGTTTTTCCTGTTGCTTCATCTCTGTGAAGCAATTACCTTAACATGCATTTATTGTTTAGGTTGTACAGCAAGGCACAGCTAGATGGCACAGAACAACTCATGGTGTCAGGGCAGTCTTCCTCAGGAGAAACTCTCTGCCACATTCTGTAAGGTGTGCAAGTTTGTTAATCTTGGCACAGTTCTCCAATGCAAAGATTAGCTCAGCCTCATTCACAGGTTACAGATGTTAGGGGACTTTCCTAAGTTTTCAGTGTTTGTAAAGTCTCCTGGGCCTCAGAACAGATATGCCAGGCTCCAGAACCTAGCATCCTTCTCTTTGTGGATCCTTTAAAGTCAGCTATGGCCCTGTGGCTCCTGCTTATGGAGAGACTGTTACAATTCAAATCCAACTCAAACCGTCTTTTCAATTAGCAAGGTAAACTTGGAAGTCTGTTACTTGAATAAAGTAAAGATAAAAGGGGAATATTTACTGCTTTAAATATATAAACCTTTAGAAAAATAAAAGGAAAAAATTTCAGTTATGCAAACGTAATAAAAGTTCAGATTTACTAGGAAAGTAAACATTAAAGGATCATCAAATAAGAGCTTCTAAAAGGTGTTTACATTGTGATTTAGAGGGAGCCAAGAGTCATTTTCTTATATTCAAATGTCTTCAAAATAAAGATTAAAGATATGAACATTACTGAGGCCCGTTACCAGCATAGTGTTTCTTATGTACCTATATACCTTCAATTATTCGTAGTGTGAGCTAAGTATTCCTAAATATGCCTTAGACACTCCTTGATATTCTCTAAAACTCTGTCTTCTGTGTTTTCATACTTTTGGAATGTTTCCATTTAGTAACACTCTGAAAAATTCAGCAGTCCCACCTAGGTCCTGGCCATATAAAAATACCAACAGATTAGTATTCAAAGACATCTATGTGTAATGTATACATGAATATGTATAAAATATAAATGTATGTATGACTCTAAATATAGTGAAATCATAATCAGAAATATTAATTATTCCTTAAGAGAGACACTGGACTTCTTTATAATATATTGTCAAGCATACTATTCAGCAATTAAAAACGAGGAAATCATGAAATTTGCAGGAAATGGTGGGACCTAGAAACGATCATCCTGAGTGAGTTATCCCAAAAGCAGAAAGACACACATGGTATATACTCACTTATATAGACCTATAAGATAGGATAAACATACTGAAATCTATACACCTAAAGAAATCCTCACATAGACAAATGGGATAGACATTGAATGTAGGAGAAAACAAGCAACAGGACAGGAGCCTACCACAGAGAGTCTCTGAAAGACTCTAAGTAGCAATGTATCAAAGCAGATATTAAGACTCCCAACCAAACCTTGGGCAGAGTGCAGGGAATCATATGAAAAAAAGGGGGAGTTAGTAAGACCTGGAGAGGACAGGAGCTCCACAAGGACCAAATATATCTGGGCACAGGGGTCTTTTATGAGTCTGTTTCTCCAACCAAGGACCATGTATGGATATAACCTAGAACCTCTGCTCGGACATAGCCCATAGTAGCTCAGTATCCAAGTGGGTAGCCTTATTAAGGGGAACAGGGACTATCTCTGACATGAACTCAGGCCACAGAGGAGGACTTTGCACCCAGTCCTGAAGATACCTGATAAACCAGGGTCAGATTAAAGGGGAGGAGGTCCTCCCCTATCAGTGGACTTGAAAAAGGGCAGGGAGGAGGTGAGGCAGAGTGGGATTGGGAGGGAATGAGGGAGCAGGATACAGCTGGGATATAAAGTTAATAAACTGTAACTAGTATTTAAAAAAATAAAAAGTAAAAAAAGAATATACATGGTGTAAATATACATGAAATGGCTTTTAGAATTGCTGTTAAATTTCTATATAAAAAGCTGAAATTATAGAATGAGGTTTTAATTTTGTACCTAGTGTAGTATGTATTTGTGTATGTACATGTGCGTCTGTATGTGTGGGCCTATGTCTCTGTATGTGTGTGTCCATGTGCCTATGTGTATCTGTCTGTTTCTGTTTCTGTCTTTATGTGTGTGCTTGTCAGTATCTGTGTGTGTATGTATGTGTAAAACTGTGGTATAATATGGTAAATTGCAGTTTAGACATATTCATTTTAGAATATTTTGTATCAAGTTGCTCAAAAGTATGAAGGGCTATAATTCCTGGGAAGATTTCCCGCTTTTGTTTTGTTTCATGTACTTCTGATTTGCTAATTAAAACATATGTATTTGTTTTCTCAGATCTATCCAGGCCTTGTGTTCTAGCTCTGTAATCCTAGCTACTCCATAGGTTGAAGCAGGAAGATCACAATGTCAGTGCCTGTGTAAGCTACAATGTAAACTTGCCGCCAACTGCTTCGAGTGAGGAAGATCTTACTTCAGAATGGAGAAGGGGGTTAAAGGCATAGAGGTTTTGTCTTGCCTATGAAAGATACTATTATTACTGAAAGAAAATAATCTATTTAATTTTTAAAAATATTATTTCATGTGTGTGTACATTTGTACTATATACATGCCTGTTTCCTGAAGAGGCCGTAAGAGGGCATTGGCTCCCTCAGATCTGGACTTAAAGCCAGTTGTGAGTCCTGATGTGGGTGCTGAGAAGCTAAGCTAGGCCCTCCAAGAGAGCAGTAAGTGTTCTTGACCATGGGACAGTCTCTCTAGCACCCAGCTGTTTTAACTAGTATTTTTGCACTCTGTTGACATTTAATGCTCATGGATCTGAGTAAGACTCACCTTTTCATCCTAAGTTGTACAGATTTCAGGCATCCTGCCACAGTTTCTCATGAGACACACCCTTTGTTGTACTGCTTCATCGCCTGGGTCATATCCTCTGTGGGGAGGCCCTTCTATGAAATTCCCACATCCACTTTCGTCATCTAAGTTCTGATCCCAGGATTTCTTGCAACACTTTGTACGATGTTTTTAAAAACACTTATTTTTAGTCATGTGTGTATGGGGTGGTAGTGGGGGGAATGCATGTGTGTGCAGTGCCCTCAGGGTCTAGAAGATGGGCATAAGAGCCCCTAGATCTTAAATGACAGGTAACGGCGAAAGCCCCAAGTGGGCTCTCAGCAAGGACAGCATATGCTCTTAACCTCTGAGCCATATTTCCAGCCACTTTTGTTTATTTCTTATTTGTTTTCCTTTCTTCTAGTCTCATCTCAATTTTTTAATATTATATTTTTCTTATCTCCCTTGTAACGAAGTTAGCAATGAACAAGCTGTGGGACTGAAACAACTTTAAGCCTATTTCTATCTTTTTAGGGTTAGATTAGATTAATAGAATTTTTTTTAAGTAACGTTTCTTTTTGTGTGTATGGCATTCTTGAACTTTCCGCTTTTCCTTCTATCGTGACTAGTTGCGAGAGTCACCTCCTTCGTAAGTCAAATTGCCAACCCTGTGGCTTGCAATATACTTCTCTATTCTGTATTGTAATTTCTGCATTATAACTCTATTCGCTGCCTGTGTGTTCTCATACAAACACATTTCAAGAGGCTTAAATGAGAGATGACAGTCCAAACAAAATATCTTAGACAGGAAGGCATTTGCAATTATTTCATAAAACGATGCCAAAATATTGTCACATATAGTATCTCAGATGGCAAATTCAATAAAGTCTCTCTGGAGAAACACATTTTTATAAAGTTCCTCTGTAAATCAGTCCAGGTGGCTTCCTTTTATTCAGACAGGATTATTTTCAAAATAATGGAAGGAGGGGAGAAAAGAGAAATCCAAACTGTTTCCCAGTAGCGATCTCCTCCAGAGGCATCTGGGAAGGGAGTTTTGCTTGGTCACAAGTGACTAGCCCCTGATTTTGAAAGGAGTGATTCATCCTCCTTTGAAACAAGAGATAAGTGGGGGAAAGAGCCGTTTAAAAATGACTTTACAACTGTTTCCTTTGGAGCTATGACTTCTTTAGCTGGAATGCGATCCAGAACAGTTTCCCTTTGAGTCTCACATTTGCCTTGAGCGCTTTTCTGTCTCTCTTCCCCCACGCCCCATCTCACTTCGTCCCTCCCTGTCTTCAACAGATTTACACTGACTGGGCCAACCACTACCTGGCAAAATCTGGCCACAAGCGGCTGATCAAGGATTTGCAGCAGGACATCGCAGACGGGGTCCTCCTGGCAGAGATCATCCAGATTATTGGTGAGACCTACCCTCTGCTGCCCGCTCTTCTGCTGCACTGTAGTTTAGCTTGAATGGACATAGAATTGCTCCATGTGTCTAGGAGTTGCGACTGTGGCTATCTCCGATTTAATTAAATATGTTTACGCCAGACTGACAGAGGCGTTCTGGCCATACTTTGAAATAGCTCGAACTGTGTCTGTACATTTATAGCATTGTCAGAAAAGAAAGCTTCATTAAACCATATGCCTCCCATGTGTACATTTTGTTAACCGGAGTAACTCATATTCTGAGACTCCTTGAAACTGGATCCTGATCCAGCAGGGACAATTGTGAAAGGTTTCGTGTCAGCAGTCATTTTGGCACATGCTGGAAAACCAGCAGCAACTTCCCTTTTGCTCTATGTGTTTTTTTTTTTTTTTTTTTTTTGCTTGATTTGTGCACATGGAATTGTTGGCTGAGAACAAGTGTGCACTCCTCTCCCTGGTTTGGGAGACTGAATAGGGGAAGCAGTGAAGTTTCTGCTTGGTGCTTTTCTTTCTTTCTTTTTTTTTTAAAGGTCTCCTTTCGTGTGTTTCACTTCATTGCTTAAGCATGTTGTTCTTTTTTTCTCTCTTCTGTTTTATTTCTTGGATTTAGCAAATGAGAGAGTTGAAGATATCAATGGATGTCCTAGAAGTCAATCTCAGATGGTAAGGATCAGATTTATTCTCAATCTTAGTGCTTAGTACCATTTTCAAAGTTAACTGCATTTGCACAATTGCTTTAAAATTTTTCTGCATGACATCCTGCTTGTATGAGAAACCATCTGATCCCATTTTCTGCTCCCTGTCGCTGAGTGTTCAATGCCAGTGCAACAGTGTCTTACAGCGAGGAATCTGAACTCCCGAGCAACATGCTCCTAGGTGTTTATT
The DNA here is from genome assembly GCA_028658305.1 of Pachyuromys duprasi. NCBI lineage: Eukaryota > Metazoa > Chordata > Mammalia > Rodentia > Muridae > Pachyuromys > Pachyuromys duprasi. The sequence goes on from CM053766.1 coordinate 62,540,718, forward strand.
CTGACCCTGGAGTTTTTGTTCTTGTCTTTTCCTGTTGTTTGTTCTGGTGTTTTATAGTATGTAATTCTATATTCTGGACTTTCTGTCTATCAACTTTGTTTCTAATTTAAAGTCATACAGTTTTATTGAGCAACTGTTTTAAGAACATGTGCATTTTTCAAATATAAGCGTAGTATTTTACTTGTTCAGCACAACATTCAGTGGGATCTTACCACTCTTGGAAACAGCTCCGAAGGCTTGCTGTGGTATATATGCCACAATGTATGTTTCTGAGATAAGACTCACAGTAGCTTCCAGAGAGCCCTCAGTCTGGCGGCCTTTTACGCCAGCCTTGTCGTTCCCAATGAGCAAGGTGTAATGTTTATAAATAAAACCATAGATTGATAAACTGCTCAGATGAAAAACAAAAAGACAGGCAGACAAGCAAAACAACCCTAATCACAAAGCAACAGCTTAATTTTCTGGGATGAACCTAACGTAGACTGCCTCTACTGACCGCATACCAGGCCATTACCTACCTGAGCAACAGCCCAAGTCTCCAAGAATGATGGCTTCAGGAAATTCTCATGTTAGTACGGCATAGGCATTTTGAGTGTCTCAATGAATCTTTGTCATAGATTTGGTCAAATGAAAAACTCAAGAACTTCTTAAACCTTCTGACCTGCTTTACTTATTGCCAAAAAAGGGTGAAATCCAACGTAATAAAAGATATTTATTTTTTCAAGAGTGATTAATTAGACTGCTTAAAACATTAGTGCCTACCCCTCCAAAAAAAAACCTATCAGAATGTCATGATCTATAGCTGTTGTGGAAAAAAAAAACAACAGCATAAATGATAAGGCCTCTATAAAAGACATGAACTTTGATTGTATTTCCTGATCTAATTACTCTCCACATAAATGGTACTCTGTGGAAATTAATTACATTTGTTTTGTAAGGTTTTACTGCTGGCATGATAAAATAGGATAAATACAGACCCTGCTATGCTAGTTGTGTGATGTTGGAAAAATGTGTAAACTCTCTGGGCTTTCCCAGTTGCAAATTAACACTAATTAAATGTTTCACACACACACATATATGTATATTAAAATTAGTGTGTATCTATACACTAATTAATATAATATACAAATATAGAGTAATTTTATTGTGACTATTACAAGTAACACCTGAATGGATTAACACCTGGTAAAACATGAGAGCCTCTCTTGAGAAATTTGTTAGTCCCTGAGATGTATATACAATAGTTCCTAATCCTAAAACTTGATTTTGTTTTCCTCCTTTAACCACAAGGAGGTGGTAGAAAACAAAGTGTTTCAAGCCTAGAGCTTTCTGTCTGCTCTGCTGTCCTAAAGATGTTGCAGCCTGAAGATCTGATGTGCAGACACGCTCCTGTAGTTGAAGACGGGGGAAAAATCTCCACAGCTCAAAATTATGGAGAGGCAATCCCCTGAAACTGAAGTGAAGCATTTGCACCTAGAATTTCTAAAAATCTGCAGAAGTATCTTAGCATCAGACTGTGTTGCTTTTTTAGGGTTTCTTGTTTGTTTTTAGCCGTGCCATGCAATTACTGGTATGCAATGCTAGCTCGATACCCTTGCTTCTGATTAAAAAAGAAAAAAAGAACAAAACAGAAAGAAACACGAAGACTGAAAAGCGATGATGTTATGAAAACTGTGACTTTCTCCCTCTAAAGAGTGTTAGTTGGAGTCATATTACATTTTGAAGAAGGACCAGTTGGATCATTTCTCTGTGATTGTTTGAACTTCAATTCTGAAGTTGGCACGAGCCCCCGAAGTTAATTGAGAAGAAAAGCTGTGAAACAAATGTAATTCCTGGCTGGACTATTTTTGTCACTGTTCTTTACAATGTTGATTGGCACCATGTGATTAATGAGTCCAAACCCCAGACTAGAGCAGAGGCTAGAGAGGAAAAGACAGGCAGGGCAGCATGACTGGACGTGCAGTTCAGGCATCTGCTCCAGTCAGGATTCCGATAATTCTTACTGTGAAACCCAAGGCTCCACCTTTGAAATCAAGTGCCATTCTTCCTCATAGAATGACTTTCATCACATCTTATGTTATCTCGTCATTTGTGACCTTTGGATGTTCTTTGTGTTTAGTATCAGCAGCAACAACAACAAAAAAATGAGAACAAACCTTCAAATACTAGATTGCCTGGACCTACAGAGTCTATGGCCATTGTAGAATCATGTTAAGCATTTAATACTAGAATTCTGGAGGGTGTTGATCTATTTGCATAACAGTAGCCAATAGGCAACTCAGTCTTCATGTGGGTCCCCGAGTATGAGGAGTAGGGGCTATCTCTGACATGATCTGGGTTGCTTGCTCTTTGATCACTTCCCCCTGGCAGGGTGGCCTTGTCAGGCCACAGAGGAAGAGGATTCAGGAAGAGCTGCCTATTGGCTACATGTGAGCAGGGGGACTAGTGCACCAGTCTCTGCAGCCCTCTCCTACCGCAGGCCCAGATTTGTTGAATTTTTTTGGCTTTGTTGGTCTCTTTGTGAAGCTCATGTCCGCTCCAGGTCCTTCTATACCCCCACTCTTCCATAAGCTTCCCTGCACTCTGCCTAAAGTTTAGCCTGAGTCTCAGCATCTGCTTTGATCCCTTGCTGGGTGGAAGCTTTCAGAAGACATCTATGGTAGGCTCAACTGTGTTCATAGGAGCTTTCTTCATAATAGCCAGAATATAAAAACAACCTTGATGTCCCTCAACCAAAGAAAGGATAAAGAAATTTTAGTACTGTATTAGGACTTGACATAGCCAAGCACTAAAAATCATCCAATTTATCCCCTACTGCTGAGACTTGATAGGGGTCAGATGGTAGAGAGGAGTGTTTCCCCTTTCTGAGGACTAGGGGAGGGGGAAGGGGGAAGAAGGAGGGAGAGTGAAACCCTGAGGAGGCAAGGGGTTGGGGTAGAGGCTATAATCTGGATGTGAAGTGAATCAATTTAAAAGACCTGATACAACTATTTTAAAATCACTGTAGGTGCTACATGAAGAAAATAGAATATATGTTAGATTTCAGGTGGATGTGGAAGATGGCCAGTTGGTTTTTTTTTTCCAGCTAAATAAGCAAGCTGGGGATACCCACAGAAGAAACAAGGCTAGAAAGTACAAGGGATAATGACGTACTTATATTTTGAGGTGTATAGTTTGATGCCTGTTGGAACGGAAAAGCAGGGAGTAACTTTAAATTGTTACTTTGAGCTTCTGTCTGAGGAAGTTAGTGATTAGACTGTGTCTCAAAACACAGGTGATGGATACCAAAAAGGAAATCTTGGAGGAGGTCTGTGTAAATTCAGCAGTGAAAAGGTTTATGATGGAGTATATTAATATTTATGAGGCAGATGTCAGGAAAGGGAGAGCGGTGAGAGTGTGTGTACTCAGGAAGACAGCGGACCACAGGTGTATCTTGTTACTACTCACACTACTTTTCACAGTTTAAGCTATGGTGTTTACGTTAGCACAAACACTGAGTAAAATGAGTTCAATAGAATGTGGCAGATGCTATCGAATGCTACTGAGCCTGGTTAATATGCTGACATGAGTACATCAGCTTTGGTAATCAGATGGGTGTTTATAACCTATAGGAAAAGATTCTTCTATAGGGTCATAGTCTATTAAGAAGTAATAGCCAGTGTGATAGCCATTGGTCCACAATTTGTTTTTATAGGGATCCTATTGAAGAGAGGAAGAGAAACAGCTTGAGGAACAGTTGGGGCTGGGACTAGTTTTCTCAGTGGTGGAAAGAAAGGAGAGAAGATGGTAGCAGTAGGGACTGGAGAGAAGGCTCCAGTTATGAGCAGTTGCTGTTATTGTGCAGGACTTGAGAGCCGTAACCAAGAACCTACTAGTAGCTCGCAATGGTCTGTAACTCCAGTTCCTGGGATCTGACAGCCTCTCTGGCCTCCTCAGGCTTCAGGTACACATGGTGAATTGACATACATTCAGACTAGACATTCATACATATAAGTAAGAATAAACATATCCTTTACTTTAAAAAAAAAGGAAGGTAGCTGTAGAGAAAGAAGAGGTCCCACGGTAACAAGAACACAAGTGATGGTGTGAAGTCCTAAAGAAAGCAGTTCAGGAAGCAATTCTGAAGACCTTGTGGAAGATTGGCTGTTAGGGGGAAATGTTAAAAAAACAAGCAAAAAACCATTTCCCTTTGCGTTATACCAGAGAGAAATGTGAATGTATGGACTGTGGTATTGAAGTAGAGTAAACCAAAATTTAAAGAATTTAAATCAATATAGTAATGGTCAGAATTTTAGATAATGTTAACTAATATACTCTTTTCTATTTTATTGCTTTTCTTATAAAAAGAAAAATCAATATATATATAGTATATTATATGTTTTGAATTATAAAATAGAAGCAAAATCATATATGTATATGTGTATAAAATAATATAACAATGTAATTTTAGGTATCGTGGTCCAGAGGGTACACATTTAAGAAAAAATATCCACTCTGCCACTCTGGGTTTATAAGAAATAGTTATGTTTTATCAGTGAATTTCAGGTTATAATCATCTTGAAATATAGACATAGTTTTGTGAGATCTGACCAAACACTATATTTAACATCATTTGATGATGAAATTACTAATATGGATGACACCTGTTGAGTAATTTCTAGTTAAGTATTAATCAAGATCCAAATTGTATATTCTGCATGGCATGTATTTGGTGAGCTTACATGAGGAAATAAACTAATAGACTATAAATACCAGGAATGTCCTGAATGCTCAGTAGATTAAAAATAGCAAATGAAAAATGCCCAACATTTATTTGAAAGGCAGAGGCACAAGTGTAAGATTCTCAAACAAGAATGTTAGACATGAAGGAAAACTGTTTTGGAAACAAGTTTTTCTTCATCTTAAGATAGACTACAATACTTCAGGATCTTTAGAAATGTCCAGTTGATGTAGGAATTCAATGGTTTGAAATTCTTCTGAGGCAAGAATTCCTTTGTATGACATAGCTGAGAATTAAAACTGTGTGGCTTAAAGTGTGCCTGTGTTCTTTACAGTGCAGCCCTCTATGTGACCTTACCGTTTGCTAATCTGTGGTTTAGCTACAACCCTTAGCTGCATTTTTTATCATATCTTGTATGGTGTTGTGTAAAATTTGCTGACAAAGGGTGTTTTAAGATATTTCTTCCTCTTGAATTCTTTGAGCATTGTTCTTAGATGACAGAAAGGTAGGACTCAGTGTCCCCTCCTATTGTGATCCCATGGACCAAAGTGTTATGGCCCTTGAAAGGTTTTTTTTTTTTCTGAAGTTTGCAGATATTTTTACCTATTTCTATAGTTAGACTTGTTTGGCTATAGAAATAGTTACCTATTCTTAATAGAGATATTTTAAAGTTCAATGGCCTTTAATATTTTAATGCTTTCAACCAATGATTGTTATTGCTGTTCTCCAGAGGGTATTTTAGGTTAAGACAAGAAAAGAAAATTTGACAAAATAGGGAAGAGATAAAGTCCTAGAATGCTCTTACATTTTAATAAAAGTTTATAATAGCTTAGTCTACCCACAGGATCACCTGCTATTTTGAAAGCTGCTAGTTTTGGAATGGTGAGATGAAGAGATTAGTGAAAACAAATGTTTATTACAAATATTAGTCTGATGCATTAGGAAAAACTTAAGAAAAAATATACCTTAGAGTTCCCTTTCTGATTTCATTGTTTGTACACAGTCACTAAATATAGAAGGAATACAAACTTCTCTTTTAGAGAATTTAAGTTTCGAGACTTTCTACCTGATAATTTTTAAAACCAAATGACTATAGAACTGCTCATGTTATAGTGAACTTTTGAGATGAATTATATAGGATGGAAATGGTGAAACTAATCATCCTTCTGACTGTGCCTCAGAAAATGAAATTTGAGCTTGACTCTGGCAGTGAGGAAAGTGGACAGCTGATATCACAATCCACCGTAATACTGATTTTTTTTCTTATCAATACTTTGTCTTAGAATTATTTCATTTTCTATCCCTAGAGATGTTTAGTATAGCAATATAAAATGTTGACTTTTGAGTATATATGTTTATAAAATGTATTAGATACGTCTACACTAATTACTTCACAAAGCTATAATTAAAGGATTCTAGTATGAATTCAATCTAGCCTATGTGGATAGTCATGACCAAGTATTTCTAAATAGCCTTGTAACACTTTGAAATATCATATTGCCCACCTGACTTTTGTTAATTGTGTTTAATGTATAAAAGAAACATCAAAAAATAATTGCATGAAATCCAAATTTTAATGCTAATTCTAAGAATCTGACATCATAATTTATTGATTGGATTTCAAACACACAAACACACACACAGGCACAGGCACACATACACACACAAATACACACACCCAGGAACTAGATGTTTTACTAGTTCTAATTCCTTTGCAATCAAAACAGCTCTGCATAAGAGCGAGGTTTCACTGAGAATGCATGTGTTCCATATTGAGGAAGTGTAAGAAATGTGGTTTGGACTCACGCCTCAGGCCAAGCCTGATATCTTTTAGACTTGTTTATAAATAAATTTGACAGAATGCAGTCTGGAACGTAGACCACTGGATTTTTGGCTGTTCCTATTTCCCCTCCTTTCATTTTAAATACATAAATTTTAATAGAGGTTTTAGGCATGCAGCAAATTTCAAAGTTATCAAGGTTTTTCCTAGATTTTCTGTTCACATATTCACATGCTCCCCTAATTATCAACACCGAAAACCCAGAGTTGTCAGTTGTTACCGGTTGATTACTTTGGCACATCTGTACTATTCCCAGCATATAGTTCACATTAGTGATTATTTGGAAAATTGTATACTGGCTTGTATTCATCATCAAAATAGTTTCAACCCTACAAAATCCTTTATAATAATCTTCACATATTCCTAATCCCTGAAAACTTTTGTTCATTTACTATTCCCCTTAGGCAAATGGCCTTTCAGATTGGCTTCTTTCACTTAGCAATATACATTAAAAATCACTTTACATCATTACCTTGTCTGACTCCTCCTTCCACTTTAGTGCTGAATATTATCCCACTGTGTGAGTGTTTTACTACGTATTATCCATACATTAAGTCATTGAAGGTCGTCCTACTAGCTTCCAAGTCTTAGGAAGTTTGCTGAAGTTGCTAACAATGTCTCTGTGCAGATGTTTGTGTGGACATCTGTTCCTCCACATCTTGCCTAGTTAGTATCTGCAATTGCAATTGCCAGATTGTACATAAATTTGTAGAGTTCTGAGGTGACTCCCTATGAGGTGGCTCAACATTGTTTGTATCCCTATTCAGAATAAAGTTTCAGTTCTACACATTCTCATGAACAGTTGGTGCTTGATTTGCTTCACATTTTGGTCATTTTGAGTAGGATGTGTAACATAATCTCACTGTCATTTCAGTATGACACTGTGGTGACATAGGGTGAGGAACTATCTGTTGTCAGGGCGTGGTGCTGCATTATTTTCAGAACTTTGGTTCCATATTTTAATAAGACTGTGTTTTCTTATTTTTGAGTTTTAAGGGCTCTTTTTACATTTTATTTTAATAAGTTTTATTATTAAAAACCTTGCAAATAAAAACATCACACCCCAAAAAATGAAACAGAACCAAATTAAAATAGAAACAAATTCTATTCAACTTGTGAATCTTCACATTCAGTTTTTTACTTTTAGTATTGATTATACTTTATGTACTCATCCACCATCAAAACAAAAATAATAAATCCAGGACAAAATTAGAGCTAGAAAAACTATTAGCTTTGTATCTTCTCTTATAACCAGTATCTACGTTATATATAATGTTTATCTGAAATGTACATGAATAATGTATATGCCCAGGGTATATATTTTAGATAAAATATATGTCTCCTGTGTATTTTAGATAACAGGAATCTTTGGGAAATATTTCCACCCTCTGTTTTGTTTTTTTCATCATTATTTTTCAAAATTTTCAGGCAAAATGTTGGAGCCTAACATCTCATTTCATTCATAGGCGACACATTTCATGTTGCATCAAAAAAACCAGTGCCACATCCAAAGTGGTCTAGATTTTTCTCCTGTGTTCTCACATTTTCTCTTTTGGTGGCTTATTTTTAAATTTATTTTTCACTTTAAATTAATATTCAGAAAAGAATGCAAAGTCCACATCTAGGTTTCATGTTTTAAGTATGATAGCCAGCTGTTTTAACATTTTTTGAAAATACTCTTTTCTTCACCACATTGCCTTTGCCTCTTTGTCAAATTTCAGTTGTCTCTACTTATCTTCCTTCTTTTATAGGCTCCCTGTGCTGCCCATTGTGATCTATTTATTCTCTTTTCTGTTGTCACATTGCCTTAACACTATAGCATCGTAGTATGTGTTACATTGAGTACTAATAGTGTTCCAACCCATTTTATTATTTTTGTTCCATAGTGATCTGTCTGCTATTATGTGTCTTTTGCTTCTGCATACAACATTCTAATCATTTCTTCACTGCTTTCAAAATTACATGCTGGTGCTTGATTTGAGCTTGCATTCTCTTTCTCCCTTTAACATTTTAATACCTCTCCTTTTCCTTTCCTACTCCCAAACTTGTGATATAAATAAGCATTCTTTTCTAAGACCACATGTGTTTCATCCATTTGTGGCAGGAATATAAATGTCCATGTCTTTGAGGAAGGGTGTGGTCATAAGACAGAAATAATATTTAAAGATTTTTACGGTTAAATTACTCACTATTGAAGCATAAAGCAGCTTTGTGACTATGATACTGTTTAGTTTTGCTTCTTGGGACAAACTAAAAAGGAAGAACTTATTTAAATTGCTGATATCTTCAGGTCAATGAATACTGATGGTGCTTTTCAAAATGTTACGATACTTCATTCTGACCGTTATAGTTCATGATGATGAATCAATGTCATTTATATTTGAAAATGAATGTTAACATTTGACACTTATTATACTCCACCAAGTCAGTTAAAGTTACAGTGATTTTGAGCAAAAAGAAACTTATCTGATAAAATCCTTGTGAACTTTCCGTATCTATATTTGTTAACATATAGACATACACATAGAAATGTATCAAATGTATCAAAGCAAATATGTATTAGGAGAAGCTTATTTTCACATGTAAACAGTATAAATTATCATATGAATCCCTCTCTATTTCTAGTATAGGTATATATGTATATTCATATAGATAGATACATATAGACACACTTACCTTGTTTCTACTATTCGGCTAAACTCTTCATATTTTAATCTTCACATAATATTTTGAGGAAGGAAATAAAAATGTCTTCATTTACATTTCATGCCTTAGAATCAGTAACTTTGGGAGTAAACATTTCTCTGTTTCTAATAATGTGTACATTGTAATACCCAAATGAAAATTACGCTCATTTTACAGTTAAGTGTTTATACACTTTACCAAGGTGCCTATTAAGAAAACACATTTCTTATATCCAAATGGGGAGCACCTCAAAACAAAATCCTGAAAAGACAACGAAGGAAAGAAATACAGAAGAGACAAAGAGTCACATTGCAATTTTCTCTATCTTGTCCTGCTAATTTGGGAGCAGGAGGCTTGGTGCCCTAACGTCTCAACAGCATTGGCACCGAATCAAGTGTTTTGCTCTCTCTCTCTCTCTCTGAACAATTGTTTTGTCTTTTTTAAAATCACAACTTCAGAAGGTAAGACTTTGAAAGGAGGTGATCACAGAAACCCAGACCACCCTGATTCTCAGAGCTGGTGTGATTTCTTCTGTTATATTCAGCATTACACTGAAATACACCTTCTGGAACTGCTGTACCAACTCATCGCCAATTTGATGAATTAAAAGTATTGAAACTTGGTCCAAGACTTTGAAGGCATAACGGAAGTAGTTATCACCAGTCCAGAATCAAGAAGTCATTTGATCTGTGTTCCTTTTAAGGGACTGAGCAGAATTTCATTCTATGTCATTTCTGGCTTTTTGTGCCTGCTGGAATTCAGTGGGTTGTGGTCCCATCAATGATCCCCTGTTTTGGTCTCTGAACATGCATTACATACCTAAGAAACAATTCAGAGGTCTTTAAATCTTGTGAACTTACAAAATATGTGGGACAAGTGGATTTTGCATACTAGTCTGTCTTTACCTTTGACAATCACCTGACATCTTTTGAACAAGTCTTTTGTGCTTGACACTATGTCTTAGCTATGTGTCAATTTTGTAGATAGTTTTAGCCAGGGGAAAAAACAGCTCAGTTACAATGTCTACATTACATTTGTCAGAATAGGGTCAAAGAAAGAACAATTTCACTACAGGCTGCTCGGTTTCTGTTACATTCTGGCTGTACAATGTATTAATTGTTCATATACAAATGCACGATAAGCTTCTAGTAAATGGGGATAACAATAGTGAATTTTATCAAACTTTATGGGGACAATAAAAAGTGTTTATACTTAGAATACAGAGCTAGGTACTTAAAACTGTTTTTCCACTTGCTCTCTGTGCTAGCTCTGACAAGTCAGGGTTGGAGAAACTTGAGAAGTAACATCTCTACCACTCCTCTTGCTTCCATTCTTAGCATGTTGCATAGAATGTGCATTATCATGTTGTGAAGCTAGAGTAGTATGGCTAAGTTATAAAAAATAAAACACATAAAAATCATTGTTAAAAGAATCAGTCCATTGCAAAAAAAATTGGCAAAATTGATTTGTGAAGGTTTTTTGTTTGTTTGTTTGTTTTTAACCTTTTATCAGTAGAGGGATATAAAATAGATACTTTGCTTCCTTGAACTAAAACGTACTGTTGGACCAATCTTTCTGATCAGCCTTGACTCCTCTTTAACCTATACTGTTTCTGTGTCCTCATGTCCTGGCTCTGGATTGCTCTGGATTTCAAGATTCTTGAGGCTCTGAGCCCCTTTTGCCTCATAACTTCTCATTGGAATTTTTCAAATAGACTTAAAGTTTGTTAACCTTCTTAAGAATTTCACACTGATGTATGCTTGGTAGTTGTGAAGAAAGACACCAGTGAGGCCTAGTTTTCTATATCCCTGGCTATTGTGAGCTTGAGTTCTTGAGCTTCAGATGTCTCCAAACTGTGACCAGCTCACGCTTAGCTTTGTTCATGGGTTCACCTCACACCATAGGCCTTCAATTAGCTCACCTTCCCTGGCCTGTTGGGGGAACAAGCAGGCTTCTTTTTAAGCAACAAAAGTGGATATGAAAACTGTAGGCTGTTTCTATAAATATGTCAGTTCAGTTCTTGGTTCAGTACTTTTTTCATTATAATTTGATAAAAAAAAAAATGGGCCCTTTGGAAGAAGATCCTTCTGTTTCAGATGTTATTGCATCTTGATCTTTTGGGCTTCTGAATGAAAATCAACTTTTTTGTCTTAAAAGTCCATGTCTCCCATAGCATTACAATCATTATTTTATATTTAGAATTTATTTCTTCTTTATACAAATATGTTGGATTTTCAAGTCTGGAATCTGGAAGTGGTTAAAAAAAGGGGAGAACCTAACAGATGTAGGTAGGAGATGGGGGCTCCTACAATGCATGTCATATGTGTACAGAATTGTCAACAAACAATAAAAGTTTAAAGATGTCCTTACAGGACTTGAAAATGTCTCCATGAAGAGAAATTGTGTTTTAGGGCTCTGATCCATAATCTGGTTTCTAAGTGATATTAGGATTATCTACTGGGAGAGTTGTAATAGGTCGATTAAGGTAAAGTTCTGGTCAAGAGAATGGACTCTAGGACATGTTTGGAGACCTCATAACCCAGTTGGGTTGGCCAACGACCTGGCCAAAGGGTCATCCCTAGAAAAGCAGGTTTATTCTAAGGCATGCTAAAGGTGTAGGTGAGGTAAGAAGTGCTTCAATGAGACAGTTTATTTTTCACCCCCTTGAGCTTCAGGGAAAAAAAGAGGCAACTGTTAAAGTAATAAATGAAAATAACCATATTATAACTAAAGCAGAATAATTACTATATTCTACTTTATTTCTTCAGACAAGTTTATGTTTGGTTAAAATCTTTGACTTAAATCTGATTACTTAAACACATTAGTCTACATTTTTGATCAAAGTGAGCCATCTCATTTTGATTTTGGTAGCAATGATAATTATTATTTAGTTGAGTGATTTAATTATTTAGTTAATTTATAGAGTTATGAGTTCATGACAAGAAACAGGAGCACAACTGATGTCAGGCAGGATAGCACACATCTGTAATCCCAACACTTGGAAAGCTGAGGCAGAAGGATCAGGAATATGTATGTATATATGTATGTATGTATGCATATGTATGTATGTTTATATCAGTATGTATATATATGTATCTATATATACATTCCTGATATATATATCATAATACTATCTCAAAGTAAAGTTAATAATAAAAAAGCTTAAAAACATAAAATCCCCAACATATCACAAGAGCATATCCCATCAAAGAGGGCCCAGGTGGAAGGCAGGGCTGGGCTGAGGTCCTCACATCAGGAGGTATCTAGTCCTTCACCCATGTCCTAACGGACATGTGTATCCTCTGGAGGTCTCAGCGAGCTCATCCCTGAAGCTTGGACTGTGGCTCTTTGTTTCTTTCTGTCACGGTAGTATTCGAGTCATAGGGCAGAGTGACCCTTTCAGCATGGGTGTAAATCCCCTCCATCTGTGTCACTGTTAAGCTCTCTTTAACAACTCCTAACAGTCCTCCTTGTGGTACCTCTGGTTGACAGGCCCTGTTCTTCCCTCTGCTGCTTGTCTCTTTTTATCAAGACCCGAATTATGTCTCAACTCTAAATGATGCTCTGTTTGGGTGTCTCTAGAGGATCTAAAGTGAAAAATGACGACTCCGTTCTCTCCAGTACCATACGCCGTTGTTTACGTATCTTTTTTGGAATTTATTACACAGTGCCTTGTATTATAGTGATGTATGCATCTTTACTGTCTCAGCAGCTATTTTATAATCTCACAAAGCTAAAGATCTTGTATTTCACTTTTATATCCCTTCACCATCCCACAGAGCCCTTGGCTCATAATAAACAGTCAATACTTTCTGGATGAATTAATCACATAGCATTAACCCCTATACCATGGATATGATTTAAACATGGATTCTAATGCTAATATAATTCATATTCAGGCATTTAGTTTTTAAAGGTAGTAAATATCCTAAGTAGGTATGAAAAAACCTGTGAGGAAACAAGCTCAAATTTGTTAATGTTGTGAAAGACTCCTCCAAGGTACATTGCTTAGAACAGGTTACACCAGTTTTGCTATAAAATAGGTCAATAATCAAATAGCCTAGCATATGAGCTCAGTGTTAAGATGTTTTTTTTTTGTTGTTGTTTCGAGTCATTTATTCAACATTGAAATAAATAAATGCAGCTGCTTGTAGTGTAAATGCTGTTTATATCTAGAACACATTAACCCTCAGTTAAAATCATCAAAGTTATAAATATAGTTTGTTTTGAGTTTTCTATAAATAAAGAAAAGGATATTATGATTCCTCCCTTTCCTTATTTGAAACCCAGTTTGTAATTAGCTATTGCACATGTCCATATTCTTTTTTTTACTTTTTAAATATATTTATACTTTTATAAATTGCAGTTTATTCACTTTATATCCCTGCAGTAGCCCCATCCCTCATCCCCTCCCAATCCCATCCTCCCTCCCTCTTCTCCTCCCATGCCCCTTCCCAAGTCTACTGATAAGGGAGGTCCTCCTCCTCCCCTTCCATCTGACCCTAGCCTACCAGGTCCCATCAGAATTGGCTGCATTATCTTCCTTTGTGGCCTGGCAAGGCTGCTCCCCCCTTAGGAGGAGGTGATCAAAGAGCCAGCCACTGAGTTCATGTCAGAGACAGTTCCTGTTCCCATTACTAGGGAACCCCTTTGGAGACTGAGATGCCATGGACTACATCTGTGTAGGGGTTCTAGGTTGTCTCCATGCATGGTTCATGTTCTTAAGAGGCAACCTAAATGTTTAACTACAAACTATGAAGTGATTAATGTTTTGCACACTAGATCTCAATTGTTTATGGGCCTATGTGAAATTAATGGAAATTAGACAGTGTTTTAAAAAACATTTTAGGGGAGCATCTCTTTCTTAAGTACAATAATAAGTACTTAATGAATAAATGACCCAGTTTTGTATAATATGAACCCAAATAGCAGTGCTCTAATATGATATAAAATTAGATAGAGAGAAGTTATATACATTTTATTTATTTTTGTTTGTTTGGTTGGTTTTGGTGTTACTTAAGATAGGGTTTCTCTGTATAGCCTTGGCTGTCCTGGAACTCACTCTGTAGACCAGACTGGCCTCAAATTCACAGAGATTGACTTGCCTCTAACTCTCTGAGTATGGGGATTAAGGATGTGCACCACCATGCCTGGCTATATGTTTCAAAATGTGATAGAGTTTGCTATTCTTATGCAGGATCAGAGTTCAATTTCTATCTGTGTTAGGGGCCTCACAACCTTCTGAAAATCCAGTTCCAAAAGATCTAATGCCCTCTTATGGTCTCTTCAGAAACTGTACTTGCATATATATGGACATACACACATACACACACATGTAAATACAAATATGTTTTTAAATGACCTCCTACTGAAAGGTTTTATTTTAGATATTTGTAACACCATTAAATGTTTAGCCACAGAGGATAAAGATGCAACCAGTCCTGATGAGACCTGATAGGCTAGGGTCAGATATAAAGGGAGGAGGACCTCCCTTATCAGTGGACTAGGGGAGGGGCATAGGCTAAGAAGAGGGAGGGAGGGCAAGATTGGGAGCAGATGAGGGAGGGTCCACAGCTGGAATACAAATTGAATAAATTGTAATAGATGATGATAATAATAATAATAAACTATAAAAAATAAAAAAGAAGGGAAAAAGACCACTTCTTCACTGTTATTATTTTTTCTGTTTATCTATTTCATTCAAAATACAAAGTTGTATCTAATAGCTTGCCTTATTTTCTCCTTTATTTTGAAAGAATGCTTTGAGTTCCCATTGCATATGAAATGCTATGCTAGGGGCAATAGAGATGGCTCAGGGATAAGGACCCCACACTTCTCTTGCAGAGGTTCAGAGTTCAATTCCTAGCACCCATGTTATTTGGCCACCAATTGCCTGCAACTGTATCTTCAGGAACATCTGATGCCTCTGGCTTCTGTGGGCCCCTGAACTCACACATACATACCCTCACACAAATAAACATAACCACAATTAGACAAAATGCCAACACACACGCACATACATACTACAATATTTAAAAAAAAAAACAAATAAATGAGAGTGATGGAGACTCTATAGGTATATCTTGATGCCTTCAATCAAACTAAAGGAAGGAAGACAGGTGACCTATATCACTCACCAGCTTTTTACCCTGAGATAGTTTCTCAGGAGTCCCAGGAGTTAGGCCAACAGAAGGTGTGTCTCTGTGACCCTCCTGCATCCCCCTCTGCCTGACCCCAGCACTGGGGCTGCAGTTGTGTTTTACTCGGGTCCTGAAGATTTGAATTTAGTCTTCATGCATGCACTGAAAGTGTTCTTACCCATAGATCCCTCTCCCCTAGTCCTTTTCTCTTTTCTTATTCCTTCTGTTTTCTAATAACAAATAGCCTGAGAAAGGTTCTGATATACATAACCTTCCTTAAGACTCAGATGTTGAGGATGGAATGATATGTATTAGGTCACTCTTTGATCATCTTTTCAGCTCTATTACTTTTACAATGAAATACTTTCAATAATGCTATTTTATCTATATAAATTTTTCCAAAGCAAATGTGTATGTCTTGACTTTATTTCTGAGCAAGAAAAAATAGCTCACTGGATGCTATGACTTAGATTTCCTTATGCACAATATTATATTGAAGAAAGGATATAGTCTGCACATTTGTATAGATTAATTATTGAATATATTGTTATTTTTGCAGATGCATGTCAGCCTCCCTTTGATACTGAGCCACAGAGGACACTGGCAAAACTCTATGTGTGCCTTTTGATGAGCTGTTAATAAAACATAAATAGTTAGCTTGAAATATCTTCTTTAACTTATCTTGCACCATTTTTAGAATATTAAAACACTCACAATCAATGGAGCAGCCTTGCCAGGCCACAGAGGAAGACAATGCAGTCAGTCCTGATGAGAACTGATAAGCTAGGGTCAGATGGAAGGGGAGGAGGACCTCCTCTATCAGTGGACTTGGAGAGGGGCATGGAAAGAGATGAAGGAAGGAGGGTGGGATTCGGAGGGAATGAGGGAGGTTGCTATATCTGGAATACAAAACGAATAAACTGTAATTACTATAAAAATTAATTAAAATTATAGGACAGGTAGTTGCATTTAACCACAGGCCTTCTCAGCTGTCAGAATGCAAATAAAACTTTTAATAGAATGTTGTTTCTATGGCTTAGAATTTAAAACTGCCTCATTTATTATATATAACACATCTCCTTTTTTATCAAGCTTCTGACTGAATTCAGTCTCCCACATCCTAAAATGCTAGTTTTTATAATGCTGCCGTCTCATCTCATATGGATGTTTTCATTGAGGCTTATTTGTAAAACACAGATCTAGTCTTGTAATACGTAGGTGGGTTGCTATGATTCAAGAATGCCATTCTTGATTATGCTTTTATCAATTGTTTGCAAGCACCAAAATGGACAATGGAAGCTTTGTGGTCACTCTGTATTCAGCCAAGATAATTCTAGTAAAACTCTGGTAACTCTCCCTAGAATGAAATGAATGTGAAATAGTACTTCTTTTTTTTTTTTTTTTCTTGTTTCACTCATGTCCTTACAGTGGGCTTTTCACTGTTTTTTATGTTGCAGATTGAAAATGTTGATGTCTGCCTTAGTTTTCTAGCAGCCCGAGGAGTAAATGTTCAAGGTCTATCTGCTGAAGGTAAGACACTGTATCATGGTCATAAATGGCATCAGGAATTCTGAAACAGTTTTCTTAGTGTTTCAAATATAGTGCTGGTGTGCAGACCTCTTTAGTGAATGAAGGAAATTTATTGATGCATAAAGCAAACATGGTGGCTAGTTGTATTAGTATATTATTTCGGTATTTTTGCATTTTCTAGAATTGCTATTTATGTTAATGTGGGGGATGGAGATGAACATCAACATATTACTAACACATATGTTGAATCAACATATTACTAATACAGAGATTATTAACTTTGTAAATAGATGGATAGATTTATATGCATGACAATACCTGTATATAAATATCTGTTAACAATGTAATTCAGGGACAAATGTTTTGCCACTAATGTTTCTATGATATGATTAAGGTAATAATGAACAGTCAAATGTGTGTAAGCTTGTGTACATGACAACAAGATCTTAAATGCTTAGAATGAGAGTATTACTAAGTACTATTTATAAATATGTTGAGATTATTAAATGTCAGACTGACAATTAAGTTTTTATCTTTTTATTGTAACTATTATAATTTATTTACAATTTATTCAATTTGTATCTGGGCTGTGGCCCCTCCCTTGTCTCCTCCCACTCCCATTCTCTCTCTCTCTCTCTCTCTCTCTCTCTCTCTCTCTCTCTCTCTCTCTCTCTCTCTCTCTCTCTCTCTCTCTTCCCTTCTGTGCCCTTTCCCTAGTCCACTGATAGGGAGGTCCTCCTCTTCTCTCTGACCCTAGCCTATCAGGTCTCTCAGAACTGGCTGCATTGTCTTCCTCTGTGGTCTGGCAAGACTGCACTCCCCAGGGAGAGGTGACTAGAGTTGTGGTGACAATTTTAATTAAAATTATACTAAAGTATAATATGTCAACATGAAAAAAGTTTTTTTTTCATTTGTTTCTGTGCTCAAAAACTTTCTCTCATACAAAGGTGACATTTTCAAAACTCCAACATACATAGTACAACTTTTGCCAAAATCAAATGAAGTGATGCTTCTATTCCTGCATTCTCCCCCCCCCCCATCACCCAACATTGCTACATACTTCTTTCCTTCCCTTCGTATATTTGTGTATTTGTTTTATTATTATGTATATTTATCAAATGAGATAAGAAAGTTTTTTGTCTAACTGGGCTATTACTAAAATAGCTAGTCCTAAGTATGAAGTGTTTTTACAGTATTATTAGGAAATATTCACAAAATTTTACTAAACAGTAAAATCAACTACAAGAATTTGAAACCTGCACTAGTGACAATAATTGCTAATGTCTTTAATTTTTTAATGGATACTAGAAAATACTTTAAACATTTAACTTTTCCTGTAACTGATTTGCTTTAAAAGTGTTTTCTGTGACTAAAATTACAAATATTGAACAGTTTTAAGTTTTTAAAATTTCTTTTTACTGGAATAGAAAGGCTGTGACTTTTTGCAATATAATAGATATTTAACAAACTATTTTACTTTCTCAGTTTTCTCCATATTTTAATTTTTCATTATGCTTTTATATATACATGAAACAAACACTATATTGTATAATTCATTTAGCTATTCAGTATCTAATAGGCTGAGATTAAAATCTAACTGGTTCAATTACATAGAACAGAATTTGAATAAAATTCCTCCCTGACTGGATTTTGCTGTATAAGTAGCTAAAAGCAGGCAAGAAATGTTTCCATTGTTTTATATCTATTGGATATCACACAGCACTGTTTAGTAATACAAAACTACTTATTTGGCTAATTCTTAAAAAATATATGCATTGCTAAAAATGCATTCCAAATTAGGAATACTTATAATAAACCTGGGGTGGAAGAATCTTTTGTATAAAATCACTTAAGTTGATAGGGAGAAATTAATCACTTTTTCTCACTGTGGGCTCATTGATCAAAATGACTGTCAGACATTATGAGAATGTATAAAATTATAAGGAATGTCTAAAGTTAAAAAAGGGGGGGAAGTCAATCCAAGGTATCCCTTAATGAATTCAACTATATTACACAGTCAGGGTTAGCAAAACCACTGAGCTTGTTAATGTACCTATACTCCAGAAGGAGAGGGCATGGCACCTCAGGGGAGAATTTTTAATTTTATTTATATAGAATGACCGTATTTATGGAGCCTCATTTTAGGTTTAACGTACATCACTTTTCCTGGTCATAGGGTTATAACTTCAGAAGAAAAAGAGTGTGGCATGGGGACATGGTGGGGGTGTTATGTGACAATAGTTGGAAGAAGAGAATGAGTGTAGATACGGTCAAAATATTTTGTGTACTTGTGTGAAGTTTTCAACTTATATATAAGTATTATTAAAAATAACCTTTTTGTTGTAGCTGAACTTGGGTATCTAGTGAGATTGGAAAATCTCGTACAGAAACCCTATATGTTTCCGTTAATATTTATTAAATAAGTCCCTTAAGGTTATATAAGCAAAATCAGTGTTATTCAGTAGCAAATAAATTAAATAAAAGAAACACTGTTGTTTAAACAAACAAAGAAGTGTTTCACCTAAAAAAAAAATGACCAAAGAGCAGGCCAATCAGTTCATGTCAGAGACAATCCCTGTTCCCATTCCTGTGGAACCCACTTGGACAATGAGCTGCCAGGGGCTACATCTGTGCAGGGGTTCTAGGTTATCTCTATGCATGGTAGTTGGTTGGAGTATCAGTCTCAGGAAAGACCCCTCTGCTCAGATATTTTTTGGTTCTGTTGCTCTCCTTGTGGAGCTCCTGTCCTCTTCAGTTCTTACTATTTCCCACTTCTTTCGTAAGATTCCCTGCGCTCTGCCCAAACCACAGAGGAAGACAATGTAGCCACTCCTGATGAGACCTAATGGACTGGCATCAGAAGGAAGGAAAAGAAGACCTCCCCTAGCAATGGACTTGGGGAGGGGCATGCATGGAGAAGGGGGAGGAAGGGAGGAACTGGGAGTGGAGGAGGGAGCTACAGGGGGATACAAAGTGAATAAAGTGTAATTAATAAAACAAATTATATGACATGTGCTCTTGAAGACCGGTTCATATGTCCAAAAATGTGACCAGGCTGGCTCATAATAATTTGGAAAGAATGTTGATTGCTGTAAACCCCATTTGATCTTAGGAGATGTACCCACAACACCAGTATTTGTAAGTGCAAGATGATGCTCATTTAAGTAGTATCATTTCTCCATAGCCAACTCTATGTGGTCAACAGCTATGTGCACTTGGGAGGGAAACTGTGTAAAATCAAATGGTCACTCCAAGGCAGTGAACACATCCTCTTCTAAAAACAAGGAAAACCACAACCCTTAGAGCATCTTTGTTTAGTGGAATTTGTTCCTTCTTCTCCTCTACTCTCTGTGATATCTCAAGCGACTTTGTAATGCTGGCAGAGCTGAGAAATTCAGAGTCAACTAAAACTGTGAATGAGAGGAACCAACTTGTATTTTTGGCCTCATAGGTATGGCTTAAGAGAATGACATCTAGACATCGGTTCACACAGGAAAAAAAATCAATCCAATTCATGTGACCGTGTTTTACATTTTTCTATTTGATACAGAAATAAGAAATGGAAACTTAAAAGCCATTCTAGGGCTGTTTTTCAGCTTGTCTCGCTACAAGCAGCAGCAGCACCGTCAGCAGCAGTATTACCAGTCCCTGGTGGAACTTCAGCAGCGAGTGACACACACTGGTCCTCAGTCGGAAGGCAGTCAGGCCAAACCCCTGCAAGATATGCAGTCCAGGTAAGGAAGGGAGGCAGGGAATGCATTGGAAATGAGTTTGTTTATGTGCGGTTTGATTTTTTTTAAGTTATTGTGAGTTTAAAATTGTCCTTATGTGCTTTTATTTTCATGTGACCCAGATACGTGACTTGTAGAAGAAAGGTCTCAAACGCTTCTCTTTGGATCTGACAATAAAGGCCTATCACATTTTTAGGACACACAATTTTGTTTATTTTCTAATGGTGACTTTTGTCTATCTAACCGTATAAGATGTCCTTGGTAGAAGCAATGTGGTGTGGTTTCTTCCTCCAGTTAGTTAGAAAGGCAAACGGGATAGACATCAGAAGAGGAAGAAAACAGGGAACAAGACAGGAGCCTACCAGGAATGGTCCCTGAAAGATTCTGCCCAGCAGTGTATCAAAGCAGATGCTGAGACTCATAACCAAACTTTGGGCAGAGTGCAGGGAATCTTATGAAAGAAGGGGGAGATAGTAAGACCTGGAGGGGACAGGAGCCCCACAAGGAGAGCAACAGAACCAAAAAATGCAGGCACAGGGGTCTTTTCTGAGACTGATACTCCAACCAGGAAGCATGCATGAAGATAACCTAAAACCCCTGCACAGCTCAATCTCCAAGTGGGTTCCCTAGTAAGGATCTCCCCTATCAGTGGACTTGGGAGGGTCATGGGAGAAGAGGGAAGAAGGACAGGATTGGGAGGGGACAATGGAAGAGGCTACAGCTGGGATACAAAGTGAATAAATTGTAAAATAAATAGATGAGATTTAATCATTAAAGCTCACTTTTAGAATGTGGGACAAGATTGGATCCCAAGTCCACTTATTCCAAACTATGAAATCTAAGCAGCTTTGGTATTAGTTTATTTTCTCATGTTGTAATAACAAATCCTGACAAAAACAACTTAAAGGAGGAAGGCTTACTTTGGATTGCATCTTGAAGTCAATGCTATTATAGCAGAGAAGTCAAGGAGCTTGAGGAAAAGGCTCAGGCAGTATCCACAATCAGGAATGGGTGAGTGTTCCATGCCCATACTCACTGTACTGCCTGCATTCAGCAGAGTCCAGCATCCCCACATGGGGATTTGTCCTACCCACAGTTAAAATGGGTCTTCCTATATGAATTAACCCAGACGAAATCATCCCTTACAGACATGCAGAGGCTGAACAATCCTTCAGAAATTCACTGAGAGACCTGTCACCCTGTGATGACAGCTACTTTTGATAGGTAGTACTCAGCCTTCCATGACATCCCTATGCTTAGTCCCCTTACTTGCTAAAGAAAATAAAATGTAATGTCAGAAGCTTGCATAGAAAGTCATATGTAGATGTATATAATACTGAGCCTGCCTGGCAGGTCCTCCTTTCCTCCATTGAGTCTTGTAAGTGGTCCTTAGTATTGGACCACATTAGTCCACATTAACAAGCTGCTTTTGCTCAGGCTAATGTTTCTCTGTAGTGTGGCTTGGCTAAAACTCTAGTTGGTACTTGGACTGTTCTTTAAATACTGTCGGATTTAAAGACTGTAGTCTTCCCATCCCCACTGAATATTGATCCTCACATTTCTTTTTCCAAATTCTGATCACCTTCTAAATTAAAATTTATTTTTCCACACTCATTATTTCTTGTTGTTAATGTCACCATTTAGAAAGTAAATATAACAACATTTTTTTTCTTTTCGTTTTATAATAGATTTTAATGAAATGTAACAACAACTCAGTATTGCTTCTCTTTCCAATTTAGGTAAGAAGACATTATAGTTACACTTGTAAAAACACAAAAAAAGACAGTTGTCACAGGTTCTTGGTAATGCATGAAGCTTTGAAAGTTAAGTCAAAGAAGTTGAGAAAAGAGTAGTTGTTGACAATACTGAGAAAAATATGAGTGAGAGGGAAGTAGAGAGAGAATGGTTAATGATACAGGTGTAGATGGACAGGAGTAATAATTTTTTTTAATTTATTTATTTTTATATCAATCACAGGTTAGGTACTTTGAATCCCAGGTGTAACCCCTCCCTCATTCCCTCCCACCCTCCCACACCCTCCCTCATCTCCCTCCTCCCCACCCCCTTCAAGTCCACCACCAGGGGAGGACCTCCTCCCCTTCCATCCAACCCCAGCTTATCCTGTCTCCTCAGGGCTGGCTGCAATGTCCTCCCCTGGCATCTAGCCAGTCTGTCGCTCCCCGGCTTGTATGGGGGAGGGTCAAAGAGTCAGCCATCAAGATCATGACTGAAACAGTCCCTGTTTCCCTGAATAGGGTCTTCAGTCCTACACCGAGTTATCATGGGCCCCATCTGTGTGGGGGTTCCAGGCCACATCGACACCTGATCCTTGATTGTAGAAACTGTCTCATACAAGACCCCTGTGCCCTGCTCAGTTTGGTCTTTGTGTAGCTCTTGTTCTCCCCAAGTCTCACCAATCTGCCAGAGACTTGATAGCGAGTCTTAATATCTGTTCTGATACATCGCTACATTGAACTCCCCAGAGGAACTCTTTGGCATGCTCCTGTCCTCTTGCTTGTTTTCTCCTCACTGTCCATCCCATTTGTCCATTAAAACAAGCATTGATCATACCAACCTGGGTCCTCCTTCCTGTATATCCTCTCAGGGTGTGTAGATTTCAGCACAACCTTCCTATCCTATAGGTCTATGTAAGTGAGTATATACCATATGTTTCTTTCTGTTTTTGGGATACCTCACTCAGGATGATCGTTTCCAGGTCCCACCATTTGCCTGCAAATTTCATGATTTCCTCCTTTTTAATTGCTGAGTAGGATTCCATTGTGTAAAAGTACCACAATTTCTGTATCCATTCCTCAACTGAGGGACATCTGGGTTGTTTCCAGGTTCTGGCTATTACAAATAAAGCAGCCATGAACATGGTTGAGCAAATGTCCTTGTTGTGTACTTCAGCATCTTTTGGATATATGCCTAAGAGTGGTATAGCTGGGTCTTGAGGAATCACTATTCCTAATTGTCTAAGAAAGCGCCAAATTGATTTCCAGAGTGGTTGTACAAGTTTGCATTCCCACCAGCAATGGAGGAGGGTTCCTCTTTCTCCACAACCTCTCCAGCATGCTTTGTCACTAGAGTTTTTGATCTTAGCTATTCTGGAGGGTGTAAGGTGAAATCTCAGAGTCGTTTTGATTTGCATCTCTCTGATGGCTAAGGACGTTGAGCATTTCTTTAAGTGTTTTTCTGCCATTCTATAATCCTCTACAGTCAGTTCTCTTTTTAGCTCCATACCCCATTTTTTAATTGGATTATTTGGT
>CM053766.1:62565132-62575673 GCA_028658305.1 Pachyuromys duprasi
CCAGGGGCTGTGCACCACGGTCTGAGATGATATTTGGGGCACACACAGTGGGTTTGGGTTGGTGTGCATCTGCTGTATGCAGGCCTATCTGAAATGGTGCCCTGAGGCCTTCTCTGTCTGGCCTGTGGACACACACACCCACACAGGAACTGAGGTTTTTGCTGTCGGATGCATGCAGCGTTAGCCCTCAGTGTGCAGTCTGGTCAAGGTGGTCCCCGATCCTCTCAGTCTGTGGTGTTTCTAGCGATGGGTGCGCGCCCGCCGTACACCCGTGGGTTGAGGCAGAAATCGGGTTCCTCCCAGGCCCACTGGCTGACTCACACACAGACTGAGTTTTTGCTGGCTGAGATGTGTGGCGCGAGCCCGCAGTGTGCGGACTGGTCAAAATGGTCCCCCAACCCACTCAGTCTGGGGTAGTTCCGGCGATTGGTGAGCGCCTGCCATCCACCCGTGGGTTGAGGCAGAACTCGAGTTCCTCCCAGGCCCGCCGGCCGACTCACACACTGACTGAGTTTTTGTTGGCAGAAGCTTGTGCATGCCTGCAGTCTGCAGACTGATCAAAATGGTCCCCCAACCATCTCAGTCTGCGGTGGTTCCCACGATAGGTGTGAGCTTGCAGCACACCGGCGGGTTGAAGCAGAACCCGGGTGCAGTGTGTGCTCGCAGTGTGCAGTTCAGTGAAAACGGTGCCCAGTTCCTCCTGAGACTGCCCGCGAGACTGTGTGATCCAGTCTATTAGTGCGGGCGCTCAGCGTGGCTGCTCGTTCAGATCAGAGCTGTTTGCCGCTGGTCACCCGGAGATTTTTCCAGGTAATAACTGGGTGTCCCTAGGGTTTTCCCACTTGATTTTCTCACCGTAGGAGTTCCGCTCACCTGGCAATCACAAATGCTGGCGTTTTAGGTCCTAGAGTTCAGTCTCCTGGTCGCTGCGTTGTTTCTACTCTCCTACTCCTCAGACACAGTGTTCTCTCGTGGCAGCCATCTTGGATTCTCTCCGAGTAATAATTTCTAATGTTTAATAGCTCACATGATAACTGATTGAATAATTCGAAATAGCTAGTACAGAAGATTTTCCACGTTCCTAACATAAAATTTTATTTATTGCTGAATAATATTCCATTGTATAGATATACCACAACTTCTGTATCCATTCCTGAACTGAGGGTCATCTGGGTTGTTTCCAGCTTCTGGCTATTACAAATAAAGCTGCTATAAACATGGTTGAGCAAATGTCCTTGTTGTATACTTGAGCATCTTTTGGATATATGCCTAGGAGTGGTATAGCTGGATCTTGAGGTAGCGCTATTATTCCTACTTGTCTGAGAAAGCACCAGATTGATTTCCAATGTGGTTATACAAGTTTACATTCCCACCAGCAATGGAGAAGGGTTCCCCTTTATCCACGTCCTCTCCAGCATGTGTTATCACTTGAGTTTTTTTTTTATCTTAGCCATTCTGATGGGTTTAAGGTGAAATCTCAGGGTTGTTTTAATTTGCATTTTCTTGATGACTAAAGACATTGAGCATTTCTTTTAAGTGTTTCTCCACAATTTGATATTCCTCTATTGAGAATTTTGTTTAGCTCTGTACCCCATTTTTAATTGGATTAATTGATTTTTTGCTATTTAACTTCTTTAGTTCTTTATATATTCTGGATATTAACCCTCTGTCAGATAGAGGGTTGGTGAAAATCCTTTCCCAATCTGTAGGCAGTCATTTTGTTCTGACGACAGTGTCCTTTGATTTACAGAAGCTTTTCAGTTTCCTGAGGTCCCATTTACTGATTGTTGCTCTTAGAGCCTGTGCTGTTGGTGTTCTGTTCAGGAAGTTGTCTCCTGTGCCAATGAGTTTAAGGCTTTTCGTCACTTTTTCTTCTAACAGGTTTAGTGTGTCTTATTTTATATTGAGGTCTTTGATCCACTTGGACTTTAGTTTTGTGCAGGATATAAACAAGGAAATCATGAAATTTGCAGGCAAATGGTGGTAAGTGGAAAAGACCATGCTGAGTGAGGTATCCCAGAAGCAGAAAGGCACACAGGGTATATACTCACTCATAAGTGGATATTAGATGTAGAATATAGGATAAACATACTAAAATCTGTATATCTAAAGAAACTAATCAAGGAGGACTCTGGCTAAGATGCTCAATACCCGTTCAGAAAGGCGAAGAGGATGGACATCAGAAGAGGGAGAAAACAGGGAACAGGACAGGAGCCTACCACAGAGGGCCTCTGAAAGGCTCTACCCTGTAGGGTATCAAAGCAGATGCTGAGACTTATAGCCAAACTTTGGGCAGAGTGCAGGGAATCTTATGAAAGAAGGGGGAGATAGTAAGACCTGGAGAGGACAGAAGCTCCACAAGGAGAGCAACAGAACCAGAACATCTGGGCACAGGGGTCTTTTCTGAGACTGATACTCCAACCAAGGACCATTGATGGAGATAACCTAGAACCCCTGCACAGATGTAGCCCATGGCAGTTCAGTGTCCAAGCGGTTGGGAACAGGGACTGTCACTGACATGAACTGATTGGTCTGCTCTTTGATCACTCCCCCTGAGAAGGGAGCAGCCTTACCAGGCCACTGTAAGACAGTGCAGCCACTCCTGATGAGACCTGATAGACTAGGATCAGAAGGAAGGAGAGGAAGACCTCCCCTATCAGTGGACTTGGGGAAGGGCATAGGTGGAGAAGAGGTAGGGAGGGTGGGATTTGGAGGGGAGGAGGGAGGGAGCTACAGGAGCAATACAAAGTGAATAAACTATAGTTAATAAAAAGAAATATAAATAAATAAATAAAAAGGAAAAACTTATTTCTGTCTAATGTGATAAACAGGCCATTTACCCTAACCTAATGCTTATGAAATGTATGCAAGTAATGAATACTCACACCATACTCCACAAGTGTGCAAATGCTATGTGTCAATTTAAATTGCAAATGTTAAAGGGGAAATAATTGAAAAAGTGTTATAGTTAAAAGTTTGAAGCCTTTAAAAATTAATTTTAAATAATTGTCAACAATCATCATCACTCATGTTAATTAAAATACACATTTTGGGTTACTCATAACATTCAGCTCTCATTTGTCTCAATGTGGCACTTAGAATAAAGAGAGATTATCGAGTGTGCAGAAAAATCCGTGTTTTCTATAGTAGATCTTGTATCATGCCCTGTCTATCTAGTCTATATAGATTCTATGCCAATCTTCTTTTTCCATGCTGTGCATGATAATCACTACTGCTGCTATTGCTGCCTGTGTCCATAGTTCCGTTTCTGATTTTGGATGTGATTTCTGCATTCAAAATACTACAAACAGATTTCCAAAACTGTTACCGTCTGGAGCATTGTTAAAAAAAAATAAGAAGAAAGGAAGGAAGGAAGGAAGGAAGGAAGGAAGGAAGGAAGGAAGGAGAAAGAAAGAAAGCAGGCAGCATGAATGAAGTTCTTTTGCCTTGTAATGTCACTGACAGCTGAAAGCCATTCATGACTTGCTCTCATTTCTTCTGTTATGTTTTGCTTAGAAGAGCCAAAAAAGATAACAGATTAAGTATTCGGAAAGGACACATCTAATTTACAATAAATAGCACAGTGTATTTATTTGGTTTTAATTAGAGTCTAATAAATATATTGATAGCATGACTAATCTAACAACAACAAAAAAACAAAACCCCACTCTTGTGGCTGAAGGGATGGCTCTTAGGACCTACATTCATTTCTGAGCATATGAATTCAACCAGTAATACCAAGTTAGTGAATGGATTAGTTTTCTGTAGACCATCTTGTAAGATATAGTAATCAAGAAGATAATAAGTTATTCCAATCTAGTTGATATGGGTTGTTAAGATGATAGCATACAGGAAAGCCCTTTTTGTTTACCAAAAAGTTTAAAAATAAAAAAAGAGGAGATTTTATTTATTTAATTATGTAATCACTTTATAGCCTGATACTTTCAGAGTCCCACTCTCATGACCCCTCTCTGCACTCCAGCCACTCTTTCTTCTCAGAGAAAGGAAGGCCCTACAAGGGTACCAACACACCCTGGCACCTCAAGAACAGCAGGACTGTTCACCCTCACTGGGGCCTGACAATGCAGTCCAGCTGGGAGAAAGGGATCCAAACGCAGGCAAAAAGTTTGAGCCAAGCCCTGCTCCCATTGTTAGGAGACACACATGAAGAAGAAGCTGCGCAGCTGCTGCATGTGTAGGGGTTGAGGTCCAGCCCATACATGCTCTTTGGAGATTTTTCTTAAAAGTAGTCTTTGTGTTTAATTTCAGTTGAGATGGTCAAAGGACTTCCAACTCTAGTATCAGACGATTGTCAGAATTCACCACCCCATACATCAAATCACGTGAAGAAATGAATTCTGCCTTATAGAACTTAAATGCAAAAACACTGGGCGTGAAATAGAGTTTTAAAACAATATATGTAATTGGATGACACAAGTGGTAAAGGTGTAGCCTTTTTTAAGTCAAAAAATAAAACTGTTTTGAGAACATGGGGGATGGTCAATTGCTTTTCTCAAGTTTATTTTTAGAGGGCAAGTAACAAAGCCATCTACTTCCCATGTGGATGAAGTTTTTATGACTGACAGAACCCCTTGGTGCTTGCTCTGAGTTCCCTGGGAGGCCTCCCAGGCTCCATGACCCTTGCCACACACATTGTCCTAAACGTCCTCTTTCACTGAGGATATTTGCCTTTCAGGGCTCCTCTTCCAGGAATCATTATTTTCTTCAGGGAGATGCACTCTAAAACTGGGATGCTTTTCAGCTTTTTGTCCTGGGGTTATAAATCATGAAATGTATATACGGAGCTTTAATTTGGGATGACAGGGAAGCTTTGGTAATTTAAGCATTCAGGAGCCTGGATTCAATTAGTGACTTCACTCAGGTCTATGTTGTGGTCTATAGTGTGTCCTTTCTTAAGTCAAGGACTCAAAGCTTTAAGAAAAAGGAAACAAGTAGGAAAATTTATGAATCTTAAGAAAACAAAAGCATGATTTTTTTCATCCCTAGGCACACATAAATTAAAGGAAAATTTTCTTTTATGGCAGTTGGGAAACCAAAAAGATTAATGGTATTAATATTAAAAGCAAAGCTGCACATGTGTATGTGTGCATATACTCACACATGTGCACATGCACAGATGTTCATTCGAGTATCTATAATACATATATTTTGTTTGTATGTATGTATCTATTCCATTATTTAAAGACTAGACAGCCACTGACACTTCTGCTGCTCTGCAGACACGTCTCATATTTCAATCTTTTAGTAATATATCCTTTATATTACAGTTAATAAAATATTACTCTACCATTAATTTTTGTTCATCTGTTTGCTCATTGTCTTTTGATTCACAGTGAATGCTATTACCAGTTTTCTTCTTTATTTTTACTTATTACAATTTATTCACTTTGTATTCCAGCTGTAGCCCCTTCCTTCATATCCTCTGGGTCCCCCCTGCTACATCCCTCCCCTAGCCTACTAAGAGTGAGGTCCCCCTCCCTTACTATCTGACCCTAGCTGATCAGGTCTCTCCAGGACTGTCTGAATCCTCTTTGTCTGTAGCCTAGTAAGGCCACCTCACCAGAGGCAGGTGATCAAAGAGCAGGTAACCAAGTTCATGCCAGTTATGGCCTCTCCTCCCCTTACTAGAGAATGCATTTGGAGACTGAACTGCCCATGAGCTACATCTGAGCAAGGGGTCTAGGTCCTCTCCATGCATGGTCCTTGGTTGATTCACCAGTCTCTGTATGCTCCCAGGGGCCCAGATTTTATGGCTCTATTGGTCTCCTTGTGGAGCTTCTGTACCCCCTCCAAATCTTTCTCTGTCTCCTCCTTCTTTTATAAGACTCCCTGCACTCTGCCCAAAATTTGGCTATGAGTCACAGCATCTGCTTCAATACCCTGATGGGTAGAGTCTTTCAGAGGCCCTCTGTGGAAGGCTTCTGTCTTGTTTCCTGTCTTCTACTTCCAATTTCTATCCTGTTTGCCTTTCTGAATGAGGATTGAGCCTTTAATTTATCTAGTAGAAATTTATTATGCTTTCAATATGTCCCAGACAATGATGTAGTCATGAGGACCCCATCCTAATAATAAACTAGAACAGTTTCTTAAAAATCAACAAAATATGTCATAATTCCTTGGCAGGTGAAGAAAAATAAATTAAAAAAGAAAATTAATATATAGGACTTGTATTTTTATAAATCTAAGTAAAAATACTCAGTAAAGGCCTTGCCAGGTAATGACCATGGCTTAGTATAGAACGTACTGTTTGGTTATCTCAGAGTATTGTCAGTTTTGTTCTAAGAAGAGAAAAAGGCCAGTTTTGCTGGATCTGACTGTCCCTCCAGAGTCAGAACTTTTGCTTTCATCCCTCGCACACTGGGAAGCGATTGTGTCCCTTGAGAATACAGAAGCAGCAGCAGTAAGGGTGCCTGTTGCATTGAGTGTAAAGGGAGGGTGGTGATAGTGGAGACACGGGAAAAGCTTGTCCTGTGGCAGGTGGAGAAAGAAGGTTGAATTCTGATTGTGGTCTGAAGGCAGTATCAGTAGGTTAAGGAGACAGAGTTGCAGTAGAACAAGTGACTAGAAAGGAGGTTCTAGAATTGGCATTAACTGTGAGAACTAAGGTGTTTCTTAGTACCAAAATGAAAATACATGTAGTAAGAGTGGGTTTGATAGTGAGAAAATAATTAATTCAATTATCCACATATCAGTTTTGGAATGTTTGTAAGAAGATTAAGGTAATTAAGAGAACGGAGTTTATGAGTCAAAAATAGTTTACAGATATACATTATGGAGACGTAGTATATAGTTATGAAACCCTGTGAGGCTAGATGGTATAAATCACCAAGAGCTATGCATGAATGTAGAGAACTTGGGTCAAGAGCTCACCAATGTTTATAGAGATCAGAAATATAATTGGCCCTCAAAGAGGAAATCCACGAATCTCATTACAAACTAGGACCCAAACAGGAGAAGTCGGTATTTAGGAAGGAAGTGAAGAAAATATTGTAAGAAGAAATAATGGCGGGTATTGCATTTTTGATATCTTCCTCCATGATTTAGTCACCTTTCTAATAGTCTGTATCTGTATTCTGTCCTTAAAAGCCATCACAGAACCATGGGACACGGGCATTAATCTCACTTTCCAGTGAAGGAAACTGAAAATGGACAGATCAGTCTAACTTGGCAAAGTTTCACAGAGACTAATCTTTTAAGTCGGATCCAGGAAATGTTCCCCAGAGTTGTGTTTCCTAAATATGTCAGCAGGAACTCTGCTGCTTGGAGCCTGGCAGGCAGACAGGCCAAGAACTGTAGAGTGGCCTAGGAAAGACAACTGACAATATCAGTGAGGTCTGTGCTGTGGAGGCTACATTGGCATCTGTCAGTAGGAATTAAGATGAGGAAGGGGAGGAAAAAACAAGAGTGTTACTATAAATTAAAATACAGGAAAGGAATAATACTACTGCCATTGCACTTTGTGCCTCTAGCTTTTTCACTGGTTATCTTTGCAAATGTATATAATGAGGCATCATCTTTATCTCCTATTCAGTATTTTTTAATTATCTTTGTATTCCCCACCACGTAAAACATGATAGAACACCTCTGCTCAGTTTCCCCCGCCCCGTCCAAACATACTATTTCCTCTTATTGTTTGGTGGGGTTTTTTATACTTTTGTTTTGTTTTGTTTTCAGTAGTCACAAGATTAATTAGTATATGTTTTGCGGATTATTATCACATGTGTCTAGCATAGATTGATTTGAAAGTTGAAACCAACATTTCTATTTGATACACATACATATCAAAAATATATTCAGAATTAAGAATATATTTGGCTCTTTCTTTGTCAAGCTGTTTAAGCATTGACAGACTGTTTGATATTTATTTACATTTGGTCATGAAGTTGCAGACAACTTTGAATATTGGCCAGAGTTCATTTTAAAATCATTTGGGATGGACCATTTCAAATCAGTAAAGGCTTCCTTGCATGCCAGGATTTTTCTTCAGCATTCCTCTACTTATTTTGGTTCACTAAATGTATTTTAAAATCCCTTGTTCATTGGTTGCTCATAGCCTTTATTTATTTTTTGAAGTTATGAATTTAACTCTTTATTATATCTATATTAAATGGTATCATATTAGAGAAAATGAATAACAAATACCTTTGAATTTCAGCAGGTATGGGGCAATCATTCTGGTTTCTAAGATTTTTGTTTTACAAAAATCACAATCATTTAACTGCTTCCTGTGTTTAGAAAAATATAACTGTCTTCTATACACTGGTCTTTCAAAAGACCTGTCAATATCTATATCTGTATGCATGTTTGTGTGTGTGTGTGTGTGTGCGTGTGTGTGTTTGAGACATGGTCTCATATAATCTAGGCTATATACACTAGTCTAGTTTTACACTTATGTAGCTGAGATTCTACCTTCCAAATTCTGGGATTTCAGGTATGCACAATCATAACTGAATCTATATCATTCTCTAATGGGTAAAGTGTGTATTATTGTAGAGCTATTTAAAAAGTTTCCCACAGGATGTTTTATTTATATATTTTACAAACATGTTTCCATATACTAGAAATTTGGTTTCATTCATATTTTATTTTTTGTTCTCAAATCATAAACATATAGACTTGATTATATGACTTGAAATGTTGTGTTCTGTAAATTTATTACAGTGTAATGTTTTCTCATGAATGGTCTTCCCCAAAATTTCAACTTGTTGGCTTAAGATGGAAAATGCAGCCATCTGTAAAACTCTAATAACCCTGCCTGGTGACTGCTGCACTATGCTTGCATCATTAACTTCATTTGGAAGACCAAGCTGTAACCAGAGATCCAGTGGGTGAATACAGAATCCAGCCTAGAGGAACAAACCTTTAGCAACTAAAGCAATCTCACTCATGAGAATTTAATCTTCTATCTCTATTATAAAGCTTGATTTCAGTATTTCCTTCTTCACGTTCTTCTCTCGGTACTTCTGCTCTTATCTTGCCTTTGTTTGTTTCCAAACTCTTTCTGATTAACCTCCTTTTTGTTAATTATTATTATTATTATTTTAATCTTTTGAATGTAAAGAAATAGCTTAGTCTATTTCTAGAGTTTAATTTATTTTTAAGGTGGTTGTGCTTTAACAAGTATTTGTAATTAAACTCTCAGTGTGTAAGATGTAATTTTACTATGCACTGAAAATTGTAGGTGAAAAAATAGCTACAAAACAACAGAGGATTTTATGAAATCTGAGTAAGAGTATGAGTATGAAAGAAAGCATTGCAGAAATGTGATTTATGATGACACAGCAAGGGAAATGTGAACCTAGTTTCCGAGCTTCTTATATCTCGAGGTTCAATGCTCCAAAATAGCAAAAGACTTGATACTTCTAGATCTTACCCAGAGATCTGTCTCTTTAGTTACTGTTTTGAGATCTCACAAAAGCAGACCTTGCAGGTGGCCTCATTAACTATCTGAAGAAGTTGAAGATACAGATAAAGTTATAATCCGTGTTCATGACATATTCTGCTAATGGGGTAAATTATCATTGTAACTTGTCTCGAATGCCATGAGACATTCAGCTACTAAAAAGAAGCATGTGTGGTGGAAGCTGAGTTTCTGATTCACTCGTGGTTTAGTAAATTCTTAGCAAAACTTGAGCGTGTGCCCACTGTGTTTCAGCACATATTCTGAAGTGCAAAGAACAGCAAAATGTCTTACTGTTTTTCCTCATTTGAAGGAACCTATATTGCTTGAAGATCCAAAAGATGTGATTGTTGAAGCTGTTCTCTTTTTCTACAACCAATTAGTTTGTCAATTATCATTTTACAAAAGTTTGCAAAGGTCTTGCATAGGAATAACCTTTTATAGTAAAGGAAGATTCTTGATTTTAAAATAATCTTACATGCTCCCCCTTTTTTTTTGTTTTAACCACATTGAATCTATTGAATCATACAGCCTTTCAGAAAAGAACTTACCCTTCCTCCCTAGCACCATCAGTTGCCAATAGCTTTTCAGCTATAGCTAGGGTTTTTCTCAATTGAAAAAGTATTACAGCATTGTTCTGCTTTCAACTTGGTCCAGGATCTGATGGCATTTAAGACTGATGAATTAAAGGAAACATCAAGTTATAGATCTTGGAATTGCTACATCTAAAGAGCTGAGACTTATATTCTGAACATTGAATAAAATTGTTCTAGAACATTTTTAGTAATGGAGAAATGAATTTTGGAGGTCACAAACATTAATGACTAAGGGAATCTAACAGGGAGAATAATCTTTTATTCATTCTACACTAGAAACATTTTTTTTCTACCTATGAAAAAAGGTGTTAGAGATTCTTGGTAACTGGGGTAGACTACATTTCTATTTTTGTTGACTAACTGGTTGATGATACATTTTAATAGGAAAAAAGAGAATACAATGATGGAATCAAGTGAAGGTAAAGAGAAAGCAGATGTGATAAAAAGAAAAAGTATATCTTTTTTTTCTTTTTTGTAAATTAATTTATTTATTTTTGTATCAATCACAGGTTAGGTACTTTGCA
>CM053766.1:62575773-62596956 GCA_028658305.1 Pachyuromys duprasi
AGATATTAAGACTCGCGATCAAGCCTTTGGCAGAGGGCGAGAAGTGATGATAGAAATGGAGGAGGTTGGTGAGACTTGGGGAGAACAAGAGCTCCACAAAGACCAAACTGAGCAGGGCACGGGGATCTTGTATGAGACGGTTTCTACAACCAAGGACCACGTGTGGATGTGGCCTGGAACCCCTGCTCAGATGGGGCCCATGATAGCTCGCTGTCAGACTGAAGACGCTAGTGAGGGAAACAGGGACTGTTTCAGTCATGAACTTGGTGGCTGACTCTTTGACCCTCCCCCATACATGCTGGGGAGTGACAGACTGGTATATCTTTGGCCTTTGGCATTTTGAGATTTTATTGAGCCTTCTACAGTGTTACTATGGATTTGTAGAGGTGAAAGGGATAATAAACAGGCTTGGGAACATTAACTTAACAGTGTTTTATTAAATGAGACAACAGAAGAAGAGGGGTTTACTCTGGGAAAGTATAGAAAACAAAGAGAACAGAGAACTCAACGCAGAACCCTGGATGTCACAGACTTCAGTGAATAAGGAAATTTAACAGAGGATGTCTATTATTCATTCTATACCAGAACAGCTTTTTCTACCTATTAAAGGCAAACTGCATTGTCAAAAAATGCCTTATCTTTTGCAGTACTTTAGTCCTTTCAACTGCATAAAGCATAAATCAGCATACAATGCTTCAGTGCAGGTCAAGGCTCTTTAGGGGTTCATTTTTTTAACTTCAGGACCTAAAAGTAAATAATTTCCTTTGATATTGGAAAGAGGACTCACTTTAGAGGCCAAGAAGTATCAGACATTGACCTGAAAGGACCATGCTGGTTAACTCTTGAGCAAGAATACTGTAATGAACTTGAAAGAGCAATTCTCAATTTCATACAGAAAAACGAAAAAACCCAGAATTGCTAAAACAATCCTGTACAATAACAGATCTTCTGGAGGTATCTCCATCCTTCATCTTAAGCTGTACTATAGAGCAACAGTCATAAAAACTGCATGCTACTGGCATAGAAACAAAATGATGGATCAATGGAATCAAATAGAAGACCTAGAAATAAACCCACACATGTACAGATACCTGACTTTTGACAAAGAAGCCAAAACAATACAATAGAAAAAAAATAGCATCTTAAACAAATGGTGCTGGTCTAACTGGATCTCTACATGTAGAAAAATGCAAGGAGATCCATATTTATCACCCTGCACAAAACTAAAGTCTAAGTGGATCAAAGACCTCAACATAAAACCAGATACACTAAATCTGTTAGAAGAAAGAGTGAGGAAAAGACTTGAACTCATTGGCACAGGAGACAACTTCCTGAACAGAATAACAACAGCACAGGTTCTAAGGTCAACAATCAATAAATGGGACCTCATGAAACTGAAAAGTTTCTGTAAAGTAAAGGACACTGTCATCAGAACAAAGCAACAGCTTATGGATTAGGAAAGGATCTTCACCAACCCTTTATCTGATAGAGGGTTAATATCCATA
Source organism: Pachyuromys duprasi (assembly GCA_028658305.1). Taxonomy (NCBI): domain Eukaryota; kingdom Metazoa; phylum Chordata; class Mammalia; order Rodentia; family Muridae; genus Pachyuromys; species Pachyuromys duprasi. Next base: position 62,577,279 of record CM053766.1, read on the forward strand.
ATATATAAAGAACTAAAGAAGTTAAAAAGCAATAAACCAAGTAATCCAATTTAAAAAATGGGGTACAGAGCTAAACAGAGAATTCTCAATAGAGGACTGTCAAATGCTCAATGTCCTTAGTCATCAGGGAATTACAAATCAAAATGACCCTGAAATTTCACCTTACACTCATCAAAATGGCTAAGATAAAAAATTCAGGTGACATCACATGCTGGAGAAGATGTGGAGAAAGGGGAACCCTCCTCCATTGCTGGTGGGAATGTAAACTTGTACAACCACTCTGGAAATCAATCTGGCACTTTCTCAGACAATTAGGAATAGTGCTACCTCAAGATTCAGCTATACCACTCCTAGGCATATATCCAAAAGATACTCAAGTACACAACAAGGACATTTGCTCAACCATGTTTGTAGCAGCTTTATTTGTAATAGCTATAAGCTGGAAACAACTTAGATGCCCCTCAGTGTAGGAATGGATACAGAAATTGTGGTACATCTACACAATGAAATACTACTCAGCTATTTAAGAAAAGGACATCATGAAATTTGCAGGAAAATGGTGGGAACTAGAAAGCATCATCTTGAATGAGGTATTCCAGAAGCAGAAAGACTGCTTTTGTATATACTTACTCATATGTGGATATTAGCCACATAATATAGGGTAAACATACTAAAATCTATAGTCCTAAAGAAGCTAAACAACAAGGAAGACCCTAGGGAAGATGCTCAATCCTCATTCAGAAGAACAAGCAAGATAGGCATCAGAAGCAGAAGACAGGGAGCAGGACAGGAGCCTAGCACAGACAGCCTCTGAAAGACTCCACTAATGGAGGCATCGAAGAAGAGGTTGAGACTCATATCAAATTTTGGGCAGACAGCAGAGAATCTTAGGAAAGAAGGGGGAAAAAGAAAGATCTGAAGGGGACAAGACTCCAACAGCAGACCAACAGAGCTATAAAAACTGAGTCCTGGGAGCTCTGAAGAGAATGATACCCCAACCAAAGACAATGCATTGAGAGGACCTAAAACCCCAGCTCTGATATAGCCCATAGACTCAGTCTCCAAGTGGGGTCCCTAGTAAGGAAAGTAGGGACATTCTCTGGCATGCACTCAGTGACAGGCTCTCTAATCACCTCCCCCAGTAGGGGGAGGGGGATGCAGCCATGCCAGGCTACAGAAAGAAAATGCAGCCAGTCCTGATGAGACCTGATAAGCTAGGGTCAGATAGAAAGGAAGAAGGTTCACCCCTATCAGGGGACTAGGGGAGGGGCAAAGGGGTAGAAGAGGGAGGGAGGATGAGATTGGGAGGAGATGAAGGAGGGAAAAACAGCCCGTATACAAATTGAATAAATTATAATAAATGACAATAATAAGAAAAAAAAGAATACTGTAACGTCAAAAGTAACTGGTACCTAACATGAGATCTGGTTTGGGGAAGATAATGAAGCACAGGGAGACAGGGTCATTTTTTGAGAAATAATGTTATGTTCTTCAGGGTCCATCAGAATTTTAGACCCTTCGGGAATTCTTCAGTATGAATATGAATTCTATCACGTTAGTTTCAGTTTTTAAGACATATTTGTCCCAGTCTCTCATTCTCAGTGATGTGTAACTAAACTCTCTTTAAAAAAAAAATCATTTACAGTGAGATATGGTACGAAAGCATACCTGCAGGCAGAGAGCTGTCTAAATAATAAATAAATAAATCTTTTAAAAAGTTTTGTGTTCATAAAGTTATCAACCTCATTTTAGCAGATGAGGAAACAGGCAGAGAGATTAGGTGTGGAATGAGCCAGCCAGAGTGGTCCACCAACAGAGTCTGAGTTATGAGTGATGCATTAGCTCTCTACTCCTGGAAGTCTGATTTATTCATCCACAGTAAATATTTCACATATTACTCTCTGCCCACCTACCTTGTATTGTCATGTTTCTATATCAAAGCTTGAAATTAGTGTAGTTTTCATTATATATCCAACCGTACATTTCATGAAGAAACCATAAATTAATATACATGGTTTTAGAGGCTGTATTTCTGTAAGTAAAGTGTCATTTATTGACATTTAATTGCAATTTTAATAGATTAAACCTTTTGAGTGTTGTATTAATACATGGCCAGTGGTTACTAAGGACCTTTTTCATGATCTGTGCGTTGTTTTTTTCATTAATGCAAAAATTCTTATCATAAGGAGTCACACATCCCAATAATTATACATATTCTTTACTTTAAATATTTATGAATGCAGACTTTGGGCACAATGCCAGAAACCTTACAGAAGAAGAGGGAGCTAGAAAGACCTAGAGCAGACAGGAACTCCACAAGGAGAATAACAGAGCCAAAATACCTGGGCCCAGGGGAGGGCTGCAGAGACCTATACTCCAACCAAGGACCTTGCATGGAGAGGACCTAGATCCCCTGGGTTCAGAGCAAGTCCATAGGCTGCTCAGTTTCCAAGTGGGTTTCCTATTAAGGGGAACATGCATTGTCTCTGACACGAACTCAGTGGCTGGCTCTTCGATCACCTTCCCCTGGAGGGTGCAGCATTACCAGGCCACAGAGGAAGATGATGCAGCCAGCCTTGATGAGACCTGATAAGCTAAAGTCAGATAGAGGAGGAGGACATCCCCTCTCAGTGGACTAGGGGAGAGGCATAGGGGGAGAAGAGGCAGGGTGGGTAGGCCTGGGAGGAGATGAGACGAGAGAGGGGATTGCAGCAGTGATACAGAGAGAATAAAATAAATAAGTAAGTAAATAAATAAATACATAGATGGAAATTTTAAAACAAAAAAACCACTTATGAATAGAAAGTATCTATCTTATTTAGTAACTTTTCCTCAAAGCATTCTTGTGATTAAAAAGAGTGATTAAAATGAGCTCATAGGCTAATGTGGAAGCAAGCTTTGTTATACAGAGAAAATAATGGAGGCCCTGTTAAAAATGTCGTTGTATGAGGTGGGAGTTAAGACTGTATATTTTTTATGAGTCCCAGGTGATGCCAGGGGGATTGCTTACTTTTTTTGTTATAAAAACACCAGGAGAATGAGACAGTGTAATAAACGTGAGGATCAAAGGAGAGCTTAGGATCAGGCTCTGACTTATGTAAATTTCTAACAGCTTGACTGTCTGCAGTGATTGACAGGGAAAGGGAGAATTATTTCCTGAACATACATGAGCAAATCATAATCCTATGAATAAGAACAAAAATTAGAAGAAACACATTGGAACTTTAGAGAAGACAAATGATGTATTTGTTGTTGTAGTTGGTGATCATGAAGATCATGTGGCCATGAAAATCTTTCAGATACTTGATAATAGTGTTGTGGTATAAAGTTAATTCTCAAGATTTACTTGGAATCTTAGTCAGAAGGAAAGAGAGAACACTGTTTGAAGAAAGGAGATGTATTCTGTGCAGAGAAAAATCAGGCCTTTAAGAGTCAAGGGAAGGGGTGCAATGAAAATAAGAGAAGCAGACAAGAGTGGCAGTGCACAGCTCTGATAATTGTGAAAAACAGAGAGCTTGCTTGATTCCAAAACATTAGAAAGCAATGGAAATTAATAAATCCCTGATGTTCAAGACGATGATGACCTCACATATCTTTGTAATGGAGCTTGCTTGTCACCTCTTTCATTAGGACACCGACAGAGTCCAGCCTGAGCTAACTAGCATGTTACAGGCCAGCCTGAGCTATTTAGTGTGATCTTGCCTCAGTAAGACAAAGAGGGAAAAAAAGGGATAATAGCTTCTCAAAGGAAAGAGATGAATGGAAATGCCAAATGTCATCGAGTTAAATGAAGTAAGAGGTGTTGGTACAAAAGAAGTAAGCATGCAAAATATTCTTTCACAGTATGTCAGAGATACAGCTATGAAACCAAAAGACTTTGGCTAAATCACTTAATGTTGCTGGAATTTACTATTGCCTTTTTGTAACTGAATGTCCAGAATTCTGTTATTTCTTTAAAAATTATTTATAGAAATGATGAGCTAGCTTTGTTACTGGAAAGCCCATCATTTTGTTATCATCTTCACTGATCTTGTCTGTTTCCAGTGTGGGAACTATAAGAAAGAATGCCTATCCCTTCCAGGTCTTACCATCTCCCCCTTCTTTCATATGATTTCCTGCACTCTGCCCAAAGTTTGGTTATGAGTCTCAGCATCTGCTTTGATACTCTACTGGGTAGAGTTTTTCAGAGGGCCTCTCCTGTTCCCAGTCTTCTATTTCAGATGTCTATCCTGTTTGCCCTTCTGAATAAGGATTAAGCTTCTTCCCAGGGTCCTCCTTGTTTTTTAGCTTCTTTAGAAATATACATTTTAGTATAATTATCCTATATTATATGTCTGATATCCACTTACAAGTGAGTATATACCATGTGTGTCTTTCTTTTTCTGGGATACCTTACTCAGGATGATCTTTTCCATCCATTTGCCTGCAAATTTCATGATTTCTTTGTTTTAATAGCTGAGTAGTATTCCATTGTGTAAATGTGCCACAATTTCTGTATCTATTCTTTCGTTGAGGGACATCTAGCCTGTTTCCAGATTCTGGCTATTATGAATGAAGCTGCTATGAACATAGAGATCAATAGAGCCAAAAAATCTGGGCACTGGACCATGCCTGTAGAGAACACAGAGCCTCTGCTCAGATGTAGTCCATGGGCATCTCATTCTCCATATGGGTTCCCTAGTAAGGAGAGCAGAGGCTGTCACTGGCATGAACTCAGTTGCCTGCTCTTTGATCACTTCCTCAAGGCCAGTTAGCCTTACTAGGTCACAGAGAAAGAGGATCTAGACAGTCCTAATGAAACCTGATAGGTTAGGGTCAGTTAGGGAAGGGGGACATCCCCTATCAGTGGGCTGGTGTGTGGGGGTAACATTGGGGTGAGAAGAGGGAGGGAAGGTGGGATCAGGAGGATATGAGAGAGGGGGCTACAGCCAGGATGCGAAGTGAATAAATTGTAATAAATAATAAAATAAAGTAAAAATTAAAGAAAGAGTTCCTAAATTGTAGGTGGTCCTCCTCCTAGAGGATTTGCAAGTTAACTGTCAAAATCACAAGGGACTTCTTCAACTTGCTTGCTTTTTAAATTTTATTTGTATTCATTTAATTTCGATCTGATTGCATTGAAATGACTTATTCTTTTTCACTTATTCTATGATTTTGTTGACACCAAAGTAGCTTGGCCTCTTGCATCAGTTCATGCTTTAGTTAAAATATAGATTGTTTTGGACACGAATAGCAATGCATAAAGTAGTGAATCTGAAAAACATGTACTCTGTCAGCATGAAAATGCCCTCCATATGAGAATGTGTTCCCTTTATGTAAGGCCACCTCGCCTTACCACTGGTTGGTTCAGAGGAGTGAGAACGCCTAGCACATCTACGCTACTTTAAGGTCCTTGTAACTGCTAAAGACTGTTTATGTCCTCTATGTGCCATGATGTAAAGGAACAACAATTCCCTCGGGAAGTGATTTTCCACGAAGGCTACCATGGTTATGCCAAAAGGCTCTTGGATCTATTGAATCTAATTCATTTTTCTTTTCCTAAACACTGTCTCTTCAACTTTTAGCCATGCAGACATCAGTTTAAGGTACAAATTTGCTCTTTGTGGATCATGTGTTACTCTTCAAAACTTGGTCTAAGTAAGGATTTCTTATATTTATTTGAGCTATTTTTTTTTAATGGGTGTGTGGCTAGTGGGATCTATCAGTGAAAAGGGGCACTGGTTCACAGATTTGAAGACCTCCTAAATTCAAACCCCTAACCCTACAGGTAATTAGAAAGAGCCAATCCTGAAATTATCTTCTAATATCACGTGTGTACTATGGCATGAATGAGCCTGCAAACACACACACACACGCACACACACACTAAAATAAATTGTTAAATATAATTCAATAATGCTCAATCATCATCAGATATTTTAAGGATTTTCTTTTGCCAGAACTTAACTCTATTTAATTTTCAACTTTTGTACACAGCTTTCTTTAAATATTTTATTTTAAAATATTTTATTTTAAATTTCTTTAAAAAAGTGTGCAGTATTAGGTATCAACAGTAACATATGAGTCGTAAACTCAGTTTTTAATGAATTGATTTTCAAAATATTTGGTTTAAAATAACAAATTAAAGTTGGCCAAATTCTCATCTCATGTTCATCCTTTCACTGCTCTGGAGAAAGAAATCTTAGCCTATAAATGTAACTTTATTTAATGTTTTCACAGTAAGTTAAAGGTTAAGCTTCTAAAAGATAAAATAATATTATTAAGTATTCATGATGTCTAATGCCTCACAAAGTAACTTTAAAGTCAGCAGTGAGACATTTTGCTCTAAAGGGTGTGCTGCGTCATTTCACGGGGCATTCATAATTGAAGCTCACCGCATATGTGTTGCATTACCATACTTTTCCAATTAATTTGTTCTTTATATATGTTTATCTGTGTTTCAATTGCATTTCATTAACTCATAACTTTCTTGTAAGTTTGAACTTTCTTTCCATGTTCAAAGAATCCCTTTAATTCAATTTCTCTGTTTCTCCTCATACAGTCTGACAGCCAGATATGCAGCTCAGTGTAATCACAGTGGAATTGCAACCAGTCAGAAAAAGCCTACTAGGTCAGTTCATGTCTCTAATCTGTTGTTTGTTAGTTATATGCAAGTAAATGCCAGTGATATTCTGTCCAGCCACTCTACATTTTCTAAAACACGAAACACTTCTAAGAGTACTAAGTTTAGAGCACCCAATTCTTCCGAGCAGATTTCCATCTGGAGACTTTGGGATAAGTGAGTTAGGTGCATAAGTGGGTTTAGAGGTTTGACTTAGAGTGAGATTTAGTAGTATGCAATCATGTGCTAGGCAAGGGCTGTGGCCTGTGCTTAGAGTAAGTGAGGAAAAATAACCTTGAAAGTCCTTTGATCTTTTCAAGGTCTCAGAATCTGAAAATCATATGAGATTTTTAACTGTTTCAAAATAGGCAAGTGTGAAGAAATTAAACTAAAATGATATTCTCTATATAATATCTTAAAATTCTGCTTTTGTGGCATGTATTTAAAGATAAATATATATGCCTTTTTACAAAATAATGATATATAAAATGTTGGAAGAGCATTTTTTTGGTTTGTGTTATTGCTAAAAAGGATTAATGGTAGGTCAAGCCCAGTGGATGAAACCAACACAAGAGTTTGCACTCTGATAGGTACTGCTGTATGCACTCCCATGCCCTGAGGAGCTGTCAAATGGTGATTGGTTCACCATGGCTTCAGTCATGTCTCAGGCTGTCCAGTACTTAAGGGCTACTTCTAGTGGCTTGATGACATTGGTCTCTTTCCCTTGCCTTGTTTTTTTTTTTTTTTTACATGAATTTCCTCAATAGTAAATACTTAATCTAGAGAGAAAAAAGTTTAAAATTATTTAATTAATTAAAATTACAATAAATGGAATATAAATCACTATATGTGAGTGAGTACCTTCATAGCTCCTGTAAAGAGGTGAGGACATAAGACATATTCTAAGTCCCTTGTTCTAAGGAATTTTTCTCTGTCACATACTCTTCCTCTCTCTCTCTCTCTCTTTTTAAACTTCATCTCATTTCCCTTTTTATTGGTTTGATGAATGATCTGGAGGCTCTGGCTGCCTGTCAAATTAGGGTAATGAGAAGAGCAAATGTATCTTTTAATTTGTTTTAATTTGTTCTTCTGAGGACTGAGGATCACTTAACTTCATGGGTCATGGTAAAGATTAAAATGCATCTTAATTGCTTTCTAGAAGTGGGTCAAGTTTCATTGCAAACAGGGCAAGTCTGAGGACAAACTGTTTACACACGAGTTTGGAATGAATTTCAAAGTCTACTGTTATGTCTACAGAAATTGCTCTCATATTTATTGGGATTGGGACATTTGGCTCACTTAGTTACTTGACTTCTTCCTGTGGGGAGTAGTCACTGGTACTGTAAATTCCTAGTGTCTGTGGTTATGCTGTTGTAGTTACAACCCCTTGTAGAGCTATCTGAGAAAAGAAATTAAAAGCTGGAGTCATTTGGAAAAGATTCTAATCTTGTATATGACATAACCGCCAACAAGCAAAACAGCTGAAGAGAATATTTATTAGTTGTAGTGTTTAAATGCTACAGTCAAAAATTTGAAACCCTTTACTGCTTGTACATCAATACAGTTCTAATATTTGTATTTTCCTGATGCTCATTGCATTTTGCAGTTCTACTATTATAAGAGATTTATATTTTTAAGGGTTTATTTTCTAAGTCAGGTAGTGTAGTAGAGATGTGTTGAAACCTGGAATGCTAAATAGATTGGCAATTTGGACGTATAAGAGATAAAAAAAAAACCTTAATTGTTTTTTTAATCTGTGAAAAAAAATCAGCATTGTATTTAAGTTTTATATGGACCTATCTTTGTTTTCAAACAGGAATTTTCAGAGCAGTACACAATCTCATCCACACGATGGCAGCACATGCCCACAGTGCTGGCAGGATTCCTATCACATTGTCTCAATAGCGTCAACGCAAGCCCTTAAGTTGTAGGTTTTCATTCATATGCGTTGAGTTTATGCTTCATATATAAAACACTATAGTAATGCAAGCTAAAAACTTAGGGACAGTTTATGAAATAATTGACACATTGAATTTTTAAAGGAAAAACAAAAATAAAATGTAAACTGATCCCAAATGAAACTTAGTAGTAATCTTAAAAAAAAAATACTGTCACGTTACAAACATCAAGCTGTTATGATGATAAGAGACACGGTCTGGGTGGACACGTGACTTGTTCTTCATACACAAAAAGCATTGAGACTGCCTTTACTCTAGGTATATTTCAACTCTCATTCTACTAACAGTGATTTTCTTCCTCTGAGATTAGCATTCTGTTCTTGTCCAATGTGATGAGGTGGCCACAAGTGAAAAAAAAAAATCACCAACACATAGCCCACTTCCTTTTTTGACCAAAAAATGGAAGATTTTTGTCAGACAGCCCAGCTTTATATAATATAATCATGACTTTGGTTATGGCACCATGTTTTAACGTAACCGATTAGCTTAGCTAGTCAATAAATCATTGCTGTTTGCCTTTTGTTCAATAGTGTATCCTTGCCCTTAATTTTCAAGTCTTAGCTAAAACTATGTTTTATACACTGGTAGGAAAGTTTTTACCAACTTCAGATTACTAAGTAATGTGCTAGGAACTCTATAGGGTTAGCTGTCACTGTTATACATATCACTTGTCATATAATTTCATGGTGTTTTTATTATAAACTTTTATTCATCTAGAAAGGACATTTTTATAGTTAAAGGGTACTTTATTTTTAGTTTTTCTATCTTTGGGGAATTCTTATTAAGAAGTAAAACTATATTTTTTGTGACAGCCTCTTACTTTGTATCCAGCTTTTGTCTCTCAAACCATCATTTTCTGCTAAGAAGGTCATAGATGATCCTGTATTGTGGGTTTCCCACTGATTCTCCCTTGTTCACTCTTCCCTTCTCCTTAGTTTCTGAAGTGTACAATAATGATGTAATTTTTCTCATGCTATTTCAGGCTTCCAGGGCCCTCTAGGGTGCCAGCTGCGAGCAGCAGCAACAAGGCTCAGGGAGCCTCCAATCTAAATAGGAGAAGTCAGAGCTTTAACAGCATTGACAAAAACAAGCCTCCAAGTTATGCAAATGGAAACGAAAAAGGTAAGTGTGCACCTCTCACGTGATTCCACCCCAAGTCTAATGTATGTCTTGTGAATTGGCACACTAATTTTTAATTTTTATTTATTTCTTTATTTACTACAGTTTATTCACTTTGTATCTCAACTGTAGTCCCCCTCCCCTCCCAATCCTACCCTCCTTCCCTTTTCTCCATCCATGCCCCTCCCTCAGCCCACTGATAGGGGAGGTCCTCCTCCCATTCCATGTGACCCTAGCCTATCAGGTTTCATCAGGACTGGGTGCATTGTCTTCCTCTGTGGCCTGGTAAGGCTGCACCCCTCTGAGGGGGAGGTGATCAGAGACCCAGCCACTGAGTTCATGTCAGACACAGTCCCTGTTCCCCTTACTAGGGTAACTTGGATAGTGAGCTGCCATGGGCTACATCTCTGCAGCGGTTCTAGGTTATCTCCATGCATGGTCCTTGGTTGGAGAATCAATCTCAGAAAAGATCCCTGTGCCCAGACACTAATTTCAATAGTTGAACAGTGGAGCAGCTTACACATGGGAATTTTGTCAAAGATGTTTCCTAACTCCCCGTCATCATGAATTCCGGTTTCCTTCTGGACCTTCCTCTTCTGCAGAACAGTTCAAGGAAATAAATTCATGTATCTTAAAGTAGATAGTTACAGAGCCAAGCATAAAATCTGTTTCACAAAAATAGTTACGCCAGATGCATATACATAGCATTTTCTTATGCCTTCTACGTTTTATGAAAATGTATCCTGACTTCAAAGCACTGTCTTAAATTGATCTGGATCCTTATGTCAGTTAACATAAATGACGAAGTGTGAGCATTTAAGACTGATGTATCAAAAAGTCACGATGCAGTGAACAGGCTGTGGTAGCCTAAACCTGTAATCCTTGTACTCAGAGGTTAGGGTAGGAGAACTGTCGCATATTTGAGGCCAATGTGGGTTACACAGTAAGTCCCCAAACAGCCAAGATGACAGAGTATGGCCATGTTTCAAAGCAGTAAGAACCACAAGTGGTAGATAATGTTTGTGACAAACATCTGTCTTTGAAAGCAGCAGTAGTTGAAAAAGTTATGACCTCAGCATTACCTAAACATCAAATTACCCATATCTATGTTTTCTTTAAAAAATTACTTAATAGAAATATAAAATCACAAAACGGATGCGCAAGAAGGACAAAAGTATGTGTGCATGAATGATCTATCAGCCCCACAGTTCTCTATGATATGCAAAATGTACATTTTTAAAGGTCCTGGCTAGGAACTTGTCACATTTAGATCAAGGCCCAATAGAATGGATGGATGTGTGGCTCAAGCTTGTATCCTGAGGAAATCAAGAAGTGATGCTTGCAAATACTGTGGCTGTCAGAGCAGTGTTTCCAAATCAGTAAAACTTCCTATTTCTCTCTGCAGTACCCTACCCTATGGAGGACAGTACTAAGAAACTGAGAAGTGGTTCACATGTTTAGTCAGAACTCTTGAGAAGCTTCATTTGAGTAGTTAAACCAAACCTGCACTATTTCACTGCTTGTTTCAATACGTAGTTAGGCAGCATTCCTTTACTCAGACATAAAGTGACAGGTAAAATCATGGACTAGACACTGTACCATGATAATTTTTCCTTTTAACTAAGGCAAGGGTTGGAACATCGTGAACCCCTGAATAGCAAAGCAATGTGTCTTAATATCTGTCACTTAAAAAAAATATCCTCCACTGAAATATGCCCCACTTCTGAGCTCAGAGGTGGTAAGGGGAGAGGAAATAGAGTATGTGTTTTGAAGTCTGGAGCTTTAAAATTAAGAACAAAGTGTCTTCTGTAGACAGAGATTGAGCATTTAATGATTCATAATGACTTTACAAGTTCAAAAGTTTAATCAAAAAAGTTATTGCTGGCATAACTGAGCTTAATTAGCTTTCAGAATATTTTGAAATCCACTTGCTTTTTACATTCCTTATTTACTATCTTAAACCATACCAACGAACAGGTTGAAACAGAAAAAAAACATTCTTTTCAGGGCTCAATCCAAAGGAGATTGAATGATATTTTTATATTGCTTTATATCACATATACAGCTATTTTACAAAACCCAAATTTAATTACTCTTCTTTTACAGACTCAGTAAACTTTAACATTGATTTTTTTCTTATATTTAAGTAAAAGTATATTCTCAAAGGCTTTTACTTTTCTTGGTAAGACAGGACATGGGAAATGGGTATTTCTATATAGAAATAAACATTTCCTTTATTTTGTGACCTTAGAATGTGTTCTATAAGTTCAAACTAATTTTATACTACACAATTTCTAGAGGAGGCTAACAAGCTTATAAGCAGAGGTGTGTTGAATAGACTACCACTATTTAAAACACTCATACTACCATATACATAAATTCATGTTATACTTTTATGGTATGTCTATGATACATATAATACATATATGTATATATGTGATTCCATATAAATATTATATTAGTTTCAACACACACATACATAAAAATACTAGAAAAGACATTTAGAAGTAATCTAGAAGTTTTGATATAGATGAATCATGAAATATTTGTGTTTCTGTAATTTTAAAGTCTTTATTTCTAGTATCTCTAAGTAATATTCCTAAGATGGACAAGCTCTCATCTTCTTCCAAGGATGTTTAAATTCTAATTTATGTATAGAATTGTAACATTAGTACTTAGCAATATTCCCAATTGCCACAAGATGGAGACAGATACTCTACAATGTGTGACCCTATTGCTTCATAGAGAAAGCAGATGGTATGAGGATGTAGTGAATTGACTTTTAGTATAAAGGTAGCTGAAGATTTCAAAACATTTTGAAACATATGGCACTTTTCTCCTTTGGGTTAGGAGGTACCGGAGGAGGGATGTGCAGTCAAAATCCAAATCATGAGGAAATATGGAAGCTATATATTACAGATCATTTTATTTTTAGATTTGTAGACATTTGTTATAAATAAGATGTAGGCATTAAATGTCTATAGATTTCAAATAGGTTTAAGTAGACCACCTGATATCTGCTTTACATGTACATTGCACTTGCTATTTGAGTTATTTATGCCATTTTATAATGACCTTATGCAATTTTAAAGTTCTAATACATTATCTGAAAGTACAAGAACAAACTAATTTTAAGTATTACATCAAAATGAAATATATTCTGTCTCCAAGCAAGGACTACAACCTTTAAATTAGGGTGTTTGGCTTAAGTGTTTTGGTATTAAGGTTTTGTAGTATTTATATGTCTAGTTTCCTTTCTATTGCTGTGGACACCATGAACAAGGAAAGTTACAGAAAGAAGAGTTTAGTAGGAGCTTAAACTTGACAAGGTTAGAGTGCATCATCACGCAGGGAACATGGCAGCAGCAGGTGGAGGGCATGATGTGGAAGCACAGGCTGAGAGCCCCACGTTGACACAACAAGGAGGGAGAGCAAAAGGCAGAAAGAGCTAATGGGGAATCGCATGGGCTTTGGGAGCCTAGAAGCCGACCCCACTGACACACTCCTCCAACCAAGCCACACTGCCTAACCCTTCCCAAACCCTTCCGTCAGCTGGCTACCACACATCCACATAGATGAGTCTGGGGCACTGTTCTCGTCAAACCACCATGTTACATGACATATAAATATTTTAAATTATTTGGGTTTTTGCTTTTATTGGAAATAGACTCTTCTCTCAAACAATACATCCTAACCAAAGGTTCCTCTCCCTCCATCCTTTTAGATCTCCCCCCCCCCCCTATATCTCCTCTCCTCTAGATCCACTCCTCCTACATTTCCTCTTCAGAAAAGAGAAGGCCTCCAAGAGACAAGAGCCAAACAGGGCATTAAAAAAATAAATTAAAAAAGTATTCTATCAGTTAACAAATTAGTCTTGGGTGTGACCAAGAAAGATGACAAATAAATTTTCAACTGTTATAGTTTTATAAGGAGAGAATTTAGGATACATTATTTAAATGTTATAAATTATAAATTTGATGTTTCTTTCTTCTTTGTTATTAGAAATTAAAAACTTTAAGTTTAATAGTTTAAAATGTTTAATCTAGTACTTAAATAAATGGAGTCTACTAATTTAAAGGAATTGTTACTTAAACAGGATGAAGAAAATGCTGAGAATTAATACTCAGAAGTAGCCTGAGACATTGGATTCATTATACTGTTCTACGAATGTTTAAAACATCCCATTTTTTTAAGGTCAAGTATTCTCAGTAGTAGAATCTGGTGTGCCTGAAACCTGTGGTTTCCTTCCAATTTTTCAAAAACACAATATCTCAAAATAAGATATTTTGTTTGAATAATTAACCAAATTAAACATGTAGAAATCTCTAGTATTCGCAATGTGTAATAAAGATGTACTTTTAAGAACAATGTTACTTCCGTAACATTATTTTCCATGAAGGAAAATAAATTGTTCAGATTATGACAGTATTAGTTGATATGATCGGGGTGGAAAGATAAGGGCCGAATTCCAAATGGTGTGACATCTAATGCAATCAGTAGAGAAATACGAACCCTCCTTCAATACCTAATTCAATTTTAACACTAAGGCATTTTCAAAAAAATAAAAAGAGTGCTCATTTTTGAATGAATTAAATTATAACCATGCATTGTAATAAATTATTGCTTGTAGAGATGGCTTTGATAGAAATGTTATACTAGAATGCAATCCCATCTCACTGTTCTATTGAAGCAGAACGTAGGGATGAATTTTGCAGAACAAATGGTGAATTGAAGAAAGAATCTTTTCTTAAACTATTCAGAATCCTTCCCTCTCTTCTCCTGATCACCTGTCTTTCAAAAGCTGACAATGAATAATACAGGACGATATCGGCACTTATCAGAGCTGGTGCACCGTGAAGGAGTGCTCTAGACAAATACGTCCTCTGAAGAAAACCATGTAACTAACCACTAGGAGAAGGATGTCGTGAAAACCACATTAAGACTCATTTGGCTATACATTTTACATCACTTGAGAAACATTAACAAATTAGTTTTGTTTTACAAAATCTGTGCAATGCATTTGAAGGGAATACTGAATAAGTTATTGGAAATGTAAAGTTTCCTTGTTTCGTTTGTGATTTAGCTGTGAGCTATATCTCTGAGTACTGAGCTATAAGCCTGGGTTGCCTGACACAGCTCCTTAGGGAGGAATCTTTTCATGTTGCTAAGAGATATGTGGCGGTACCAGAGGGAATACTACTACTCTGTCTACTCTGTCTCTTTCAAATGGTCACACACTGAATATACACCTTTACTGAGGAGGACAGCATCAGGCATCTTCTAATATGGAACCTTTTATTTAGTGCCACTGTGGAATTAGTAGGATTGATGCCAAAGATCTAGCAACGTTCAGTCTCACTGTTTTAAGCCATTACAGTTAATGTGCATTCTCGCATTAGTTTTCTTTTGAAATTCAGATGCTTATAGTCAGTGAAGCATAAGATATTCCCCTTCAACACATTTTTTCTCATTCTTTCCCACCCTAATCCTTGTAAAATTACTATAAGGAACTAAACTGCTTTCCTTTACTCTCCTCCATAATGTATATGTTTTGAGATTTATTTACTTTCATTTTATGTATATGGCATTTGCCTACATGTGTGTGCATACATCATGTGAATGCCTTGTGCCTGTAAAGGCCAGAAGAAGGCGTTGCAGCCCCTGAAATTGGAATTACAGGTATCTTTGAGCAGCCATGTGGGTGCTCTACAAAGAACAGCAAGTACAATTAACTACTCAGCAGTCTCTCCAGCCTCAAGGCAATTGCTTCAATTATTATTTCATATCACTAATAATTCCATCATGTTTAACATGACTCTATTTTTATCATAGAATATTATATCAGTAATATAATTCCTGAAATATGAGTAGTTTTCAACTGTTAGCCCAATTACTGGCACATATAAGATAATATCACAGTGTAATCTCAGTCAAATATGTTGACAGCTTGTATGCACATGGACATACAAACATACATACATATTGAGGGATTGCATCCATTACTGCCTATAGTAAACCCCGGTTAATGAATAGAAACATCCCCAAACACCACATCTCTTCACAAAGTAGCTCTCTGGCTTTGTGATTGGTACAAGAGAATGTATGCAGAGAGGGCAGTGTCTGTTTAGTAGCATCCTAGATTTCTGTTGAGTCATTATAAAATTGGTGAGTGGAACATTTCACAAGCAATTCCCTTTGCAAGGCAATGTGCTGAGACTCAACACAGGCACCTGAACATTTATACCTGGGTCATCCTTTTTGACTTCTCACATTTTTCAAAGATGCTTTTGTGAAACAAATTGACATTTTTATCTTGATTATTACCAATCTTATTACTACAAACCTATAACTTCATTGCTTCTATCCTTCCACAAGCATTTCTATGCTTAGTACGTCCTTTATCCAAGACTATCAGTATCATCCAATATTTTGGCTACTCTGCAGGGGACACTTGTCAAAGACTGTTGCTGTTGTTATCAAGTTTATCACCTTATATATTCCTTAGTTAAAGATTAGTAGGAAACTTAGCAGTGAAAATTAGATGTACAAATTTAGGATATTTTCTGTGCTTCTTATGAAGCTGGTAACACTGTCAGCAATGTGGATCAAAGCTCTAAAGTGTGGTCATAAAGCAATGGCCCTATCCCTAGTTTTCCCATGTCTGTTGCAGCCACCATATTTACTCAATGTATTAAGTTTAAGTTTCAGATCGGAATTGCTCCTGAATTGTTGATACTGTCACTTACAAAGTGAGGAAGCCAAACATTGACTATGTAAGTTTAGATGTTTTGAAACCATGAATTTGTACCTGTCCTCACATTAAGTATAAGGAATGTGTAAGCAAGATATCTAAGAAAGTAGACTAGTATATTGGTAGAGAGTCTCTTAGTTATTTATATTTAAGTTCTGCTCAGTAAGGGAGAAGACAAACATGATTCAAACAAACACACATGTAGCTTCTCCATGGTAAGAAATACTATCAAAACTTTAGGGTTTACAGCCAGCATATAGAACAAAGAAAGAGTTATTTCCTCTATGTATTGTGGTTAAAGAAGGTTTTGGGCTGTTCTGAGTTTTGCTATGTGTGTTAAAATTGCTTTCTCTTATGAAGCTTCAGTTTCCTCATTTCTGGCAAGGAACTCTTATGTGTACTGGTGATTTTAATGGCTTTTAATGTGATGAAATATATAAAAATCTGCTTAGAACATGCTTAGAATAATCAGTTGAGAACTCCTGTTCAGTGGTTATGATAGAGTTGGTGATGGCTGGTATCTAGATGGAAGAAGAGGAAGACTGAAAGGAAAGTTTCAGTTGGAGACCAGAGATAGGTATCAATCACTATAAACAGATGAAGACCATAAAAATGCAGACTGTTTGCATGCCTTTACATTTGTATACAAGGTATCATTTTTTTCTATAACAAGATGTATTCATAGTCAGAAGCTGAGTTGTCAGCTTTCAGAAGCATGTCACTGGGTGCTGGATGGTTAGTATTGAAATATATAATTTCTGAAGCCTATGGTTCCCACTTTACAGATTCTACAGAAGCTTCAAATGCTGCAATTTCAGCTGATGCTGTTATACATTCTATAATGAGGAGTACAGGGAGATTTCTTCTTCTGACATCTTCCTGATATTCAGTGACCTTCGGTTTGCCCTTTTAAAGAACCCCGAGGCTCCTTATTGCTGATATATAAAGACAGACTGGGGACAGGCTGAGAGCTGAGCCTAGAAAGGTGTCTTAGATGTGCATGCTCAACTACGGCTAACTTTACAGCTGCTGCCATGACCATTGCTGTGTTGTGAGTGGGTGTCACAATCGACAGTCATGTGTCTCATTCTGGGTTACAGCAGTGTTGAAATTCTTCTGTACTTGAACATCTATGGTCTACTTAGTTAAGCCCCCAGACTCATTCTTTTCTGCCATTTCTTATTCTCACTACAGTTTGCAGGTCCACAAAGACAGGACCCTTTGACTTGCTAATGAAGTTGCAAATATACAGTAAACTATAAACTCAAACTAATTTCTTGGCTAAAATGAAGAGAAAAAGTAACATCTTGTGGTTTATTTGTTTCTTAGTGACTCTTTGCTACAAACTGCTCAGTTCTGACATCTGAACAAGGTTGTCAAACTTCAATGAGTGAAAAATGTTAATGCTGAATAACTATGAAACATTAATTAATTTAGCTAACATGAATGCCATCATGATAAAGAAACAAGGAAAATTAATTAATTCAACCCTATCTACTCCAAACATGATCTGTGATCTGCTGCAATTATGATAAGTAGAAGCTTGGTAGATATGCAGACTATTCAAGCCTATGAAATAGCTGTTGAATAATAGAACACTTGCTGTGAGATCCCTAGATATCACATACGTCCATTATACTATAAGGTCCTTTATTATGCTACATGATTCTATAAACATCAGGCACTGGAAGAAAGACTATTACAGAGTTGTACCACGCGGGAGCTCCCCTTTGTGATAAACTATTTAATGGGTTATTTAGACTCAGTGTGCTGAATTAGAATCACAAGCCCTTCCCACCTCATAGGGTTGTTGTAAAATAATAAAGTGAAAGACTCTTTAATAGACTTATATATGGAATGGTTGTATTAGCAATATTAACATTATTTTCCATACAGAATGAGAAATGTCACAAATAGCTTTAGATGCCAAAGTGAGAGTGTTGGGTGAACTCAGGATGATACCATCAGGGTCCTCTAAACTGTATTCCTAGCAGAAAAGGCTTGGATTTTGGGTGCTTGTGCTTTTTCCAAATGTATGTCCTAATATATGCACATAAATTTTATTAAGGGAAGTAAATGAGAAAAATGTGCACTTCCTTAATGAAATTTCATGAATATTCTTCTCACCTTCAGCACTTACACACCCTCCTGATGCCATTGACCTAGCCTTATTGGATAGACCTCTGTGATCTTGGGCATTTTCATCCTCTCTACCACTTCTTCCACAGCCCTGCTCTTCTGACACTTGACACATGTCACCATACAGTGATGGTCATCTTATAACCATTTCTTTGCTCTAACAGGATTATACTGTCTAGGAGTACTTTGAATCCAGAAGGCACTAAGCAAATACTAACAGATGATATAATTAGACTGCGTTCTGCAGATAAAGGGAATTAAATAAAATTGATTAATATTCCTAGAAGAAGCAGAAATGTTTGACAGTAATTTCTTAAAATCGGTAAACATGTAAATTTGTGCTGAGGGGCAGATAATAGAAGGACCCTGGGGAATATGTAAAGTGAGGATGTTAATAGATACTCTTGTCTCAGGATTATTGTGACTGAAAATAGAAACAGAGTCTGAAGCTGGGAAGATATCTCGGTAGATAAAGGCACTCAAAGTGCAATTCCAAACACCTGGCTTTCGAACCCAATGTCGAAAGTCAAATGTACTATCATACATCTGTAATCTTAGCGTTTCTACAGCCAGAAGAATGGTAGAAGGGAGTCAGAGACAGGAAAATCACCTAAAAGCCCAGCCTGGCCAGCCTAGAGTGTACTATGAAGAAGCAGAAACCTTAAGAAAGATCCTGTCTCTCAATTGTCGCAGAACAAATTAGAAGGTGAGAAAGCAATTGCAAAAGATACCTTTAAGCATACACACATACACACAAGACCCCACACTCCACAAAATATAACCTTAGTGGTAGGTTTATCTTAATATTTACAGTTAATTAAAAGGCTACAGCATTACTTGTATTCAGTCAGATAACAAATAGCTAATATCCCTATAACTCAGAAAAATTCGTCATTTCATAAACAATGCATAATATTCACTAATTAGAATGAACTGTAGTGGTGATTAGATAATAAAGAATTTTTTAGGGGAGGGAATATTGGTTTATTTGTCTTCAAATATATAAATACTCAGGACTAAGACATTTGATTTGGTAAGAGTAACTTGAGTATTCATTTAGTTTTCTCCTTGAAATTGATACCTTCCAAATAGTAAGCAAAATATAAAGAA
>CM053766.1:62597056-62689037 GCA_028658305.1 Pachyuromys duprasi
ACACCACACACACACACACACACACCCCACACACACCCCCACACACCACACACACACACACACACCCCACCCCCCCACACCCACACACACCACACACACACACACACACACCACACACACACACATTTTATATCTAAATCTGCATCTATCTACCCATCATATATATATGAAGGAAGGAAAAAGTAAATGTGCAATGGTGTTTAAATAATGACCAAGAGAAATCAATCTTTCCCATTTTTTTTTCTTAAATATGTACAGATTCCTCCAAAGGACCTCAACCATCTTCAGGTATAAATGGAAACACACAGCCTCCCAGCACTGCTGGGCAACCCCCAGCCTCTGCCATCCCTTCCCCAAGTGCCAGCAAGCCGTGGCGCAGCAAGTCCATGAATGTCAAGCACAGTGCCACCGCTACCATGCTGACGGTGAAGCAACCGAGCCCAGCCACCTCTCCCACTCTGAAGCCCCCTGTCACAGAAGGGGCCAAAAGTGCTCCCTCGGGACAGAAATCTATGCTCGAAAAATTCAAGCTGGTTAACGCCCGGACTGCGTTGCGTCCCCCTCAGACTTCCAGTTCAGGACCTAGTGATGTCGGGAAGGAAGATGATGCCTTTTCTGAATCTGGAGAAATGGAAGGTTTTAGCAGCGGTCTGAACAGTGGTGGCTCAACAAACAGCAGTCCCAAAGTGTCACCTAAATTAGCCCCTCCGAAAGCAGGAAGTAAAAACTTCAGCAATAAAAAGTCTTTGTTGCAGCCAAAAGAAAAGGAGGAAAAGAACAGGGACAAGAATAAAGCCTGCGCTGAAAAGTCGGGAAAGGAAGAGAAGGACCAGGTGACGGAGACAGCTCCGAAGAAGACCTCTAAAATCGCAAGCTTGATCCCAAAGGGCAGTAAGACTGCAGCGGCCAAGAAAGAAAGCTTAATTCCATCGTCCAGTGGGATCCCAAAGCCAGGCTCAAAGGTGCCCACTGCAAAGCAAACTATTTCGCCCAGCAGTGCAGCAAACAAAGAGTCTGAGAAATTCAGGACTACCAAGGGAAGCCCTTCTCAGGCCTTCCCAAAGGCCTCGGAGAAAACAAGCGCGTCCAGCCTCTCTGCTGCACAGGAGGGGAGGGACGCTGGCCACACATCTTCCTCTAGCCCCTGTGCTATGCAGATGGCACACAGCAGTGGACAGAGCCCCAGCAATGGAGCCGTCCAGCTCCCTCAGCAGCAGCACAGCCATCCCAACACGGCCACGGTGGCTCCATTCATCTACAGGTAAGGTGGCTTCTGTAGCCCTGTGTTCATTCATCTTCATATTCACACATGTAGCACTAAGTTAAATGGGCATTTGAGGACTGTTAATGTTATTTTCATAAAACTGTTTCTCAGTTTCTCTCTTAACCTGTCTATCACATAAATGCTTGAGACTCTTTTATATTTGTTTAATAATAAGCTTCCCAGCATAATAATTGACCAGTTGTTGCCCTATTCTTAATCCTCTATCCTAATCTGGTTTCCTCTCAGTGTACAACCCAAAGATATAGGCTTATTTGCTGAGCTCTCTCACCTGGCCCCTCCTGACATTTCTCAAGGCTGAATTCCCTACTTCCTCTTCTAACTCCTCCCTCCCTGGCTGGCAGGAAGTCCAGCCCTATTCTTTTCCCTGTTCAATGATCCCTTGTAAGCTGCTTTATTGGCATATCAGGGAACAACTGAGGAGCAGAATTTACACAACACTGAGACAGGAGCTTCTCAGAGCAAGGACTGCAACCAGATGTGAAAAGTGCAGAAATCGGCATTTGAATTACACAATAAACTTATGCCTCCAGAGAACATTTTTTTCTTTGAAGCTACAGGACCAGAATTCAGTGCAAAAGCACAGTCTGGGGAAACCTTCCCATGTGTCAGGTCCTATTCTCTCAGAAGCTGAGGCCTTAATTAACCTACATCTTGTTAAGGGCAGTATGGAATCGGGGTGCCATGACTGTCTCAAGTTCAGTTCTTTAGCATACTAACTTGTTGCAGCTGGCACCTAGCAGCTGCTGGAGCACAAGCGGTCTCTGAAAAGAATTCTCAGATTTAAGGCACAGTCAATTGTTTTGTTGTCCTGTTCGGGATAAAGTGCATCATAATGGTTAAAGCACTTGGCCCCGAGAGCATACACATGTGTACTGAATTCCCAGCTTTACTATTTGCCAGCTCATGGCTTTAGACAAGTTACTTAAAATTTCCTAGTCTTATTTCCTCCACCTGTGAGCAGAGATTAAAATAAGAACAAAGGTAATGGATATGTTATCCATTCTAGTCTAGTGTAAATTGCAAAGTGTTTTTATAAGGTGTAACATTCACAAAGCAAACGTTATATTAAATTCCTTCTACTAAATATAAGCTTGAAGATAAAAATTATATAATTACCATATTCATATTTTACAGTTTTGTTTTGGGGGGCATCCATTCTAAACTGTACATACCAATATACAATTATATATTATATCTACAAATGTATACATATTACTACACAGTTACCATAGTAGTCCATTTTTCTTGTGCTATGATTTACCTCATCAGTTAGAGCTCTGTCAGTCACTAGCATGGGTCTAATTTAACTCACTGCTGAATAAAGATCTGATCAAGGGAAGAATAACGTCTGCTTTGTTCACATCTCTTTGGGAGACTGTCAGATTTAAAGAATGTAAGACCTTTTAAGAATAGGAAGCAAGACTTTCTGTTATTATCACAGGGCCAAGACTGCAGTGAAATATTTATTAATGTATTGATTGTATGGCTTTAAAAAAAACCAAGAATTATATTTTTTTTCCTTTGAAAGAACCTAAATGTTTTTTTTTTTTCCTGAGGCTCTATAAACTCATTCTAATTGTTACATTTGATTGGAAGGGGTACATGTGACATTTCTGGTAATTACTGCCTTTCTGAATTCAGTAATAGTGCACCTAAGCCATTGTACCTGGATCAGGAGTCTTTTGTTCCTCCTTCCAAAGTTCCCAACTCGCTAATCAGAAATTAAGATGCCCAAATCAAGATCCACATTTTAATGATATAAGAAAAGCATGAAGCTTTAAATATATCGTAGTCAGCACGTCTGTGTGGTTCAAATATATTTTGCAAAGATATCGCTCATTTTTAAATCAAATATGAACTGTCAACGAAAATGAATATCTGCACTTACCTACTCATCCAGCTTTTTACTGTAAATGTCAACACACTTATTTTGTTTGTTTATTGCGATAAAATATTCAGCAAATAAAAATTTAGTGGATTCCATTTGAAAATAAAATGTTTTTTGATTCCACACGTTTTTTTCTCCCCAAGATGGTGTTTCCCTATATATCTGTAGTTGTCCCAGAACTCATTCTGGAGGGCAGGCTAGGATTAAAGTTGTGTGCTACCATGCCCAGTGTGATTCATCGCTCTTAATCTTTATTAAAAGTGCAGATAACTTTTTGTTGCTACTAAATTTATCTATAAGAGACACAAAACTGTGGTCATAATTCCTTAACTTTTAAAATTGCTACATGAAATTACATACAATTTCCATGTATGTGATCTTTTTTGCATATGGAATGATTAAGTATAGCCAATTAACTTATGCTTTTGTGCACATAGTTCCCATTTATGTCATGAGATTACTTCATATTCCCTCTACAGGATTTTGCATGCAATCCATTATTACCACATGAAATCACCATCTTGTACTAAACCTATGTGTCTCCTAAGCTTATTTCTTCTACCAAAAAGAAAATTTGTGTCTCTGAACAGTAATTTCCAAAACTATCCCTTCTAATCATTGCCACTAACATATAACTACTTTGTGATGTCTATTCTGTGGGATTATCTTTTTTTTTTTTTACATCTCAAAAATAGGAAAAGTTTTTTTTTTTTTTCTGTATGTGGCTTATTTTTCTGTACCTTCTTGTCCTTCAGATGTATTTCTGGTGTCTGAAATGTCAGGCTTTCTCCTTTTTTAAACTTGAATAATATTCCATTGCATTTGTCTTCAGCACTGAAGAAAGAGCACAGTTTAACAGGTAGCATTTGTTGATATGCCATGCCACCTACACATTCTCTGTACACTTTAAAACTTCCATTTTCCCCCTTTAAAGTAAATTTTATAACCCGCTGGCTAGGGGTACAGAGAGTAGACATAGTCTTGTATTACTGTTATTTAAAAACATGGCCTAGAGTGCTTGAGGCTATGGCTCTGAGAGGCACATTGCTTGCCACCAATGATTAGTCATGTGACTTCTAGTAACAACCATAAAGATTTTGAACTTCAATTTTCCAGTCTGCAAAATGGAGATGAAGTAATCAGGGTTACCTCAATATGACTCTTTTCAAGATTGGGTTGACACTTATACTATGTTAATGACATTTGTCATGTATTACACAGATCTTCAACAGTGATTAATGAAGGATGGCTGTTTTAAAAGATTGAAGAAATCAATTTCATAACAATTATTAATGGCAATAACTATACTTAGGTTATCATCAATAATATAAAATAGTTAAATAAAACTAATAAAACTCATTGTACTCTCTATATGACACAACCATGAAATAGTTACAAATGATAAAATTATGTCCTCTAAAGGCAGAGCTTTTCCACCATGAGTGCGAGATGATTGTATTCTCAATTCATGGCACTTTGTGTATGGAACCACATGTCCTTCCTCATCTTAACTATTCCTCTCATTTAAGAATCCTTCCTGAAACCCCCTTGACATGGTTGTTAATTTCTGAGATGATAATACTCATGATTTTTGACTTTATAACGGTAGTATCTTTTAAAATATCATATGTTAAGTGCTTGCTACTGAAATAGTCCATGTTGCAAGAGTGATATTGATTTCCTGGCATAAACTTCATCAAAAAAGGGGGGTTAATAGTATCCCTATTTCTCAGACATGGAGCAGTCATTAACATTCAGAAAAGTAATGATCTCAGAAAATCACAGAGCCTGCAATATTTGCCTGTGAAACAAATGCTGACTGAATGCACAAACTTCCTGTTTGGCGTGCTGGAACACAGGACATGCTCTCTTCTGTCAGTTCTTGTAGCAATGTGGAAAGAATGGGAATTAGTACCAGGAAGTTCAGGCTAGGAAAATGTCAGTAATACCTTTGCAAATTTCTCAGTCATTTGTAGGTGGGCATGGTGGTGAGCACCTGATGATCTCAACACTTAAGTCAGAAGTTAGGGGCCTGCAAGACTATGGCCAGCCTTGACCAAATGTATATTCCCCCCCCAAATAATTTATAATAAGAAATACTGAATTTTTATTAACTGGTATAAATAAATGTAACACATAACTTGCATATGATGAACATATACTTACATATAACATTTAAATATAGTTACCTAACCTACACAGAATTGGAAGATCATTGCGCTGAGGGCGATTTATTTTCCTTTTCTCAGGGTTTTGTAGGCCTTTATTAGGGACTGAGTTATTGCTGCAATAAAACCCCATAACGAAAACCAACTTGAGAGGGAAAAGGGTTTATCTCATTTTTTCACTTCCAAGTAATCGTCTTATCACTGAGAAATTCAGAACTGGGGATCAAGGCGTGTAGGAACCTACAGGCAGGAACTGACGTACAAACCATGTAGGAATACTCTTTACTGTCTAACTCCTGCCTTCCCTCCCCTGCTGGCTGTTTCTTACAGCTCAGATTCCCCTGCCAGTAAGTGGCACTTCCCATGTGATGGCCCTCCCAAGTCAATCATTAATGAATAAAAGTCTACACAGGCTTGCCTGTAGTCCAGTTTGGAGGGTATTTTTTTTCAGTGAGGTTCCTCCTTCCCAAATGACTCTGGTTTCTGTCAAGTTGACAAACTCTAACCGGGACACTTATTTAATTACTGTCCCTAGTGAAACACTGATGTGTACTTCATAACGCTCTTGCTAATCAACTGCACATTCGGAATTCCGTGAATGCAATGCTGGGTTATGATTGTTAAAGGATTTCATGCACTCTAACTGCTAATTCAGTACAACATATTTTACATAACTTTTGCAACTCAATTATCCTTACAAAGCAATGAGTATTTTAAACTTATTATGATCTTTACTCACTTAATGAGCAGAAATAACTAATACTGAAAGATGGAGAATTTAGCAGAAGATACTGAGTTCAACAGAAGAGGCTCTCAACAATTAAAGCTATTTGAAATTGGAAAAGCCAGCCCGTATGAGTGCTAATGTGCCACAGAAATTCTAGCAGATTGTAAAATGATACTTCAACAGATGCTAGACAAAAGCGAGTTAGCACATACTATTCATTTTTGTCCATTCCTTTTAAATATATTGCTCTGCACCTATATTCTCCACATTTTCAAAATTATGTAAAGAAAAAATAGTGAAAATATTAGTTGATTCAGGTAAAATAACACTTTCACATATTATGAGTCACAAGCAAAAATTTAAAACAATCGTTAGCCTTTTTCATAAACTGTTTTGAACTTTATATTCTCCTCTTTACTTTTTTCCATTTATAGTAAATATCAGTAAAATGATGTGATGAATATAGTGCAGGCACCTAACAAGCAAAGTTTAGGCAGGGGCTGCCCGAGCAATTTTAAGGAAAGAAAAGTATCTCTTAGACTAGCAAGCAAAACATGACTAATGAGAAAAAGAAAGTCACCAAGTGTTGTAAATGTATCAATTAAATATAAGTTGTATGCCTCTGTAACTCTTTATGTATAAAAAATTAGGTCAATTAATATGATTTTAAACATTTTTTCCTTTTGATGTAAGTTTGTATCTTCTTTGAAACAGTATCATGGACCATTAGAAAAGATTTGGGTCATAAGTTTTTATACAGAGTCTCCTAGGAAGGGGCATGGAAAATTGTCACTTGAATATGCTATATTATGAAAGGCGAAAATGCGAGACAGTTTCTAAAGTACTTACTCACAAAGTTTGAAGCTTAGGTTATTTGTTGAACAATAAATTGAATAGAAGGGTCTGTGAGGTTACAAAGATTGAAACTTGGAATACAGCTATCTTTCTGAAAAAGCATTACACACCCTCAAGCAACTCCAGCAGATTATACTGCAATTGTAGTTTCTGTGAACTGGGCGTAATTGGTCATCAGCACTCACTAAAGATTATTGAGTTCTTGTCTTGCAAGCCTGTTTTTTGCTAGGCTTGATATATTTTTGTGCATTGAGGAGTTGCTTAAATGCCTTCATACTTCATACTTCATACATATTTTAAAGCTAAAATACAAACATTTTGCTGGAAGAAGGACTATTGTGTTCAATCCTGCTTTAAGTTCACATTTTCTAATTACAGAGAGGTATGAGCAATCTTCTTTTGTATTTGGCGTTTGAATCTTGCTTTCTGATATTCTGGAAAAACAAATTTGCAGAAGAGTTAAGGCAATGTTGCCAACCCCGTATATATACATATATAAGTATATATATATATCATAATACCTAAAACATTGTTTAATTTTATTAATTCACCAAAATAGCACTTTAAGTAATTTAAATCTAATGTTCTTCCTAGTAGTCACATCTTCCTAGTAGCCTTCAGTCTCTTCTTTGGTCTCTCATTGATTTTTATGACATCAATATTTTAAAGGCCAATTTTCAATTTTTTTACTTTCATCTGATATTTGTCCATTATAAGTCCATTACTTTCCTGCAGAGTCACATAAGTGATGCCATGTTCATCCCATTGCTTACTCTAAAGGCATTATATTTTTCAATTATTCTGGCATAATATTTATTTGCTTCTTTAATATAATATATTCTAGTTGTCTAGTCTAAAATTAATTCCACTTATATTTAATAAGCACCTGTGGAAGAAGATATTTTAAAACTGTATGTAAACTTTTTATTCTTAATTTATTCACTCAAAACTTTTAGCTTGCATTGACTTTCCTTGCCTGAATTAAAATTACATTCTAATGATAAATTATTTTATAACTCCATTTTTTTCTTCTGTATTTACTTCATGATTGGAGAAAGCAGTTTCTCTGTTATTTAGTCATCCAGACTGTAAGGACTAACAGAGTCCAATTTTATTTCATGAGTTATAGTCAATTGCCACCATAATTTACTTCGTTGTTTTAAATTTCTATAACTATGTCACAGGAAGATCCTTCAGACTACTTTGAATGACCTTTTAATAAGCATTAACACTCTTTGAGATTCCATTTCTTAGTCTCTTAATGTGCTTTTGGCTCATCTTGTACTTTTCCTAAATTGGCTTCATCTGTTATTTAGTGAGTCCTGGTTTCTTTCCATGGAGAATTATATTTATAACCATGTTACTGCTTATAGGGTTTTTCAAGTGGTCAAAACTGATATATCTGGGTATGAATATACATATTCATTTACATCACAAATTATGCACTGTTAAATTTAGGTCAGTATAAAAGTACTCACGTTTATAAAATTTCAAACTTGATAGTACTTGTTATGTGATATCAATTTTTTAAATGGCCAATAAAATGTAACATTTAGAATACACAAGTTGATACTGTCACATTTAATATTGTCTCTTTTGGACTGAACTATCTTATCTATTAGCAAAGGGAAGTTGAAATAAAATACTGAGTGTCCAGTAAGGACTAATAGAGTATGATTTCATTTCATGGGTTATAAATGCAATAAAATTGTCATAGTAGTGACTTATAGTTCACCATTTACAGGCAGCTTAGTTTAATTATTGGTTAAGCATCTTCAGGTTATTATCTGGGCCAATAGTCAGACAACTAGAAACTGTAATTTGTTTGCCTGCAGCAACTACCTTGAGGAATTGGAACCAGGTTGAATATTGGTGCAAAGATACCGCACTAGAACAATACTTGTTGCATAGAACTCTGTATAAAGTAAACACTATTTACCGAGCTGCATGTTGTAGCTTCAGTAGGTACATGTAACATTTATCATCATCAGGTCAGTCTGTATGGACCTGTGAAGGGGACCCTGCAATATTCACTCTGTCCTGTAGATTGTGCCTGTGAGCTTTTGAAGTCTTCGTGCTATGGCCCAAATATTTTATTTCACTGGCGTATAATAGTCACAAAAATAGAGACCGTTTGGAAATTATCAAGAATCTTGCCAAGTTTCTTTGATCATTTGAATAAAAGATAACACTTTACTAATTAGTATGGATTATATCCCAGTAGAGCTAAAACCTGATACCACTAACTTTTGTAAATAAAAAAGGCCTAGATATTTGCCATTTTTGTAAAATACATGGAATCGAGATACATGACTTGACCCACTTCTGAACATAACCCAAGGAGGATTTCAAAGTTGTTTTGAAAAGAGTGTGATGTTTAGTGTCTTGTGTTCCTTTTAATGATTAATCTGCTTCCACCTAATTTTGCTGTAAATGACTCATATAGAGAATGTCGTGGCATATCCACCAAAGAACTAGAAAATAAATAATATTCTTATATGCCTTAAAACTAAAAAGATACCAAAAAGTAATTGGTCAGAAGTATGTACTCCCACACTACCACAATAAAATAAAAAGTCTTAGGACTGGACGATCAAAAGGGCTAACATACTGTACAAGTGTTTCAGACAGGGATGACGGAGGTACAACCAACAGAACTTAATCAGTCTCGGGTAGTGAGGAAGTTACCCGCTTTCTCAACCTGCTTTCTACAACCTGTTTTTGAGTAGAGCAAAATCCCTACTCTCATGACATTCTAGATATTCTCATGTCCCATACAGATTTTCCTAGAGGCACATCTTAGATGATTTTATAGCTATTGTGATCACATATTCTTTCTCCTGTGACAGCTATCCATGTTGATCTAATAAGAAACAGCTAGCATTGGGCTTTAGGCAGTCATTTCAGTAAACACATAAGGTAACTCAGCTTCTGGGAGATGAGTCCCTTTATGCTGAACCTGAATGATTTTTAAGCCACTCTTTGCTCAAAGCCAGTTTGCCAAGGCAGGGTGCTTTATTGACATTGCTTGGACAGCAGCCAGGAAGCTTTCTTCAGGGACTCCAGAGTAACTCCATACTCACCATTTAAACTTGTTCAACATGTAATGAGAAGCCTTAGAAAACTTGAGAAGATTTTTGCCTCCTTATTCAGACAAAATAGGCAAAGAAGTCAGGAGGGTACGATTTTTGATTTGTCTCTTTTTAAAATATCATTTCACACATATGACACATATAACCAAGAATTCAACAGTTTTAAATCCTTTCTTAAAAGTCATAATGAGCTCTTGCAATTTTTATATCTGCCAATTAAATATCAGTTGTATTTTTCATGTGAGCATGTGTGTATGTGCATACATGCACATGTGATGGTACATATGTGTGAAGCATACATACATATCCATCCACTGTATACATAAGGGCATTGAATGCCTTAAAATTGAGACCAGGAGTTAATGTCAGGTACTTGGTTTCTGTTCACTTTCTTTTTTGAGGCAGTGTCTCCAACTGAACATAGAGGTCTCCCAATTTACCTGCACTGGCTGTCGTGAGCTCCAGTGATCTGCCGACCTCTGACTTCTTTGCTCTAGGATTATAGGCATATTGCTGCCTCTAGATATTTGTGTAGGTGCTGTGGATCCAAACACAAGCCATACTTGTGTGGCCAGCTTTTTAAGACAGAACCATCCCCCATGCCTTCTTTCCACTCCGATACTTTCCTCTCTCTCTTCCTACAAGTTTACTTTAGTCTCACCAACATATCACAGGCTAGCTTTAGACTTTTGATGTCTTGTCTTTACCTCTGAAATACTGAGATTACAGACCCGGCTCCAAGGTGTTGGGCAAAAGTCAACTAGTTCTATTATCAATGTCCTTATTTTATTTTTCTCAAAACTAAGATTTAGGATAAAAGTCACAGATTAATTTAAAGTGACTGAAAAGGATACTGAGGTACTATTTTACAGTCAACTGTTTCCATAAATGTTCTTAAAGTGAGAAATAGTTATGGATGGCTTGCCATAATTCAGACTCTGTACTGTAAATGGAATTTTAAGTAAGGTGAGGGGAACCTCTGCAGAGGACACAGGCCAGCAGCACAGAATGTTGAGTCAGCTTGACTCCTGCGTCTCAGTGTCTCATGCTGTGACTTTCATACATGAGCTTTTGAATCAAATCTGTGCACATTTTGTGTCTGTGTCAGGAGATTCCTGGACTGGTCACCTGTGCACAGAGGATAGAACTGTATAAAGAATGGTTGGAATATCAAAAGTGTAAGGTTTGTTTATTGAATGC
Source organism: Pachyuromys duprasi (assembly GCA_028658305.1). Classification (NCBI taxonomy): domain Eukaryota; kingdom Metazoa; phylum Chordata; class Mammalia; order Rodentia; family Muridae; genus Pachyuromys; species Pachyuromys duprasi. The sequence goes on from CM053766.1 coordinate 62,608,272, forward strand.
TTTCCATTTTATTAGACAGGCCTTTACTTGTTAACTACATACCCCCTCTACACTATTTACATGCACACAAATATATAAACAATCAGTGAAAGGGTTTGTTTCTGGCTGGCTTTAATGTTCCAGAATCCTTAGTAACTGAATCATTATAGTTACATTCATAGCTCACTGCCTATTTGTTACTTATTGTTATGCAATATATTTTAGTATATGTTTTATAAGGTTGGCATTAAAAAGAGTTTCAGATGTGGTTTCACGGCTTTACTACAATTAAAAAAGCATTATATAGCCAGATGTTCTGTAAAATGGACACACTCTTGTTTCTTTTGTCCCCACACCCACTACTATCAACTATTGATAAATACAAACTGTCAAGCAAAGAAAAATCGATCATATCTGATACAATACCTCATTAATACTAAGTGTGTATATAAAACAAGTTCCAAAATTCTCATACAGCTAGATATCTGTGAAGCATCCCAGTGACAAGAAAAAGTTATCAACCTTGAAAAAGTATTAATGCACTAAAGGACTAATTTGATGAGCCATTAGTGACTACAATTGTTTGTCTCTGTCTGTCTTCTTGGTTAACTTCAGAGCACATTCAGAAAATGAAGGCACCTCTTTACCACCTTCCGACTCCTGTACCAGCCCCACAAAGATGGACTCCTCATACAGTAAGACAGCTAAGCAGTGCCTAGAAGAGATATCTGGTAAGTAAGCTGATTCATGGGAAAAGTTAAGCCTCAGAGTTTTCATAATCTCCCTGGTAGTCTATGTTATTAGGTCACATTTGTTCTCTGGTTTTTGTAAAACTGAAGTCTATGTATTTCATGCTTCAGAGTGTCTCACATATTTGTTTGTTCTCATTAAGATGATTTTGAAAAGAGGAAGAAAAGTGGTGGTTCATTCAGAACCTGAGAATGTAATTTGGTTTAGCCATTTTGTCTTCTAGTCAAGCTTTTATGGTTAGTAGGGTTGTCCTTGGATGGAGATGGAGATTAGAGACACACCAAAGATTGAGTGCTATTTTAGAGTTTATGCCTGATTCAATCCTGTCCTATGTTTACATTTCTCCATTGTATATCTTGGAAAAAAATCTGCTTAGGGGGATATTTCATTGTACACATGTAGGTGATGTAATGAAAACTACAAATCTTCCAGATACAGTTATCAGATTTTTAATTGTATGAAAGGAATTCTCAGCTTGAGGCTGGTATTTTTTCCAGTAATTCTGATAGGCCTAGGGATATATAGAAGGCCTTTAATGTAATTTATTATATATACATTTTTATTATGTATAATATATTTATACTTACTAATTAATGAATTGGAGAAAGAGAATTAAGAAATTTTGATAGACTTGCAAGCATGGGTGTATTTGCTTTTTAAATAAATCTCTGGATTAACCTTAATAGTTCACTGCTAAGTCCAAAGGCAAAAACATAAGAACATTTTAATTTTTGAAAATTCCTGTATTACTTTAAGGCTTCTAAGTCCTGTTCTGAGGATCAAGAAAGTAACCACAACAAGGGAGATTAGGAAATATCTACACTTTAAGAGCCATGAAATTTAATTCAGCAAGCATGAACCCTTCTTGACATACCTGTCACTGAATAGTGACGGCAATGACAAAACAGCACTCCAGGAGTAACTTTTGGAATGAAAATCAGTGATTTCATTAGGCATCTGTGATTTCAGATAGCAAATACATCACAGGGCCAGTGCAGGAAAGGTGGAGAAATTAGGATGTGAACGTATGACTACGTTGATGGTATTTACAGACCTCAGACATTTCAGACAAGTGTTGAGATGATGCTGTGTCCCTGTACCGTGACAAATATTTCATAAACTGAGGTTTGAGGAAGCTTTAATTGCCACACTAGACAGATGTGCATGAGCATCTGCATTATTCCTGTGAAGCATAAACACCCCAATCTACACTTGCAAGTGAATCTGAGAATTTAAATTGTAATCATTTTGAGTTTCACAAAGGAACATTATTTTCTAAAGTTACAAATAAGCAGCTCTGATGGAATCAATAATCCACACTTAATTTTTAAAGATTCTTATTCTGTCTATGTTTAATCGTTTTTCATATTTCTAATTAATATTCCTATTCAATGTCCTGGTGTTTTAACAGAATATTTAAAAATGAAATATAAACCAGATATTAGTATAATAATGTAGTGGACTTAATAGAAGGGATAGTATTTTGTAGAAGTAATGAGTTCTTTCTGTGGGTCACAAATGTGAGGAAGGAAAAGAACCAGAAAATAGATACTGAAATGAGTTCTGTGCTATTATGTCACTATTACCATTATCTGTTTAAAGTTAGCATTACAATCTCAATTACTGCCTCAATCCCTGCCTTGATCTGTGGTATTTTAAGGGTTTGAATAAATGGCTCTCCCAACACTCTGGCCTTTTCCAGTGACCTTGTCTCACAATCCCTTCTGAGCTACACATTCCCATAGTCAGAGCCTCGACCTGGGTAACCTCAGGAAATATAACTTCTCTGCAACACCATTGTCATCAAACCTATTCTTTTTAAAAATTTCACTTTATATTAATGGTTGTCTATGTATGATACTTGTCACTAGTGACTATGGGGCCCAGAAAAGGATGATGGATATCCTAGAACTGAAGTAACAGCTTATTGTGAGCCATCCTAGGAGGAATTGGAGTTGAACACTCCTGGTCTTATAGAAGGTCAGCCAGTACTCTTGACTACTGAACCATCTCTCCAGCCTCATAGCCCCTATTTTTAATGGTCGAACTTCCCTCTATGCACAGTACTCTCCCCACTGGTTCCTGACTCTATAATAATCCTGCTATAATTTCTAGTTATGAACCTCATGATTTTTTTGTTGCTCCTTATCAAATTGCATAGTCCTTCTTCCCTTCTTAATCAGCCTAATCTTTGTAGTAACTAAAAAGTTCTCCTCCCCATATACCCCAAATTCCTTTGTCCTCTCTTACTTGACCAAAATAATAAGTGTGGTTTTATTCCATTCTTAACCCACTCCATATCAATGATGAATGAATAAGAAGGAATCAACATCATGGTTGAAGTGAGTCACTCTCTAGACATCAGATCAACCTTATGAGTATCTAACAGCCCCAGGAACCATTTTGCTTTCCAAACACAGCTCAGTCACTCAAATTCTTACATAAAAACATTATTCCTTTCTTCTCAAAAGTTCAACACTGCCTGCGTTGGACTTCTGAACTGTTAACCTTAATATAACTTTACTGGACATTGGGGTACAAAGAGGGAAGTCCATGAATGCTTTTTCCATGTCTTCTCACTCAGCATTTACATCCACTTAGCACCTGTTTACTTAGCTTTTCTTGCACTGCTCTTTCTTTTCTCTTCTTATATACAGCCTCTCTACCAAACCATCCCTTTAGACCATGAGGTGATGATGTATCTCTTACTACAATATTATACAAAACACCTCCTTTACTTTCAAGCTTCACAGCTATAATTTAATTCTATTGTCATAGTCTGAGTAGTCTTCAAACTAGCCACTAATCCTTTCTCATTCTTGCCTTAGCTTACTTTAATGACTTTTTTCACTTCCTGTCTTCATTGAGCCTACTCTTAATTGAAGCTGATATTATTGGAGACCTGTCCGAATCTGAGGATTAAGACTCATGGCTCATCTTATTGACATCTAACCAGGAATCTGCCCTCTTCTAAGAAAGTTATTGGCTTGATCTTGACATGCCATTGATTTTCCCCAAACCTTACCATTTGTTCTTCCCTGATAATCTTTTCCAGTTATATCTTCTCGCCCTAATTTTTCATCATTGAAAGAATTCAGTTTTCTTTCCAAGACTTTATTTGCACACTCTCCCTTGGAGAATAACAGTAACTCATGGCCTTAAATGTGATCCATATACTGATGGTTCATGAATGTTTCTGTACTCTCCCAAGCAACCTGATTCAAATATGTAATTGCTTGCATATCTCCACTGAAATTTCTCACAGATTCTTCCAACATGCTATATTTAAAAGCAAGCCCTACAGCTGCCATCAAACCCCCTTTGTTTGCATCTTCTCCATTTTGGTTGATGGTAATGCAAGCCTCTAGTTGTTCAGGCCTGAAACTAAGGAACCATTTGTGACTACACATATCCTCTAACACCTGATGTCTAGTCAATTACACTGTATTACTGGTTCTATGTATATTGCTTGCTGTTTGAACTCAAGAACGCAGGCATAAACTTTTGATATATTTCCCAATGTTTGACATTTTACTATTTTGCCCCCTGTCAGAAACTCAGCAGGTCAAATATAGATGACACTATGTATGCCATTTTGTAAGAACTAAAGTGCTGATTTGGTAATGTCAGGTACTGGGAGAGAACTAGCCTGCAAACAGACAAATAAACAAAAATATTTTAATTTAAACAGAGTAGAATAATTGTATTTTCAAGATATATCTATAAGAGAGACACTTCTTTCCATGTCTATTTTTTGTCTATTTTATTAAATGGTGTAACCCAGTAGGTTTGACACATAATTCCCTTCCACTTAACTGTTCGTGAAATGAACAAAATACAAATATTATATAAATGGGAGCCTTGATGAGGAAGAGCCATGCCAATTTTTAGGTGTATACAACATGCAGGAAAAAGGAGAGATATGTCTTTGGGAGACATTCCAGTCAATAGGGCTCATGGTCAAAGAAGAGTGGTTAGCACTCAATGAAAACACTGATTATTTTGTGGTTTGCAAACATAAACTTCTCTGAGGCTCAGGTGTTTGAATACTTGTTCCTCCCCTTAGATGGTGGTGTTACTCAGCAAGGTTGTGAGACACTGAAGAGATTAAGACTTGTTGAAATAAGTTTCAAAGTATAATTTGGGGTCTCCTTTCCAGTCACCCACTCTAGCTTCCAAATATTGACACAGAGACCTGTTAGATTTATTCAACAAGTTTAAAGCGCTAGATCTGGGCAGATATTCATCTACTCTAACCGTCTTTGCTAAGTATGGCTACTTCTCAGTCACATGCCCCAACTTACTTGTCATATTGGTCCTGCCTGGGCTGGTCCTGCTCTATCAGGTCAGTCCTCGTGGCCAGCTCTGCATGACTATGTCCTTTCATCCTTTTGTTCTTCCACCTTCTTCTAGCTTCTTCCTCCTCCTCCTTCTCTTCCTCCTCCCTCATCTCCTTTTCCCTCCTCCTCACATGGTCTTACATGAGACTCCCAAACTAGGAGCAGAAGTCCAGCCTCCCTGTCTCCTCTCCCCAGTCATTGTCTCTCAGCTTCTTTATTAACCAATCAGAGATAATTGGGGAGCAATGTTTACACAATATTGATGTAGGAGATTCTTCCTAGACATGACAATGCCCATGTCAGGACTGTGCCCAAATCTCAGTGTAAAGAAATTAGCATCTCAATACACAGCACACCAGACCAACCCACAACAAAGCCTTGCTAGATGCAGATCAGTAGGGGCAGGGCTTTCAGCTTCACAGTCAAATCCATTTCCTGTTCATTCTTCCTGACTGTTAAAGTCTGTGTGACCTGACCAGTTCTCTCCAGCTTCTGCCATGCCTACTGCACCTGATGCAATTCCTTCCTCAAACTGAGAACCAAACTACGGCTTTTGGTCCTTAAGTTACTTCTTTGGTGTTTTTTCTTAGCAATGAGGAATCTAACTGATAAAGACAGGAGTGAAAAATCAAAATAATTTTGATTTGATCATCACTAAATTTTTAAATATGAGGAATGAAACTACATTTCTCATCCTCTGCAAAATCTGACATGTTGAAATTTGACAGGAGAAGAGGAATCCCTTTTCTTTTAGTTAAAAATTGTGAACTTTATCTTTGTCCCATTACCCATATGATGTGTGGCCTGAAAGGATTACAATACTTTTAAGGAGCAAACCTAGTTCATACTGAAATAGAAATTGCTTAGAGGAATTTGCTGAGAGGGAGGCTTAGCTGTTTAAATTCCCCTTGATGTAATATCTCACTAGGAGTGATTAAAATGTCTTTTCCACAAAAATGTTGTGGAAAAAAACCCAATGTAATTAAATTTGGTTGTGAAAATAAGCATTAGAAATTAGAAGACTCACTTTGCAGTTGAAGAATCTTTATAACTTTTTAATATTCTTCAGAGTTGTAAGAATAGCACTTAATATTTCCTTTGGTTTCTCATATTCTCTTGGAGAAAGATTTACACCATTTTCCTGATCCAATGTTGGTAATTCTAGTAATTTTTATTATACATGATAAAGTCCACAACAATGAATAAATTAGCTTATTGCTCATAACACTTCCTCTAAGATTCATGTCATGACCTTAATATTACATTTCTGCACAAATTTATCATGTACCTTCATTGCTTTAGCTTTGTATTTTTATCTTCTTTGATGGGGAGATTTTATTCTCTGAGGCCATTTCTTTTAATACTAAGAGATCCAGATGAAATTAAATGTTCATCCCATTGTAGGATTGCTTTAGCTGCTCTCTACTCAAGTTCATGTTTGCCTTTTTCTTTCTTTTTGCATAAAGCTCACTGCTCCCAAGTGCATCTACTCTGTGCACAACATTTGTTCAATGCAGTTTGTACCCTTTAGCTGGAAAATATTCAAACATATTTCAGGTATCCTGTTTTCTAAGAAATAATATTGAAACAAGTGGGTGACTTTAGGGAATTATTTTAGAACCAAGCATAAAGTTTAACCAAAGGATAAGGTAATCATTTTACATATTTTTACATTTTTACATTAAAAAATAGGTAGTATCTTGTATTTAAGGCCTTTGCAAATGATCACTAGCATTTCCTTCTCTTAAATGTTTGTATAGTCTAAGGAGATCAAGCTCTGGTGACCCAAATCAGCTTATATCTTCCAAGCAAACAGCCTTTCTTACTAAAGACTGAAAGCATTCTTTTATAGGACATTAAAGTATATAAATTTCATGTTATAAATGTTAGACAAAACTAGAATGGGTCAAATTCCTGCAGTTGATTGTTTTCTTTCCTTTGCATGGAAGCTTTTTCTCCACCTTGTATAACATGCGTTTCTCTGTGTGAACCCAAATAAATAAAAATAGCCTTGTGTTATGCACACTCAACAAAGCAGGGACGGATGCCTGTAGTGATGTGAGTGGACTCCCCACACTTGTCAGGGCAAATTTACATCTAGCGGTTCCAGGGCAAGGCTACTGTGATTACAAGCTTGTTATAAAATCTTTAAATAAAGATGAAAAAAAATGACAACCCCCTCCATGTTTGGTGTTTCCTTTGTTGGGATATCTTCCCCAAATTATTTATAGTGCTTGTCTATAGTTTCTTCTTTATTTGGTTTCATTGTATTTAGTACACTTTTATCATATAAGAAGAGTGCTATATTTCTGGCCCAGGGGAATTAGATTAGAACACGCAATCTGATTTGATCAATTAAATAAGAGGAGGAAAAAAATGACAAGGGCCATTCCTGAACAGAAGCTCTGTCGTAAGATCTATATGTCCCAGGCTGTGGTCCTGCTATGGGTCTCAGAGTAAAATATATCTGAGCAAGAGCTGTTCACCATTACTGTCAGGGAAGTGCTTTGTTGTTTTGAAAGGCGCTCTGAACCACATTTCTTAACCTTGACGCTATTGACATTGGTGACTGCACAGTTCCTTTCTGTGGTCTTTGGACCTGTCATCCTGAGAGGGTAAACAGCATCATTGGTCCCACTTCCTTAGCTGCCATTGTCTGCCATTGGGACCACAAATGTCTCCTAGGGAACAAAAGCCCTCCTCAATTAGAAACCACTAATCTCAGCCTGGTGACGCTCAAAGTGGGACCCTAGAGCCAGCAGTGCTTGGGAAAATATTAGAAAAGCAATGTCGTGACCTTCTAAGACCTATTAAATGAACAGTTGTGAGGCTGGTACCATGAAATGGTGCTTTAATATGTCCTTCTAATGGTTCTTAACAAAAACTGGAAAACCACTGTTTAAGTTGATTGGCATAAACACCCTTTTGAAAGGGAAGGTTCTAATTATTGCTTTCACATATACATGTAGATTTGGCTCTTTGACCTCTTAAGTGTTTGGGGTTCGTTTCTTGTGAGTCAGTGAAGCCTTAGTATACATTACCATATGTCAAACAATATATGCATGACCTGAGTTGTAAAATTACAACATTTCCTTAAGGATTGCATTATTTTCTCATAGTCTGAAAGCATTTAGTTACAATAACTTGAAAGGATGAAACAAATATTTAAAAAAATGTTTTTGAAGCATAATAATCATTTTTAGTAATTATTTATGTGTATTAGTTTGATTTAAACAGGCATTACGTAAACACAGTATTTAACTGAAAATGGCGAAGCAGCATTCACAATCGATGGTCTGATTGTTGATTACATCAGTTTGATAACAGTGGTTATCCAGTCTTACCTTACATGGATTTAAATATGATATGCATTGAGTGGGGCCATCGGGAGGCATAACCTTTTCAGAGAAAGTTGTCCTCATGTGGAAAGGAATGAGACTGTCACATTGAAGCCCACATTGGTGGGACATGCCTTTAATTCCCACACTCAGAGGCAGAGGCAGGTGGGTCACTATGAGTTCGAGGCCAGCCTGGTCTACAAAGTGAGTCCAGAACAGCCAAGACTACTCAGAAAAACTCCATCTCAGAAAAAAAAGCATATTATTGTGCTATTTTTATATAGGTAGGAAATAAGGCATTTCTTCCTTCTGAAATTTATGACTGAAAGTGGAAAATCACAGTTAATTTTGTCATCTCTGAAGATGATGAAAACTATATGCAATTTGACTGATATAGTTTAGTATCTTGATGCATTATTTCCCCATGCCCTCTTTTTAGTGTGTGATATTTGGAAGCAGAAAATCTATGAAAGTTTTTTTTTTCAATACCCTTCTTAATCATCCATGCTTTACATGCTTTCTGATATAACACATACTTGCTTTGTGACAACAAAGTTTTCTAAAAATTTGGATTTCATCCTGATATCATAGTGTAAATACATAGTATGAGATAAAATATGCTATTTATCTTTTAAATTTTCTAAATTTATCAAAATATGAAATATTTAAAATTAATTGTACTGTGCTAGGCTCATGGACTGATCTAAGAAACTACTTGGGGTACAAGAATCATAATGTCCATTGTGTATTTTACTTTACCCCCATTTATTTTGCACTTTACAGTAAACTTTCAGGTATAAGCTTTGAGCAACAATACTTATGCTAAGACTTCTTGCTTCTGTTATGTGGTTTTTTTTTTTTTTTTGAGGGAAATAAGGACGAAATCTTAATTTTCATTATCACGACAGGATTTTGTTCGTTATCTTCAGAATTTAAAGGGGTAAAACACCTTGAACTTGCTCCTTAAGAGATAGGATGTGGTCTTTCCCTTTAAAACACTACCTGCCAGAGGGAAGAGGGAGTCAGGCTCCAGTTTTCAGGTCCTTTACACTCCTAGATTTGATTCGCGCTTTTATAGCACAAATCCCAACATTCAGGAGGCAGATCTGACCGCTTTAGCTGCCTGCAGCTATAGAGAATCAGTCTGTCATTCTCAGAGTCAGGGAAAGCGAGCTGTGTGAGGCCGGGTGTGAATGAGCGTGTGTGTTCCTGTGTGGGAGGCTGGGTGCCTGAGAGCCATTTAGATGTGCAGAGGTTCGTCGTCGTCGTAAAGCATCTCATTCAGGCTTGGCTCTGAAACCTGTGGCATTCTCGGTTGGCCAGCTGCTGCCGTGCCTCTGTTTTAATTTAGCAGGATGTTTGCTGCCATGGCAGCCAGCAGCAGCCACTGCCGCAGCAAGGGAGCACCATAGATCTAAGGATGCAGGTGGAATACTAAAGGGCTGGGCTTCGTGGCTTCATTTCTGCTGTCCCCGGGCTCTGCTGCGGAAGCTGTACTTACTGCACTGTGTCAGCTCATTAGAGTATAGAGTTGCAGACCTCCATCAGTGAAGGGTTGGTGAAAAGCAGGGCTGTGGGGCGGGAACGAGAGACACCCTGCTTTGCTTCACTACCTTGCATTTCGGAACACAGAAGCAATAGAGGGAAATGTGGATGCACCATCCTGCTGAGACATACGATTGGATGAACACGGGAAAACGTAGTTGGCTTCCTGGGCGACTTTTCAGCTGGAGCAGAGTCTTTCGTGAACTCTTTTCCTGTTTAAGACATATTTACGCTAAATGTTTGTAAGTACTGCTGATCGGTGAAATGATGTGGCAAGCTCAGCTGTGGGAAAATGATTGTGTCTAGCCCGTCTCCACAGTCTCCTCTGAATGTCTGAGCCTGAGCTTTTGTTGAAGTGCACGTGCTAATTAAGACCAAAAAGGGACAGTTACAATTGTAGTGTAAAAAAAGACAATATGAAGTCCGATTGAAAAGAGGAAGGCATTAGAACCATGCAGCAGGCAGCCGAGCTCTCTGTGTTTCGCGGCAAAGAAGTAAAGAAAAAGGGAGCTTGCCTTCAGAAACAAAAGTCTTTGACCAACCTTTCCCTCACCGGCGAAGGAGAGAGGAGACCCACTGTGCGCATTTCCAACTGGTTTGGAAACGCTGCAAAGGCTAGCCAGAGAGACTCCAACTACACAGAAAGACGGTCCCTCTCGAGGTTTCTCTCCAAGTCTGTGCAATCGCTATACCATGGCAGTGGCTCAGGAGCCTGGAGCCTCTTGCCCGCAGGAGGCAGCCAGTCCTGTGCTGATGACTTGGAGGACTGGTCGGCAAGACGAGGGTTGGAAGGAGAAAGTGATGAAGACAGCAGGTCTGAAGATGAAAATGGGTCCTCCAAGCCTAGCAGCATAAGCCGAAGTTGGGCTGAAGAAGAGGGAGAAAGCTGCCTGCGGGAAGGGACGGCTCACCTGGATGAGGACGTCATCCTCACTATGCTGGGGGATCTGGAACAAGCACTTTACAGTGACTTACTAGGTGAGTCCAGGTTGCTGGTGACAGGATTTGTGGTTGTCAGTGACCTTCCGTTTTTTTTTTTTAGACTGATTTTTTTAAATATATGCTTAAAATTTTAATTTCCTCTTTCGTGAAATGATTTTTTTTTCCTGTGAAACTGAACTGTGAGTGCCATTTTTAAACTTAACTGGGAAAAGTCAATGGCCTCAGTTGTGGGTCTCACTGGCCAGGAGTCTAGGATAGTTTAGAGGTCAGTATGCTTTCCAGTTAGTCTTTCAGGGAGTGTTGTTTAACTTCCCTCAAGGTGACCTTATCTTACATGTGTAATGAAGATGGACTGCTCTCCTGGGTAAATTTCTGTATGCCTTGATTTGCTACCTTGTAATTACCTAAATAAATGAATGTCCCCTTTTGATATTTCAACACCCTGAAAGCGGCCTGTACTTGCCTTGCTTTTCTGCCTTCCTGCCTCTTTCCCTCTGTCTCAGTTTCCTTCTCTCTTCCCTCCATTCCACCCCTCCCTCTCCCTACATGCTGAAACAGCTGATCCTGTTCATGGGTGTTACAAATACTGTGGAAATAGTTGTTAACTGTTTTATACTTTACAAACTGGACCCTTTTCATGAGTTAACATTCTGTAGTAACTTGTGACATCATTTTTTAACTAGCTATGGGGGCTTTTGTGGTGAAACTTTAAATGTAAGCCTTGTCACACATGTACCAAAAGAAATGCCCACATTTAATATTTCCCACTGTCATATATTCGCATCATGCAGTCTCCTCAAAAATCTCTAAGTGCTCAGCCACAGCCCATTCTATTTCATGTCAGTGTGCATTTTCAGAACAGACTTCATATGGCTTTCTATAAGTTCGGAAGCACCACCCCAGCCCCACCAATCTCTTTGTTTTGGGCATGCACACAGATGGTGCTAAGCATAGATTTGTTGTTATTCTCTATGTGAATGTCTTGTGACCAGGTATTTTATGAGGTTGTCTGGGATGTTTTTAGGGGACAGCTTTGGAATGAGAAAGCTTAGACAGGCAGCTGAGGCTAATATGGTTCAATTTTTCATGTCAGTTTGGCTTGGAATGAGTAATGATTCCACAGTTTTGAGAACAGTGATTTCTGAATCTAAATCCACCAGCTACTCAGACACCAGAGATTTATTCCGGCAGCATTGCATGATTTGGGTGAGGAACCCTTTCTCATAAAGGAAGCTCTGCATAGCAGAAAGACAGGAGGAAGTCTTGATCCATATATCTCTCTCTCCTTTTCCTATCTCCTTTTGATCCTCTTGAACTGTAGAATCAAACAATATTCATCTTTGGCTTATAAAATTGTAGCATTCATCTTATTCTAAGAACCTTTCATGTTAGTATGTTCAATGATATGAGCAGGCAGTAGTCTCCAGGCAGTACTTGGGTGCTGCTGTGTTCAATTATTGCAAGGTGTGGTTGGGTATAAATATGAAACCTTGCTCATTGTGCATAAATAACCGAGATTACTGCTACCACAGGACAGCCTACCAAAAGAAGTGTGTATGCCATGTGTCTGAACTGAGACCTTGCTTACCACACTCACGTGCTTTTTCTCCACAAGGCTTTCCCCCATCCACCCACTGGTGCAGCATTAAAACTACAAACAAGAAGTCAGGGGAAGGGCACAATGAAAGAGTACTGTATGAATAATCCTATTTCCATATCACACATGACAAGGGAATTTTTGCTTTAGGTTTGTATGATTTTGGTCATGTTCTGCTTATGACTGACTCAAAATTATCTTTTATAAGTTAGCTTTGGTCAAGTTTTCATGAGTTCAACTTTTTACTGTTGAGTATTCTAATGAATCAGACAGGCTATAGGGCAATGTTTAAAATGTTCTATATTGTCATTGACCTTTCTTTTCTATACCTGCAAAATTTCAAGATTATAAAGATGAGTTTAAGATTTTTGTCTGAAAATCATGGGTGGACAGCTGCAAAATGAGGCTTACTTTTCAAAATAAGCCAGTCTTTCAATAGTAATGTGTACACAGTGAATTCTGTAAAGAAGCCAGTTATATATGTCAGGTTTCACACATATATAATTTGATTTCTATTAAAAGATGGTAGTGTGATAATGTTAATTATAATATGTATAATTAAAGCATATATAGTAAGGGCAGATCACCCAAATTAAATTCTTTATTTTGCACTAGTAGTGAATCAGAAGCACTACATTGAGCCTGTTCTTTTGGAGGCTGTTGGAAAGCACTTTGCACCAATGTTAAAAATTCAAGTAGTTTAGAGAGTACACCATTTTCAAAAATGTGTGGAAGTCTCTACCATTGTGATTGGCCAAACTGAGAAGCCTCCATTGGGAATAATAGTTGAGATTGAGACTGTGCAAATGGGAAGAAATGAATCATTTTTATGTTTAAGTAAATTTCTCATGTTTGCTGGTCTTAGCTTTTTTTTATTTGCTAAGCAGTTATATGTATGTATCCTTTTATTTGGCCTTTCAATCCCACCCCAACAGATACAAAGCCTTAGTACATTATTTGAATACCACTTTGAAGGGCATTCCAGACTGTGAAATCATTCCTTAGAGGATTACAAATGCACTTACTATTTTTTTTAATCTTGCCTTTCTTGGGTCACTGAAATTATTTACTACAATACATTTTGCTTTGGTTATTATCCTTCATGGAATGACTAAGGCAGCAGAGATGGTTTGGTGAACAACTGTTAGGGGACAATCTGTTTGATTGCCACAAGTTGCATAGTGTCATGTGCAATTGTCATTAGGAGAAAATCAAAATTGGGAAGAAGGGGGACACTGTATTTCTGACATTTTAGGGAAACTACATAAACAAGCCCAGAATTCAGCTGGAAAGATCCATGGATCAAACCCTTTTGTTGGAGCACCTAAAGGAAATAGATATGAAAAGTTATTCGATGGAACAAAATGGTTATGGTTGTTGTACTTAAAATTATTATTATTAAAAACATATGGGGAATAATTCAGGTATCAATTTCAATATTGTGCTATTTGGCAAATTGTCAAGGTGCAGCCTGATTGCAGGTTGGTTGGGAACAGGCAGCATGCAGTGATACCTCCCACAAGTGTGTTTCAGGTCAGTGCTTTGCATCTGCCCTCCCACAAAGGTCTCTACACTTCCCTCCTCTTGTAGTTTCTAGTGTATCATCTTTAAATTTCCTCACCATTTTAGTCCCATTGGGCTGTTTCTGCCTTTCCTTTGACTATAATTATGTTCTTCTGCCACCCTTTAAATTTTGCTCTGCAAGCTTTCTTTTTGTTTTCCAAAGTCATAGCAGATTAGTTGGAAGTGGAAAGTGAACATCTCAGTAGCCATTTCTCAACTACACTGCATCATATTAATGATAGTCATGCATGCAGCTTCCAGAAAGGATGTGGTTGGAATCTTGGAGCTTATAAACAGTCTGAGTTTCTGAGGATCTTAATCTATGGGATTAGAGCTCGCATGGTTTGATTTCATGTGGAGAATTTTATGCCACATGCATGCCATTCCATCTCATATTTTTCTATTTCTTAAAATACGTCTCTTCCAATGAATACGTTCTCAATTTGTAATAATAATACTGTTATTAAGTGTAATTTAACTGTACAAATAATTTATAAATGAGTGGGAACTAGTTAACAGAGTGGCAGCAGACTAGTGACGGCTGTGCTAATGAGCAAAGCAATGTTTGTCTGAGGCCGATGCTAAAGAAGCCATCAGTAGTCTTTTGGTATTTGAGTGGGGTCATGGAATAGCGTAAGTTTTTCAGTTGCTTTCAGAGCCACTGGATCCACTTATTGGAATTTACAAGAAACAGTTCTGGTTCACTCCTCAAAACTTTTTTCACCATTAGATTTGTCTAATGTTGTTATGAGAGAGGTATAGAGTTTCTGGTGTTGAAGGTGGAGGAGAAGCAGGTATACATTCCCTCTGAAACACAGGTCAGCTCCACAGAAGGATTTCTGAGACCCCTTCCAAACAACAGTTATAAACCATAAATATAGAAACTGCATTGACATGTGAATTTTATTTTTAAATTTTGGTAAACACTATGGAAATATGTTATTAAAATGAATTGGTACATAGGATGTTAAAACAGTGTGTGTATATAAATTTGATTTATCTGTGTGATGGTTTTCATACATATTTTCCTGTTTCTCTTTTCTTTCCACTTTCTTTGGATTTTCCTTCTAACCTCTCCCATCCTTTGATTGCTCCCTGTTCTCTTCTTCACTTTTTCCTCTTAATCCATTTATTCCACTTCTTTCCTTCTTTTCTTTTCTATTTCCTTCCCTCTTTTTTCTTTCTTTAAATCGAAAACTTGTATATTATATTCTGACCGTGGTTTCTTTCTCCCATCTCCTTCCAGATATCCCCATCTCCTCTCCCATCCAGCTCCATTCCTTAGTCATCAGAGAAGTACAAATCAAAATTCTGTTGAAATTTCAACTTATACTAGTCTGAATGGTCAAGATTGAAAAATCAGTGACAGCTCATGCTGGCAAAAATATGGGGAAAGGGGAACACTCACCCACTGTGGTAGGAGTGCAAACTTGTACAGCCATTAAGGAAAGAAGTGTGGCAGTTCCCTGGGAAGTTGGGAATAGATTTTCTTCAACCTCAACTATACCAATTTGGGACAATTTGGGAGTCAGAAAACTCCACACTCTTTCCTTTTACCCCTTCCTTTCTTCATTTCTCCTTTTTTATTTTCTGCTTTTTAAAAATTTATTTTTTCTTAAGGTCCCTCTTTCCTGCAGCCTCTCCACTTCCTCTGCCAATCTCATGTTATTCCTCTGCTGAGACTCCCCAGGTTTAAAAGGACTGTGTTTGAAAGTGTTACATAACCATAACATTGTCTGATGACACTTCTGCATCCAAAAGATGGCTGCTCATGTGGAATGCCTTCAGTTACCACACTTATCAGAACTACTTGTATCATGCCTATTAGAAAGATGTGTTTAGGTCTAGACACCTAGGTCTATACTTAAACTGCGACATCACCATGTGTATGTTTTAGTTTCCTATGCAAAATATAGAGATAATTAAAAATAAAGCTTATCCAGTTTGGGGAATCTTGGTCCATGAGTCTAATGAGAGAATCAGAAAATATTCTGTGGGAAAAGTCCTCTCAGGATTCTCCATTGTCTACTATATTACCAGGTACGGAAGCTCATCTCAGCTACTCTGAATGTACTTGTAAATGGGTAATCCTTAAAGTCAATACATCCAAATAATTCTAAATTTAAAAATTAACACCAGTGTCTAGAAGTACTATACACTGTATTTCCAAATGTCTCTAATGCTGTAATGACTTTGGTGATAAACTCACTTGTATTATTGTGTTTGTACCACTCCAGAATTTTTATTTGTGATATTAAATGTGTTGCTATTGTAAAAAAATTATTTTTCAGATGATAGGAGTCATCTGGAATTTCCTACCTGACATTTTGCTTTTAAGTACAGGGGTCTATATTGCTCATCTGTGCAAACAACTGTTCTTTAACAGATTGTGCCCTGAACAATGAATTTCTTATGTTCATTTCCAGGTGAAGACCCTGAAACTAGAAGAATGCGTACCGTCAAGAACATAGCAGATCTGAGGCAGAACTTGGAAGAGACCATGTCCAGTCTTCGTGGGACCCAGATAAGCCACAGGTATCTCACAGGTCTTCCTATCTCTGGCCAGATAAAGAAAGACAACGCAACATTTGACTCCTCTTCCAATGATAGAGAAGAAATTTGGTATTGTTTACTATTTTATTCTAATTGTACATGGCAATCACTTATCAATAACCCTTAAGCTGGCTGTCAGGTATTTTGTTCTTCTTTCAATTCTGTCTGCTAAAGAACGTCCTTGTTAGACCTAATTAGCTGGTGAACTATGACTAGTTCTAGTAAGGTGCTTTTCATGTCTTCCATACCTTTGGAAGAGGCTGGTAGGGATTCATGCAAGCATGACCATAGCTAACTTCCTGCATTGGTCTGAGAAACTTAAGATGGGTGAACATCAGTGCATATCTTGTCAAGAAACAAGACAGAGTTAATCCAAAATGTAGCAGTGGGCCTTTCTTTTGAAAGCCACCACCTCTAATAAATGTGACTTCCCACATTTTGACATCTTCAGAATTGACCACAAGATCATAAAAATGAATCTACGTGCCATTCACATTCATGAAACTGATGAGCTTCCAGCCGGGTACACTCAGCTCTAGCCTTTTCTGTCATCGCATCTTGTTCCATGACCTTAGAGAACCAGAGTATAATTATCTCTTGATTTGGTTCGGCAGCACCCTGGAGACAACATTTGATACTACCGTCACAACTGAAGTAAATGGAAGGACCATCCCCAACCTGACAAGTCGGCCTACTCCCATGACCTGGAGACTGGGTCAGGCATGTCCTCGTCTACAGGCTGGAGATGCCCCCTCAATGGGCGCTGGATACCCTCGAAGCGGTACCAGTCGGTTCATCCACACAGACCCCTCCAGGTTCATGTACACAACACCTCTGCGCAGAGCTGCTGTTTCACGTCTGGGAAACATGTCACAAATAGATATGAGCGAGAAAGCAAGCAGTGACTTGGATGTGCCTTCTGAAGTGGATGTTGGTGGATACATGAGTGACGGTGATATCCTTGGGAAGAGTCTGAGAGCTGATGACATCAACAGTGGGTAAGTCACCCGGAGCACCGCAGCATTGTTGGTCAGTATGGGTATGTGAGGAGGTCGCACATTCCAAGGTGTTCTGGGATTGCCTAAGACCATCAGAAAACACAGATGTTTACATTGCGAGTCACAAACGTAGCAAAATTACAGTAATGAAGTAGCAACAAAAATAATAATATGGCTGGGGAATACTACAACATAGGGAAGTGCATTAAAGGGTCGCAGCATTAGGAAGGTTGAGAGCCATGGTCTAGAGGAATGCATGTGTCCTGTATTTTTCACAGTATTCTTACATGTTCCTAAGTAACAGATTTTATAGTTACTTAGGGTGTGGGAAGGAGACAGAAGGAGTTTTGCTGAACTGCTTGAGTTTCTGTTTTTGGTTTGGCTGCTTCTAACAGCTTTAAGAAACAAATAATTTGTGGCATTGTTCAATCGTGAATAACCAATTTAAATTGCAGAGAAAATCATTTCAGAGCTGAAGGATGTTTAAGGTTTTAATACATTTCATTTATTGATGTGTGTGTGTGGGAATATGTGTACAATGATGAACATGTGGAGTGAAGAGGGTAGCTTGAAGCAATCAGTTATCTCCTTCTGCCATGGTGACACCAGGGGCCTAACTCAGATCATCAGGTCTGGCAGCAGATTCCTTTATTGTTTGAGCTAGCTCTTCAGCCCCAGAGTGGAAAGTTTAGATTGATTTATTTATTCTTGATTGGTGGTGTCAGACTTTAAAATATTATAGCCTTAATACAGCCAGTCCTGCTGAGACCTGATAGGCCAGGGTCATATGGAAGGGGAGGAGGACCTCCTCTATCAGTGACTTAGGGGAGGGGCATGGAAGGAGAAGAAGGAGGAAGGGTGGGGTTGGGAGGAGATGAGGGAGGGGGCTACAGCTGGGATACCAAGTGAATAAATTGTAATAATTAAAAAAATAAATGAAAAATACAATAAATATGTGCACAAAAGTAAAAGTCTTTTACCAGCATCAGCTTCAGAGCAGCATCAGATTCCTGAAGCAAGGTGTTCAGAAACTTCAGGGGAAGAAAGATGAATTTAGAATTCCATGAAACATCAAAACAGCCACCTTAGCGTGAAAGTGTAATTATGACATTGCCCATGCAATGTTGGAGGAGAAGCTATTTAAAACTGCATTCATTCCACCTAAACACGAGGCTACATCACAGAAGAAGATGAAAGGCAGTGTGCAACACAGAGGAGAGGTCAAGTCCCAGATATGAACTAAACAGCAGAGAGGACTCCCTTCACACCAAAGATAAAGGGCAAATCCAGAGAGGGGAGATTCAGAAGGAGGGGATGTGGGCAACGAAAAGAAGGAGGTGAGAGTATGAAGTGCTTCTGACCACTTATGGTTCTTTCGGGAGCCAGAGGAACAAAAATCAACAGAAGCAGGAATCATCCAATCCAGGGAAAAGAGAAAGCTAAATCAGAAGACACAGTCACACCTTTCGGTGACAATGTTCACATAACCGCGATGGTGGAAACAGAATGGTTTGAAGACTAACCAGCAGTGACTTCACATCACTTACAGTTAACTATGGAATTAAAAGTATAATACTGTAAAAATTATTATAGTCTTTTCTTTTTTGTATTATACTCCAAACAAATATTGTGAGTCTAAAATTCTTAATGTGTTTTGGCAACTTAAACTACTTGGTTTAGTCAGAGGATGAGCTGAATGTTGAATGCAATAGGACGTTCTATTAACACTAACCCTGGGTAGTGAGATGGCTCAGGAGGTAAAAGCACTTTCCAACAAACTTTGGTAATCTGAGTACAATACCTGGTATTTTGGTGGATGAGAGAGCTCAGTTCTACAATTTGTTCTCTGACCTCCATACACAGCTATGAAATGTGCACACACACATACACACACATATGCCTGCACACATGTACTCAGGCACACACAGAGTCAGGGAGAATGAATAAATATAATAAAAAACACACTGCTCTTGTAATTTCAGTTATATTTTGAATACTTCCTATTATCTACGTTTCTCTTTCTCACTTCTACGTTCCTGAATCCCTCCATCCCTTTTTGTTAGATTTTTTTCATAATGGGTCTTGCTTTATAGCCCCAGATTTCCTGACACTGACCTTGACCTCATGACAATCTCCATACCTTTGCTTTCTGGGTGCTAGGACTAAAGGTATGCAAAATACAACAACTTAGGATCCCATCTAGTTACTACTGACGAAGCAGAGAGTTTGCAAGCCCAGGGCCCAGACTGTAACCCTCAAAGCATCGCCTCTGTTGACTCACTAGGCCTCATCTCATTCAGCCACTGAGAAGAAGCATTTAAAACCGGAGCCTTAGGAAATAGCTCAGACTCTATCCATACAACAGTAATGTGCATTCCTCACACTGGTATTGGCAGAATAATTGATGAGTACTTTATATCTAAAGGCAAAGGACACCCACAGTATAACATGTGTGTGATTTCAAATCATCTATAGAGCCTAGAGTTCTGAGCAAGGGGAAAGTATTAAACTCAGATGTGATAGAGAGAGAGAGCTGAATAAGAAAGCACATATGTTATGTTTCCTATGTTAAATAGCCATAGACAATGCAAATACTTTTCAAAAGAAAATTTATAAGAAAAGTTCTGAAGATGAGCATGGAAGGTTTAACCCATTCAGTAATCTTACGAAAGTATTATTTTCATAACCAAAGGGATATTAGGTTATATGCCATTTAAAAACATTTCTCTTGACTTATAAGCATAGAATATGACCATTTAAAAATGAGATGTAAGGAATAGGGCTACTGTGGCATGTCTTGAAGTCATGATGCAAAAAGGTCAAGCTGTATACTATAATTCAGGAGAACCACTACACAGAGATTGTGAATATAAATAAGATATAGAGTTGATGATTTGGGAAAGACAAGTTTAGGAAAACTGATTAAGTGGTGTAAGAACCCTGGAGCTAGATTTTAGGAACTATTGTAGGAGCTCACGCACAAGATCATATGTCCAAAAGTATGGGAATGTCATTGTAGTGATAAGGAGAAGAAAGTGTTTGAAGAACGCTAATAAAATAGAAAAAATTATGAACTGTTCTTCAGGGAATGAAAGAGTTGCAGAACCAAAGAGAATCTACTTATCTAGGTTAGAAGCGCAGGAAACAGAGGAGTATGCCATTTGAGAAAACTGAGTGGAAGAGAGCTGAACTTTTGCTGAGTAGAGACTTGAAACACAGGCTAAAACACACAATAGGATACTAAGTTTGTAGAAAATGCAAAGTGACCTTGGGGTAAAGGTAGAAAACATATACCTCATCTCAATACAGAATACTGGAAATTGTGGGCTTGAACTCGAGGGGGAAAAGAATTCGGAGGGAAAAAATGTAATAAGCTACATTGGGAGTGGGTGTGCATACATATGTGTATTTTTATGAGTGCATATGAACATACGTGTATGTATCTCTTACAAAGTTTTTGTTGAGTTTGTCTTGTGTGCTAAATATCATTCTGGGCACTGAGAATTTACAGTCATATACAGTAGGCACACAGTGCTTGACCACATGGAACTCATATGCATCTACATAACTGCTCATTTTTTCAATGAGTTAATACTAGGCGAAACGCATACATGTATATATTTTAATACACAACTATGTATATGTACATATATATAAGTACACAAGTGAGTTCTGCATATGATAGATATTATAAGTACCCCAACATGCAGGACCATTCTATATTTTTCAGGCTTCTAATTATATTAATTAACACTTATTTGTACTCAGAGAAATCTCAAAATCTTGATACTATAGTGAAGAAACTCATTTCTCATTCATGCAAAAATGTCCTGGTGCTTTCTTTCATTAAAATTTACTGTTTATTTTGTGTGTGAGCACATGTGCATGTCTGTAGGTAAACACCACCCATGGTGAACATGTAGAGGTCAGAGGATAACTTACGGGAGTTGGGTTCTTTCCTACCACCAAAGTGAGACCCAACAGCCCAGCTCAGGTCATCAGGCGTGACGAGCAGAAGCCGTTATCCACTGAGCCATCTCACTGATTTTTTCCTTCAGGATTTTGATCTTCACTTGGGGAATGTAAACCTCAGAGGATAAAATTTTAATAAGTCTGCTCTTGTCTGATCAGGTTTCCAGTATCACTCTAACCATTACCATTCGTCAGGCAAATAGCAACAGAGATGAAAAAAAGTACAATGGGAAAGTATTTTACTCAAGCCTGAAAGTTTTGTAATTGCCTCCGGCTTACACTCATGCCCAGGGTACCTTCGTGGCCACAGCTACCTCCAAGAGGCAACAAAACCTGTCTCAGCTGTTTGCTTTGGAGGAAAAGGAAACTAATTTGAAGACTGCTTGCTGTCACTCCCACTGAGTTGCCTACTGAGGGAAAAAGCAATGTTTTCAGAGCCTTTGTCCTACTTGACTTGTTTCATTTTTCATTTGGAGCCTAATTCAGACTTCTGGTCTCTTTCATTGTGTCTCCCTCAGTCTACCTCTGGAAGTCTATTATATGTGCATCATTGATCCACATGTTTAATGCATGAAAATTGTATAAGAAGTAGGAGGATGACAGCATTTTGCTCTTCCCTGTGATAGAGGAGATGAGCTTGGAAGCTCTTTCCTTTATGGTATAGAGGAGATGGACTTTTAAACCATTACATGGGTCTGTTCTCTGGGAGAAAGGTCTACATAGGACGTGGCTGTTCTCAGCCAGAGGTTGATGGGAGGATGTTGTGTTGAGGACCACTTGCTGGAGTGGGTAGAATGCCACTGTTAATTTGTCAATGTAGAATTTAAATGTGGGACAAATGAGAAGATCAGATATATCCCAAGAAAGTTTTAATTTGATATTTCTTTTAAGTGATATGAAAACTGTTTCCACATCACATTGAAAAAAATGAATCACAAATTTGCTTGCTCTTCACAATTTTTCAAATACGTTTTGCTGATTAAAGGAACAAAATGCTTACTAGGCAAGATAAAAAGGAAATGTTTAATTTAGCTATTTCATGACGCCACAAGGAATGACATGAGGTCATTGCAAATGAAAATGAAACTGCATTTTATATGTGCTCCGGATAGAAATGGTAAAATTACTTAGTTGGCATTCTTGGAATTCAAAATTTCTTGAAGCCTGCAGAAGCTTAACTTAGATGTCTCCTTTTGAAGTTACTTCACATACTTGGGAATAAGAAGCTGTCAGTAATTAGGAATGAGTCAGAGGAAGGGACATATACCCATAATGAGTTGAAAGGGTACATTTATGAAGCAAAAAAAAAGACAAGTTGAGAGGAAAGTTACATATCTTAATTGAGTGGAAATTGAACTTATTTTTGGATACCACAGTAGTAAATAGTTATGCACCTGGGACCAAATGTTAAAATTGTACTTAAGTCATTTGACCCAAACATGAAAAAACTAAGAATTCTAAGGAACAAAAAAATTACAAATGTGAAGTGATATATACTTTGGTTCTCCTATACATCTCCCTCAATTCCCTTAAAAACTTGTGATTGGCATAGATGCAGCAACTGAAAGGCACTTGGACCTAAAGGTGTCTGTCTTGTGAACCCACATGTTCCCTATCCTGGTTCTTTCTCCAATTTTATATTCAAGTTACTAGGCATTTGTGTTAATGTAGAAACTTTCAAATAATTGTCACACAGTGCTATTCCATTATAGGCAATACTCTTCATGTCTACCCTCACCTCTCTCTCTCTTTCTCTCTCTCTCTCACACACATACACATACAAACACACCACGAATATACACTTCTACACATGTACACAGACATACATATATATCACACATTTTATTTTTATCATTGTACCTCAACATACCCAGAAGGCAGCTTATCATTGCTATCATTCCCGCTTTGCACTGACATACTTGAGTCCTAGATAACTGAAATGCTTTCAGAGTCCACATAGCTAGCACTATAGGTAGAAAATTAAGTTTCACAGTGTGACGATAAAGTTGAAAATCAGAGAAACTAACTCCAAGATTTTAAAAGCTAGGGTTAGTGGATCAGGCCTGCAGTCCTAGGACCCAGGAAGCTGAGGCAGGAGATTTGTCATGAGATATTGGTAATCTGGGTTACATAGTGAGTTCTAGGTCAGGCAGGGCTGAAGAATGAGAATCTATAAATGAAGAATGAATGAATGAGCTATACATATTTAACCTACACAATAATGCCACAGATGAATTCTTTTTGAAAATGTATTATTTTACTTAGTATACAAAGTAACTAGTTTGCTTATGACATTTCTGCACATATTTAGATTTGGTAGAGGCCCTTCCATTGCCACCTGCACCTCTTTTCTAACTTTCTGCTTAGGTCACCGCAATTGTACCCGTTCGTGCCAGCCATCACACTCCACACACGTAACCCACACGTTCTAATGTTCTGCACACACCAATTTTCTGTCATTTCTTGTGGTATTTCCAGTGCTGCTGGAGTCCTACTAAGAAAGTTCTTACCTATTCATGTAATTTGAAGACCTTCTCAATTTTTCACTCCAGCCATTTCTTCAACAACTAAGATTTTACATTTATTTACTTAGTGTGTGTCTGTGCATGGGGATGCATTGTCTACCTTAGTAGGCATGTGAAACTCAGAGATGCACAGTTTTCTCTTCTTCCATGTTGGATGTAATGTTTTCAGCCTTAGCATCCATCTTTCTGGCTCACATTTATGTTTTAAATTAAGGCCTTTGATCCACTTTGAGTCGATGATTATAAAGGGTGAATAATATAAATATAATTCCATTCATTCTCTGTCTATCCAAGTTTTTAATTATTTTGCATCTTATTACTTTTTTATTTCATTTTTATTAATTCTTTGAGATTTGAACTTATCTTTAGAGATTTTTATGCAACGTGCTTTGGTCATGCTCACCTTCCCTCCTCTAATTCTGCCTAATCAATCCTCCTACCCATCCAACTTTGTGTTCAGTTTTTGGGCAATCTTTCAAGATCATTTTTTTTTCATGTTCAGTTCTGCTTTATTCACAGTAGCTTGGAAATGCAATCAGTCTAAATACATGTCACTAATAAATTAATAAATGGGTAATCAGATATGTTACATATACACAATGGAACATTCAGCTATAAAATAAGAAATTAAGAATTTTGTAGGAAAAATAGGTGGAATTAGGAAATAATCATATGCAAGTAACCCAGCTTGTATGTATATACCAGCTTCAAATCTTTAGATTGTGTGTTTAACGTCAAGACCTGCAGAAGCCAGGAAACTAGATAAAGTAACAAGGCAGGAGAGATAACCTACAAAGAGGGGAGGGGGATTAAAAGTTGGAGCATCTGAGTTCCTCATCCTTAAAATGGAAATAGCTTTGTTGATACATGTAAATGACTTCAAATAGTTCCTAGCAACATATGGAACATTTAATACATTTTGGTCACAATTTTATGATACTGACCAGTTGGTTGTGGTGTAACTCTTACTCAATAAATTAATTTTAATTCTTGTAAAGTTTTATTAATCCTATGGCCTTTAAGTAGTTAAAAAATGCCAGCTTAACCAATGAAATTATCTTATCAAGATATATAATTCTTAGAGTTGTTAACAATATTGATAAGAAAAGGAAAAATAAATTTAATAAAAGGCTACTGGATATTGATTTTTTAAAATAAAATTGAAAATACATTTTACTTTTTTCTGATGAGAGTATGTATAAAGTGACTTACTAGAGTTTGTTTTGAGTAATTATTGAAAATTAACAACATAGTAGATTTATTAAA
Organism: Pachyuromys duprasi; assembly: GCA_028658305.1. NCBI lineage: Eukaryota > Metazoa > Chordata > Mammalia > Rodentia > Muridae > Pachyuromys > Pachyuromys duprasi. Next base: position 62,633,640 of record CM053766.1, read on the forward strand.
TCACTAGACTTTCTTTTGGTTAACATGTTTGCAATTCTTTTCAGGTACATGACAGATGGTGGGCTCAACCTCTATACTAGAAGTCTCAACAGAGTACCAGACACCACAACTTCCCGGGATGTCATACAGAGAGGAGTTCATGATGTGACAGTGGATGCGGACAGGTAATTCCATCAGCATATAAGATGCTGATGTGCAGAAAGTCATTTCACAAATAAGGTCACAGGAGATTTGCTGTGTAAACTACAACTTCTATTTTGTGGATTTTAAAAACAAAGGCAGTTTCATTTGCTAGACCATATTAGCTTTGTAATACTGAAAAAATATGGATGGAAGAAAACACTTAAAATTTCAGTATCTATAAGGGAAAATTTAACAGCATATACTTAGTTTCCTAATTTGAAAAAAACAAACACTATTGATGTTTTTCCGTCAATTCAGATGCATTTGGATTTACCTGGAGGCAAATTACAAGAGTATAAAAATGTATTTCAAACCATCAATTACAATAAGTACAGTAAGCTTGATGCTTCTCCCGAGAGTACTTTGAAGACAAGCTCTTGCTTTAGGCTAACATCTTGTTCTCCATTATCTCCAGCTCCTTGAGGGTGTGTGTGTGTGTGTGTGTGTGTGTGTGTAAGCATGTGAGTGTTTCAGACATACTGTTTTCTTTTTTTACAGGAACTGTTCTGTTGACTTTTATCATCATTATTTGAGATCAGCGTCTAATATATATTTCTGATCCTGATTTATTCTTTCATTCCAAATGTTTAGTTTACTGAGCAAAAAGACAGTTCCCATTTTTATAATTACATATTAGTACATAGATTAGTTTTTTAATTGAGTATTTATGATGAATATATTAAAACTTCACCTGTCCACATTCTGAAATAAGATTGTGCACAATTTATTGTATTTTTTACAGCTATCCCCAAAGGACAGGTAGTGACTTTCTATACTAGTTTTCAGGATCATTTCTGACTCAGACTTCATCAATACTTTAATCATCTTAAACAGAAGATAAGTCTTAAGCTTTCATCTGATATAGACATCATCCCAGTCTGTATAGTCTCTTTGTGTATTTGTGGCATACATTCTTGTGTGTAAATGGGAAGTGTGTAGCTCTGTGGGAAATTTTTTCTCCCCTCTCCAATCTGAATTTCTTTTTAAATATATGGTCATTGACTTTTACACTAACTTCATTCCCAACCCCTAGACTATTCCCCCCATCTTTTGAACAATCTAAACTAATTTCTAACTCAGAGCTTTGTCTTGCTGCTTTTGTGCCTGGGGTACTCTTTGGTACAACATTTGACTTTTTGCCTTGCAGTCTCAGCTCAAGGTCATGTTCTTGGAGAAGTGTTATCATAGTAAATCAGGTATACTTCTTCCCAAACAAGATCTATATTTCTTACAATAAGAAGCCATTGGTGCAAACAATGTAACAATCATCATACACTGAGGTTTTAACAAGAGCTGTTTTGGTGAATGAGCATGCTAATCTATTCATTCAGTGTATATATTCTATTAGGCTAGCAGTAGGGCCCTTTTTGGATGGTATGGGAATGAAATGAGGCAAGAGCTCAGCCACTTTGAGAATGTTATGGAGAGAGAACAGATTATGAGGGAAGAGACAAAGATTAGGGGAAAGACATTTAAAATATGGGTTACATATTAGCTCTAACTGTGTATGTATTGCTGCTTCACAGTGAAAAATGTTAACGGTAAAGCATTTTGATAGAAAAACCCCAGAATTCAATATAAAAGTGACTTTGGGTTGAAAAAAAATTGACGAATTTCAGACCAACAGATAGGTCCAAACAAGTATCTAATAAATTTGGTCCTCCAAAAATACCGAGCTTCCCCCGCCCCGCCCCCCAGTAGTGTAGATTTGGACCAAAGTAACACTTGAGAACAGATTAGAGATGCAATTTCTAGACCCACCTAAGGCAAATAGAGTCAGGGAGTCTGGCTATGGATCTAGTGACCTGAGGTTCCTCTAACTCTCCATATACTCCAATGTACAGATGCAAAGAACCATTATCTAAAAATGACAAGTAGACGCTGTGCCTATGGTAACATGAACATTTAACCATACAGGTGCATTTCAAAGCAAAGAGAATAGGAAGTGTTAATACTGGCCAATGGCAACAACTTTAAGTTAGAACAAATAAAGGCTTGTAATACCTGGGAGAAATTGTATGTGAAACTCAGCTTTGGTGATTACTTAACAGATTATTTTTTTTGAAAAAAAATGCTTAATTTAAGGATCTAAAATAACAAATTGCTATGTATAAGTTGCATAGCAATAGTGTCATAGTGGGATTTGTTTTTACAGAAGAGATGGGACTCTGTTTTATTATAGATTAATCCTGAAGCTATTTTAAAATTCTGTGTCAGGAAAATGAATCAAGATGTGTATCACTTAAATGAATGTCCTAAAATAATGTAGTTATGTCTAGCTTTCTGTTAAGCTTCCTGTTGTTTTACGAAGTTTTCTTAGTTGTGCTACCTGTTAAAAGTATGAAAAGAAAGTACAGATAAAAGGTACCATTTTTTGTTTTTAATATAGTTAAGATTAATTAATTAATATAGTTGAAATTATGTAAAATCTCCTTTTCTGATTTGTCTTAACTTTTTTTCATTCAAGCATCTGAAATCTTGCATACTAAGTGATACGAGACTAACAATGAGGAAAATTGTATTAAACACATACACGCACGCATGCATGCACATGTGTGTGCACGCACACACGCACACACATAGCAGATAATAAAGCAGTGATGAAGCCATTGAATTCCATCTTTCCATCATTCTCTTCTGCTCACTTTCAAAGCACACCTTCGCTTTAACACGCTCTTCATCTTCCTCTTGTGAAGTCATATCATTATGCCTTACTTGTTTGTTTTGCTTGTAGAATGTGGGATTCTTGAATGCAGGCTGACCCTTGCTTTTGTGTCTCTAGTGCCTGCCACACTGAGGGAATTCAATAAATATTTCTCTGATAAATCACACAATGACCATATCTGCTTATAAGATACAGAAATGTGGCTTTAATATGAAAACAAATCCTGCAAAAAACATACTATTTAAAGAGTTTTTAGACAGTATGGAGAATAATAAAAATACCAAAATATTTCTGTTTAAGTTACACTGTTTTTTTCCAATCAGTGGTATTTTTATATTTCTTAGGTTTTATAAATAGCTCACTATAAAGTAAAATATACTGAAATACCAGATTCTATTTTTCATTTGTTATCTATCTATCTATCTATCTATCTATCTATCTATCTATCTATCTATCTATCTATCTCTCTACCTATCTATCTATTTGATCTGTCTGAGTGTTTTACCTGCATGCATGTCTATGCATGACAGGGAACACAGAGGCCAGAAAAGAGCATCAGATCCCTTGGAACTGGAATTACAGATGGCTGTGAGCCCCATATGGGTCCTGGGACTTGAATACAGGTCTTCTGGAAGAAAAGCAAGTACTCTTAACCACTAAGCCATCTCTCCAGCCCCCAAGTTATTTACAGTAAAGCCTGGAGATTCCTTTTTAATAACGTATGGTTAAAATATTGGTAGGCAGTAAAAAGTGGCTAAATACTTCTTGCTACTAAATTGAAAATGATGCCCCTCTAGAATAATAGGGTGCAGAGGAATTTTAATTCAGAACATGGCTGTTCTGGCAAGAGGTCATAGCCAAAGATCTTCTAGGTCTGTTTGATCTGATTAGAATTAAAACAGCCCTTTAATCTGGGAGACAGAGGCAAGCAGATCTCTGGGTTTAAGGCCAGCCTGGTATAGAGCAAGTTTCAGGTAAAGAAAAGCTTAGGTCCAGGTGTGGTGGTACATGCCTTTAATCCCAAACAATGAAGGCAAGTTAATTGTAGAAGGAAGCACCTATGTTTGAAAATGATGTCTAATTGAGTGGCAGAAAAGGTGATTAATCAGAGAAACATTTGACCGACTTGGATTTGTCCAACTCTCATGAGAAGAGAAAGAGAACATACTTATGGGGCAATACACAGAGAGACAGAAATCGGTTTTACTGGGACTGTAATGGAGAAATGTATTGGAGAGAAAGACTCAGGTGAAAACCAAAGGAGCCATAGAATGAGAAGGAGCCAGATGATTAGAGCAGATTGCTGGAGTTATATTGAGGCCAAACAGTGCAATTTGGAGGCTGAGAAAAAAGCCAGATTGAATAAGTCAGTTGGGAGAAGAGCTTGAGCCAGAACAGCTGAGTTGAACAAGCCAACCCAGAGCTCAGCAAAAACAAGGAAGGGTGAGCTTATTAAGCAGTAAGTCTCAGAGGCTGTAAAACATTCTAGGCCTAGATTAGATTGTATGGAGGCTAGAAATTTCCACTGCTAGGCCTAGGTTAGCAGAAGGAGGCACTAAGCCTCCCAGACAACAACTGAACCAGGAGAATAAAAGTTCATTTTACATGGGGCTTTCAGCAACTGGCAATGTTTTTGAAGCATCGTATTGCTTCAAGCTATGATAGTTCTGTTACTTTCTGTATAAACCTACTCTAGTTCTATGTCCTTTGTCACCTGGGAATAGAGACTGTAATTAGTCACTGAAGATAGGTTGAAGACTTTCAAGAACTCCACTAATAAATTGGACAGCTAGTGAGTAATGAAAGATTTAAAACAAAAAACAGAGTAACTTCAAGTCCTTTAAAAAGATCTAAGATGTTCTACACATATCTCATGGGAGGTCAAGGAATTGTAAGATGAGCAAAGAAGAGTTTGGTGTAAGAGGAGATGGAAGACAAGCGGAGAACGTGGCCTTCCGAATTAACTGACCGCCTACAGCAGACAGAGGGCTGATATCGAAAACAGACCAACAACTTAAGAAATTAAACACCAACAAACAAATAATCCAATTAAAAATGGGTACAGAGCTAAACCGAGAATTCACAAAAGAATATCAAATGGCTGGGAAGCACTTAAAGAAATGCTCAATATCCTTAGCCATGAGTAAAACACAAATCAAAATGACTCTTAAGATTCCATCTTACACCAGACAGAATGGATAAGATCAAAAACTCAAGTAACAGAACATGCTGGAGAGGATGTGGAGAAAGGGGAACACTCCTCCATTGCTGGTGGGAATGCAAACTTGTACAACCTCCCTGGAAATCAATTGGATATTTTCTCAGAAAACTGGGAATAGTGCTACCTCAAGACCCAGCTATACCACGCCTGGCCATATGTTCCACCATACAACAAGGACATTTGTTCAAATATGTTCATAGCAGCTTTATTCATAATAGACAGAAACTAGAAACAACCTAGATGACCCTCAACTAAAGAAAGGATACAGAAATTGTGGCACATTTGCACAACGGAATACTACTCAGTTATTAAAAATAAAGAAATAAAGAAAATTTCAGGCAAATGGATAGAACTAGAAACGATCATCCTACATGAGGTAACCTAGACCTAAAAAGTCATGCATGGTATGTACTCACTTATAAGTGGACATTAGACCTATAGTACAGAATAATCATGCTATAAATCCACAGACCCAAAGAAGCTAATTAACAAGGAGGGCCCAAGGGAGTGTATTTCAGGTTGCTACACAATTGCCTTTCAGTATATTTTGCATGAAGTGTACAAATCTTTGCCTGTTCTTTTTTTCACTAATCAGCCTACTGAGGTTCAGGAATGTAGTATCTGTCACTAGTTTATTCTTTATTTCCTAGTGATATATTAAATGTGTATTTTATGGTATACTATTTTATTTATTTATCAGTTAGGGAACAATTTAATTATTTCCATACTTCAACTGTTTAGGATAATGCTGCTATAGAGACTCATGGTATTGGGGAATGTGTTTTATTTCTCCCTGATTGATACCTTGATATTTAATGTCTAGGTTTTATGATAAATTTATTTAATTAAAAAATTCCATCTTCCAAATTGCCACATAGGGTCATTCATGTCAGTAATGTATGATAATTCTGGTTTTCTTTTATAAGTAGTTTTCATAGATCCATAGCTTCTTTATTGAAATGTTTATTTCAATCTTTTGGGGCATTAGGAATTGAGATATATATCCTCTATTTGATGAGTTTTAAAACTTTCCAAAAGTATATTTTCTATCCAAGCTCTTCACAAGAGTGATAACAAGTGAATAACTTTTCTATTCCTTGTTTTAAGGACATAAAGTGCAAAATCTTAAATTTAGATGTTTGCAGTTTATTCTTCATGGTACTAAGGATTATTTACATAATTTGTGGCTAACAATTAGCATTTGAAACAGTTAGGTTGTAATAAATTCAAGAGTGGACATGCTTTCTGATGTCTTACCCTGTGGCTTGTGTAGAAGAGAAGAAAATGGGCATAACTGAATTCACCCAGAATTGACAACTGGCTGATTGAATCCAATAAGTTATTCTCTTGTTTTGGGCTTGTTTGTTTGTCTAATTTGTTGCTTGGATTTAGAGACAAGTCTTGAGACATAACCTAGGTTAACCTTGGTCTCCCTTAGCCAGTCTCAGCTGCCTTGATTTATTGAGATTGCAGGCATGTGCCACCTGGGTGTAAACTGAGATTGAACTGAAGCACAAAATGCTAATAAGCCATGAGACAAGAGTTTCTAAAATACCGTGGCTATTTAGAGGCTGGTGGGTATGTCTAATAAAAGGATGGAAATGAGATGAGCTGCTAAGCAGCCTCTTCACACAGTAAAGCAAATTTTTTCCTAGACATATAGTCACACTGTCTCTAAATCTACCATTGATAGTACTGTGCAGAGCATTGGCATTATAAAGAGAATCATAGGATATTGTAATAAAACCATGTAGAAAAGCCATACATGGGTATTGGAAGCCTTTGATGTTCCAATATCTGCTCCAAGCGGAAAAAATAAAGTCAACATATTTTTCCTAAGGTGGCAAGCAAATATTTTATGGGTCAGATTCATTATGTTTGCCTTTAGTCTGTATAAACTTTAAGGACTCATCCAATTCTGTGTTGATTTGCTGTAGCTTAATCACCAAATCAGTAAGTTCCCATACCTTAGGTATTTCCTTCATTAGCTTATTAGCTTTCTGTAATAATTAAAAACAAATAAAAATTTAATGGACTAAAATGAAAATAGAGAAAGTAAATGTCATTACTTCATTTTTCAATCAAATGGTCTGCCTTTTTGCTCATAGCCCTTAGCTCTGAATAATGAGAATTAAATGAAAAATATTAGGGACATACAAAAGCTATTTAATGCCCTTTCAGCCTCTATTTTGTTCTCTGCTCACATCTCAGGATTCTGTGCTTATTTTGAACTTCCTTTCCCCACAGTTATCAGAACTGGCTGGTCCCGTAGTGAATAAACATCTAAACTTCATATGAGGCAAAACCTCTTCTAAAATTAGTACATACCACACATGTACTGAGATACTGTACTCAAAGGTCTTGCTTGACTTTAGAAGGACATCGGAATGGGAATGCTCTGCACAGTGATATCAATGGTAGATTTAGAGACAGTGTGACTATATGTTTAGGAAAGATTTGTTTTACTGTATGAAATATTTTATCACCATTGATTCAAGGGTGACACTGACAGTGAGACTAGCCCAGGTGATAGATGTGCTTTAATTTAAATTTCTTTAGATACCTTTCAGAATAAAAGAGGAAACACAGAACATTGTAAATGCTACACGACTTCTTTGAAAGACCTGTTTGGCAGGCAAACTACGCAGATATAGAAATGAAACAAATTAATCTTAAAAATCAGCTCGGGCCAGGGTGGTGCTGCATCCATCATTATAATTCTGAGCATTTTGGAAATTGGGGATTTTGGAGGGCTGGGGAGGAATGTTATGAATTAAAGGCCAAACTCTGTTATATAGACCACTGTAAGGTATCCTAGACTAAATTGTAAAACCTTGTCTCAAAATAGTCTGAATATTAAGATTAGTTGAAACTTCACTTTACCTTTTATAATTGTTTTTCCCAATAAGTCATAGTCTTAGCGCTGTTGTTTATATAGAATTCTCTACCATATGCTTACAATATAAATTTATTGTTGAGCCCTTGGAAAATGATAATTAATGATGAGACTAAAAGAAAAAGAAGGGTCAGGGTTGTTATAACAAAAGTGGCATAGAAGACCTGGTGAGTACTGCAAGTTGTTAGACTGGGATTTTTTAATACACTTTTTAAAATCTTTAATTAATTTGTTTATTTATTCACTTTACGTCCTGATCGTAGACCCCTCCCTCCTCTCTGTTTAGTCCCACCCTCCCACGTGTTACATTGTTTAAATACACTACTTTATCTTTGCAACAGATGGCTTGTGTTATTACCTTTTAATAATACTAAATATTATCCACAATAAGAGTAAATATTAATAAAGAAGAGTTTCAAGATCAAGTAATTTGCCTGAAGAACTTGTTAATAAACCATGATGACTTTTTTTGAATCCAGTTCCTGAGTTTTTACTGTTATCTAAAAAAATTAAATTATATTAAGACTTTCATAATGTCTTAATGACAACTTCAGATTTTTGTGAAAATTTCCTTGTTAATATAAATATATCTGCTTAAAATGTGAACAGATTTTTTCAGATCAGCTTTAAAAAAGTGAGTTAACTCAGTATGTGGATATATTCCATATCCACTGCACACTGTCAATAGATAGAAAAACACAGAAGACACGTTATTTTTGTTGTTCTAGAGGGTCTAAGGCAGTGGTTCTCAACCTACAGGTCTCTTTGAGGGTGGAACAATGACCCTATAGTGGTCACCTAAAGCCATTGGAAAACACAGATATTTACATTACAATTCATAACAGTACACAATTACAATCGTTGAGTAGCAATAATGGTAACTTTATGGTCGGGCCATCGTAACATGAGGAACTATATTAAGGGGTCACAGCACTCCAAAGGTTGAGAATCCTGTTTCCAGGAAAGCAAGTTACAGATATTTGTTCTTTCTCCTAATGTTGGTGATTTGTTTTGAGACAAGATTTGCCTAGTTAGCCTAAGCTAGTGTCAAACTTTTGGTCTTCCCATCTCCCCCACCATCATGCTGTGAGATGTCAGCTTTGGACTGCCATGCTTATGCATTTAGATCTGTGATGGACTTGACATTGAATATTTGTGGAAATGTCTCTAAAAGGTTCAAAGAAGATGCAGAGAGGTGAGGAGGGAGTGTGCTTCTTGTGTACATGGGCAAATTCTTACTCAGGGCTCATAAGAATGGAAAAGCCTCTTGGACCTTTTTGTTTTAATGAAAAGCAGTAAAACTTGAGAGATTGTGTTAGGTAGTTTAATTGTATAATTTTATTTAATAAGGTTCATGAAGATATGAAACTCTTTTTTCTATCAAGAACTGGAGGTGAATTCCTTTTTAATGGGCTATCTAATGGGATGAGACACTGTGATTGTTAAATTGAGGGCTCCTGGCTGGCACCTGATAAGGCCTATGTTGTCTCAACTGTGGCTGCATAGAGTGGGTGGCTGCAATTTATTTATTAGTGTCAGATGTCCTTCATTCATATCTTTGCCAGACTTAATTTGTGTTTGAAACGGTTGAAGTTATTTGCAATAAGTTGCCGTGTTTACTTTCAGCATTCACAAAACTCCCATGTGGTTTTTCAGATAAATTGTGAGTGAAAGCCTTTTCATTAAAGATGAGTGCTTAGTTTCTGAGAGAAATTGATGGTTTTGTTCTTTATAAAGTTTTCCGTGTGAATAGTGAGGAAAATTAACATGTGTAAAAGTTCAAAAGGAAATATAAAATAACCCATATCCTCCCAAGGACAACCAAGGTAATTGCTTCAACATGCTTCCCTTGGGCTTACCAACAACCCATCTCTAACTACATAGTTTAGATATATACATACATACAAACAAACAACATGGGTTGTCTTTTTAATACAGTACTGAAATGCCTATGTAACTTCTTTTTAATAAAAGAAATTAAATTGGCTTACAGTTTTGGAGGCTCCGAGTCATCACAACCAGTTTCAGTTTTTGTGTGGATGCCCTTGACTGTGTCTCATCACGCAGGTGTCAGGAGAGACATTCTCTGAGCAGCAGTCACACCTTCACAAAGGAAGCCGGGCAGCCAGGTGAGGCTGTTCTGGGGATCTTATATCAACCTCTTAGAGTACTACGAAGTCTCTCAGGGGTGGCACTGTTGAGAGTGGACCCCAGGGTACTTAAAAGTTCACTTGAGCAGTACGATTCCCAGCGTCTCTCTTATTTGGGTCCTATAATCCAAGCAACAGATGTGTGTGTCTCTAGTCAAGACTGTCACTTACCCTATGTACACCCCCAAACATGGGCTTCAGCATAAGAACATTTGTATTTGCTTGTTTCACATTTTTTTGTTGTTGTTTGGAAAGAGGGTCTTGACATGTACAACCAGTCTACCCTCGATCTCTGTAGGTATAGCTCAGTCTAGTCTTGAAATTCCAGCAACCTTCGTGCCCTAGTTTCCTGGTTCCTGGCATTATAGACTGTGTCTCTAAACATAGCTTTGAGATCTTAAAGTCCTATTTTTGGTACACATTTAAGGAAAATGCAGCTTTTCTTGGTAAGATTTGCTATGAATTAGTTTATTAAAAAGGGCCTTAGTTACATGTTGCTGCCCCTAGCCATACCAGCACACATCCCTTGTTAGTCTATGTCTTTGCTTATGTGTGGAATCCCTTATTCAACCCAGGATGTCATCCTTCACAATTTGCTTTTATTCAAAGACTATCCATGGGTGTTTTGTCCCCTGTGAACTTGCCTCAGAACCACTTAGAAGATGCAGTGACCCTTCTCTGTGCTGTGTCGCTTACATAATTTACTATCCTACTTGAGGATATGTATATACCTGTCCCTTCTGGAAGCTGACCCCCAAAGTCAAGTATAGTTCCTGGCACAAAGCCTACATTTCTTTTTCTGAAATCCCACTCAACCATATGCTTCCTTGCATAGTAATTAATACTTATAGTATCAAATATTCTACCTTATACTTGAAGTATTTATTGTACATATAGATTTAATATGTATTTAATAGAGTTAGTCTACATATTGATTCTAAGCCTATACCACGGGGTCTCTTATATTATACAAACTCTTATGTTCCAATAAGAGTTTGACGAAGGAAGAAAAAGGAAAGAAGGAAGGATGCGATTTTTTTCTTGTTTTTCTTTTAGAAATAAGATCTTGCTATGAAGCCTAGGCTGGCTTCAAACTCACCATGTTCTTGGCTCCCCCTTCCAAGTAGCAAACCAGGGGTGAACAGTGCCACTTTTCCATAGAGAGAGGAAGAATCCACTCCAAACTTTTAATTTCATCTTTATATTTTCTTCCTCTGTATAATTATGTTCAAGTTTTATCTCTTTTAAAGACACCAATCACATTGGATGTAACCCTGCTCCCATGTGCTCACTTTTTTGACTATGTCTTTAAAGATCTATTTCCAATTAAGGTCTCAGTCTGACAGACCAGTGGTAAGGACTTCAACATGTGAGTCCTAAGCACTCATAAATTTACCTATGGTATTCATGCTCATAGGGCACTGCATCAAGACTTGATTTCTGTTAGAAAATCAAGAGTGTGAGAGTTCTATCTCATTCTTTTCTTTAATCAGTCATGAAGCCATGGCTTATCTATGATGCATAAAAACAGACAAACAGACCTTCATTGAAGCAGTACAAAGTGATCTTCTGAGACCCCTGTCCCAACTTTCAAATCACTCAGAAGATTATTAGAGAATAGTGTCTGTCTTGTAAATGCTTAGCCATTCTAGAAACAGAGAAGTGGGATTTGGAAAGGTCCAATTAAAAGAAAAATATTTTTTATTCTATCTATGTCTCACAAATATTTGTGCCAGCCTTTAACCATATTATAATGCTGGTTCTGTAAATAGATCAGGAAAATACTCTTCCACAGATAACACACTTCTGTGTCCCTGCAGCATTCAGAGATTACCAGGAAATGAAACTGTCACTCACAGTCCCCAGCTTTGACCATCATTTGCTGTTGGAAGTGTCCTTCTAGGGCTAGTTCCTTCTTAGTATGCAGAGTTGATTCAATCATTCAGTTATACAGCAAGCAGGAGGGTGGGCTAGTACAGGATTTCAACAGGTCTGTCTTTTTAAATAAAGATGCAGTATAGTATTCCCAGACAAGAGGACTTAGACTTATACTTTAGTTGTTTGAAATGAGCTTTGAAGAATTAGCTCATTGTTCTCAAAGGCCAAATAAATGTGTTTTGAAACAAAGCCTGATATAGTTGTTCTCTGAAGTATTTTTCCTTATTTAAAAAAAATAATTATAATCACATCATTCTCCCTTTCCCTTTCCTTCATCCAACAAATCCCATGCACCCACTCTCTCTAAAACTGGTGTGCATTTTTTCTTTGATTGCTTTTGTTGTGTGTGTAAGAGAGAAGGATGCTGGATCCATTTAGTGTTGTCTGGTGAATATGATTTCAGGACTGACCACTTTGTTTTGGCTAACCAATTAGGGTACTCATCCTAAGGAGAGAATAATTCCCCCTCTCTTGGCAGTCATTAATCACTTGTAGTTCTTTGTCTAGGACTGGGTGCTGTGAAAATTCCCCCTCATTAACATGGCTATTGCTGTTGTCACTGTTCAGGTCTTGTTGAGGCAAGGCAATCTCTGAACTTTGGTTAGTTTGCCATTGATCCGTCTGTTGTCAAAACTGAAAACGTTTTCATCAGAAAAACTGAGCAGTGCATTTTGTATTTGTTACTTGATATTGATGCTGTCTTCATGAATGATCTCAAATCTACTTTCATAGGAATTATAGTGAACATTCATTTGGAGCTGGAGTTGGAAACCATCATTGGAACTTTTGCTCATCATGATCAAGGGCCTGGGATCAATGGTCTGTGCAGGTTTTTTTTAAAGCAAATACATAAGAGAGTATGGTAAATATGCATTACACAGTAGAGGCACAGTTCAAGAAAGCATTAGCCAGAGTTGATGTTTTTGAAATAAAAATGAAAAAAAGAACTTGAGGTTTCTTTAACTGGAGAATGACTAGGAATCCCAGGTGAGCTGATCCTCCCACATGGGAGAGAATGACTCACAGTAAGAACACTGCAGTTGCTATCAGGCCATCCTGCTTACCAGCTGGAGGGTCCACCACTCCCATGCTTGCGAGATGGCTACTCTCTTCTCTACATTGGTCAGCGAAGGAAGGACAAGGATATCGACTTTTGTTTAACTGTATGACAGATACCGTGCCAAGTGCTTTTTGATTGTAATCCAAGATACTTTATTCTGTATTTTTCAATGAGGCAGCTGAAGCACAGCGAGGAAAAGCACTTATCATAATACTTTAGTGCTTCATGAGCCAGCACCCTCTCCCCACCCATTCTGCCAACAATAGAATGTCAAATCACAGCCACAGGGGCAAACCTCTCTCATGGGTATTCACATAAATGTGAGTTGAGGTATAAAATATAAAGAAGTACACAGGACAGCAGAAACTAGAAAATCAGAATGTAATATCTCTTTGGAAGCTGCAGGAGCAGCAGGCATCTTTGGTTTCTGAAGATCAATAGAACTCTTTTGTAAGATTAAGTTGTCTGTGTGATACAGAGAATGCATCTAAAATTAACTTTCAGCATCTTTTTATTTTGAAGCATGCTTTTAAAATGAATTCCACCTGCGTAAATGTTCTCTGGATGAGAGGCTTAATCATCCCAGCCTGAAGGGTTTCTTTTCTCAGCATTTCTTTCATTGTTATTTTAATGACAGCAGCTCATTAACTCAGTGGGTGGAAGTATTGATTATGAAGTTCACATCTTACTTTTTCCCTCGATAGTTTAGTTTCATTCTAAAAAAGATCATAATTCTTGATTGGTTGCTGCTATGGAGTTTTGTCAAGATATCTGACCAATTATTCATGGCAAGATAATAGTGTTCTGATTGATTCTACTCATCTTAGAGGAGCCTGGACTTTTATCTTCCACTGTGAGTCTGTGTTTCACAGAACACGGTGGTGAGTGTAGCCTACTGAGTGGAGTCGATCAGAAAAGAAAAGTGCAAGCTCCAGGTATGGTCAGCCTCACCTAGTTATCTCAAACTTGTTTGTTGTATGTCTTCATTTAGTTGAGCACATGTGCCTGACAGCAGCAAATAGACTAATCCAAAATCCTATCAACGGGCATTTAGGAATCACAAACTGGAGTATGGTGGCTTTTAGAGGTTCTATTCACATGGTAAGCTAAAGGATTTGAGAAACATTGGTAAAAAGACAAAAACAGAGCATTGGAATTTTTATGTCTTAAGAGATAAGCAATACTAGGCTACATGAGCCTCTAGTGTTTTATGTGAAATACTTAATTACCTTGCAATAATGTCTTTGAGATCTCATGAGCTATTACACTATTGTAATAGAAAAAAAAGCATCATTGATTTCTTTTTCAAACTTGTGAAATATTGTGTTTTTAAGAAGACTCAATTCTTTCATTATTCTTGCACTGGCACAGACGGCACAGAGAGTGAGCCTGGCAGCCCAGTGCCACAGGACTCTCCTAGTGCAGGTGCAGATCTCTCTGCTCAGTATAGCTTGAGAACGCCAAGGTGGTGACTGCCTCCTTGGGAACGGTGGAACATGAAAGGCAGAGGAAGTGCTCCTGTGAATCATGTTCCTTGGAGCCAAGTCATTTTGTCATTCTCTTGAACACCATCATTATTTACTTTTGTATCTTGCACCCTTTTCTCTTAAAACTTCAAGAAAGCCTATTTACCTCATGGATTAGAAGTAGGAGAAATGCTTGAGGAAGGTGCTCTGAATATATTCCTTCACGTAGAAATGATGTGTCTCCTCCTTCTGAGAGAAGGACTTAGTGCTTCTCATTATCCTCCCTGGCATCAGGAGGCCACCATTCTGACAGTTGCTTTCCCTTTATAATCCACACCTATACTTCTACCTCTGTCCACACCACAAAGACAATCTTCCACCAATTGTTCCATATTAATTACTTAATGAAATTATGACCTCTTGCATATATACCTACACACATCTTTTAAAATATATAGCTATACACATCCTTTTCAAACATATACCTATATACATCGACTCAAAGAAATTTGTTCTTTAAACTTTTTTTCTTATAAGTTCTAACTTAAGGGTAGTGACTTGTACTTAGAATATACAGTGTCCTTATTAGGCACAGTTGTGATTTTTGTTATATGAGTTTATATACGAATATATTTCTATTATGTTTTCTTGTGGAATTAAGCAAGTAAGTGATATATTTCTACAGCTACAGTTTTGTTGAACTATATTTGTTAAGCAATTATTTATCAAATATGTATCAAATTTATAATACAAAATTTGTTCCTGATATTCATATTCCCACACATCTATAGTTCTATAAATTCCCCCTTTTAATGTCATTTTGGGGCTGAAGATATGGCTCAGTAGGTAAGGTAGTTGCCATGCAGCTGTGAGAAGAGGACCTCAGATCCCAAGGGCCATGTAAATGGCAGTGAATGAAGTGAACCTACTGTCATCCTAGTAATCTGAACACAGAGAAAGGAGATTCCTTGAGAAAGCTGGCTAGCTGGACTATCTGTACCAGCAGAGATCTCTGGATTAAAGTGAGAGAACATGTCTCTATGTAAAGGCTGAGTGATGGAGGAAGATACAGTCAACTCTTCCCCCCACATCCATGAGCACAGAAGTGCACATGCACTCACCCATATGTATATTCCCACTCATGGGAACATGTATATACAAGAATAAATGTACAATAGACATGAAATAAGCTCCATTTTCTATATTTTCCTATTACCCAAGCCCCTTCTTTTATGCAGCCTAGAGTTCAATAGCCACAGCTCCTTGTACTTAATGTGGTCAGTCCAAGAACCTTAAGTCCTGCTTCCTCTATTATCTAAACTTTGATCTCCAAATCACTGCTCACTTTTTATTATTTATTAAATGTTGGTATTCACGTAGCCTAGGCACAGAGGATCATGATACCTTATCTTCATAATCACACCCTATAAATTGTCATTAATACCAAGTTTATTTTCTTTATTAAAATATTTCATTTTCATGCTTTATAACAGCGATTGCATTTCTAAGTTACTCTGTGCACTACCCTGCTCAAAGAATAGAATTTTACAACAATGGGTATAACCCATTAATTGCCAACTTGGGAAAAATTGATATGCCCTTGCTCTTTACCCATTTTCTTTTTTGTGAAAGTTTAATTCCATAATTCATGCAAAAATTTTAACTCCTTCTTGGGTAGTCCTTCTCTTCAACAAAATATGTCTTTTTGTTGTTTGTCTAGCAAAACTTGAATGCTAAGATAAAGTTGATATTTCATCTACCCTGCTTCTTCCTACCTAAAAGTGACTAGAAAAACATTTTTAAAAATCATTCAAATGGAAAAGGTATGGCTATAGCCCCATCAGAGAATGCTAGCCTGGTGTGATGGTTACTTTTGATTGTCAATTTGGCACAGTCTGGAGTCATCTGGGAGGGGGTCTTAATGAGAGATTGTCTAGATTGAGTGTGCCTGTGGGAAACCGTCTCAATTGTGTTAATTGCTGTGGAAAGATTCTGTTCAGAATTGGGTGGCTCTAGTTGATGATACATTATTTTGAGAGCATTTTAGAAATTTAAAAAAATTATTTCATTATATTATCACTTAAAAATCATATATGTTGTTTGAATAGGAGAAAATAATCAAATTTCTCTTCAAATAGAATCATCTTGATCACCAAGAAACTAAGGGGAAAATGCATTAGAAATGTGTTTGGCTGGTTGTGGTAGTGAAAGCCAGTAACTTACTATAAGCTTCTTGGGAGGCTGACACAGGAAAATGACAAGTTCGAGACCTGCCTAGACTACAAAGAGAACTTAAGCCACTGTGGAGCAACATTATGAAACTATGTCTGAAAATAAGGAATAAGGATACAGTTTGGTGGTAGAATACTTGCCTGGCATTTATATTGCCATAGATTGCCATGTAAGGAGGAAATAATTTTAATATAAAATGTTGCATAATAATTAAAATCATAAAGATATGCTTTAAGAATAAAAATGGTACAGAGGGTACAAATAAAAAGATCACTATAACTGATTTTATATTAAGGTGAAGGTAAATAAAAATTTTCATTTTCTTCATGACAGCTAGCTGTCCAGTACCAATGGCTTCCACTACCAAGCATCAGTTGAGTTTATGATAGATAGCTGTGAGTGTGCTGCTGCTCTCTGAACTTGACTTTTTCCTGTCATTTTAAGATCCATGGAAGAGCATCTCTGTTGGACTTTCTTTTTCCTGAGACCGAGGATGAATTACATATTCATCAAGAGTTTGTACTGATTTTAAAGAATGTGAAAAGTGTCATTTCTGTTCCTATTCAATTGAGCAGATATTCAGGGGGCAGGATCAAAGTCAAAAGGATGGACATGTATAGTCAATAATAAAGGAAGATGAGTACTGTATTTGTGAATAATGATGAAGTTAATTTTAATGATTTTACAAGGTCTGCTCTGCTGAAAAGGATTGTGAAAATGAAGGGCAGAAACAGAAGATCTAGTAGAAGGGCGGGTTGTGAAGAAAGATGAAGTCAGCAAAAGGCATATTGTGTGTGGGCTGAACATCCAGGCAGAGATGTCAGGCAGACAGTTTGAAAGAGAAATTGGCACTTGGGAAAAAGGTCAGGGCTGAAGAGTCTGAATAGATCCAAGAACCAATTATTCAGAACTGCGTCCACATCAATGAAGGAGGAAAAATTATGTAGGTGCAGACAACAGAGCAGCTACTTCAAAAGCTCAGAGATTGGATAAAATCCAACCTAATAAACATGTAGGCTGCTGACCTACTTTTAAATATTTGAGGGTCATTCAACAATGGGCTTCGCATTTCTTGAATTCATTACATAGATGAGATGCCATAAAAATTACAAACATAAGCTTAGGGAAAGGGTGTTGAACACCTGGCTATCAGAGGACCTGAGTTAAGTTCCCAACACATACATGGCAGCTCACAACCATCTGTGACTCCAATCTCAGGGTACCTGATGCTGCCTTCTATCATCCATGATCAGGAGGCATGAAAGTGATACACACACATAAATGCTTGCAAACCACTTCTACAAACACACACACACACACATTTTTAATCTGAAAACACCACCACCAACAACAAAACCCCAAGTCTGAGAATCCAGGTATTGCTTTTATCTTCCTGCAACTCACTTGGTAAAATTTTGGCAAGATCAAGCACATTATTTCTGGTTTGGCTATACTCTTTTTTTTTTCTGTCTTTGAAAAGTAGGTGTAATAGCGTTTGCCCTTGCAGAACTATTGAAGGATTACATGAGGTGATGCCTGGGAAAAAAAGTCAAAAAGTCCTTGTGTCTTTTTCAGTACAACTTGTAATAAAAGAGTTTGCTAACAGAAGTACCTCAAAGCAAACATTCTTTTTAAAGTTCAATTTACCTTTTCCTTAACCATAGAATTTGATAAAGCATGTTTTTTTTCATTTACTAGTATTAGAAATTATGTTGACAACTTAAGGAAGTGTGGAATTTATATCATCAACCAATATCATGAGAATGCAAATAAAATAAAACTTAATTACCAGATGCATTCGACACTTTGAATGACAACATATTCTTCCAAATGCTCAGTTCTGGATCATTGCAAAGAACATTGCTGGCAGCACACATCCTTCTTACCAGTGTTCTTATCACAGTGACCTTGGGGAAGGCTGTTAAGTCAATGCCAATTTTGTTTACCTTCACCTTTTTATATTTTTTTGTACCCAAAGAGGTGTCGGAGGTTAATGAGAAGAGTGGTTTTAAAGATTACCCTCTGCTGAGGACCATTTATTTAGTCTGAAGTAATAAGTGAGAGCCTCCTGGATTTGGCTACAATTTAAAATCTTGGAAGAAGTCACTGAGTCAGAAGCATTCCCAATTCACTTCCTATTTTGTCCTTTGCTCTATTTTCCCTTCTGTGCATTGAGTGTGCCATTTCCTGTGTGCTGGGATCCCAGGACTATCACTGGCCATCATTCATAATACTAAAACAATTTAATAAAATTTTCCCCGTGACGCTAGCACTTTGTTCCTATTTTTGCCTGTGAAAATTTAAAAGCTGTCAAGTCTTCTAAAGCCTGTACCCCATTGTCTCTCCTATGCTATCCTGTGGGTTTCCTTTCACACGGTGGGTGTTTGGTGTTGATGTCCACCACCCATTTGTTAGGCCTTGGGGCTTATTAACATCCAGATTTCTATAGGAGGCGTACAGATGTTGTAGAATTAGAGAAAATTAGCTTCAGGTCTGGCAGTAATTTTCTAAAAATGGTTCTGTTGATCTCACTGAAATCGAGGATTTCTTTGTTAAGCTGCCAAGATACATAAATTTTCCAGGATAGCTGATTTTTGTAACAGACTTTGACGTGTATGAGCTAATTCTAGAAATCAGAGTTCCTGCTGAAAACTGACAGCCTCGAGGAGTACTAAAGATCATTTTGGTGTCCATATGCGCATTCTGCTCGGTGCTGTTCAGAGGAGGTTGTATGACAGTTGACATATTAGGAAGAAATCCCAAAGAGTCTGTGTGACAATAATGTGCCTCCTGGAGATGGTCATGCCAAGGAAAAGTGATGGTTTAGGAGATGGACAGTTTCTTGAGTCCAATGTAGCATTTAGTTTTATAAAATATTTTACTTTTAAACATTTTATGATAATAAAATCAGTGTTATGGTGTAAAGTATTACCTCACTGTAAAAGATCAGGTCTCATCTTTCTCTTTTTCCTACAAAGGATAATTTATAGAATTATAAAGTTATGCTATACAATTTTACAAATTAAAAAAAATATAGGCAACCTTTGGCATTTTTCTAATGCATATGTAATGGATATTTTAATGAACACACCTAGGACTAGGAGATGGGAGCTGGTGAAGTCTTTATCACAGAGCATGAGAATTTGAATTTGGATCTCCATCCCTGGCACCAAAATAAAAAGTCTAGTGAATAGCACACATCCACAATCCCACCACTGGGACAGTGCAGACACAATGTTCCTGGGCTTTCTGGCTAGCCAGCATAAACCAAATTGTTGAGTTTCAAGTTCTGAAAAAGTCACTGTTTCAAAAAGTATGATAGAGAGCAATAGAGGAAGACCTAATGTTTACCTCTATCCTTATATGCTCACATGCACAGTGCTTCTGCCCAGACAGGTACATGCACCCAAATGCTTGTGCTGTAAATTAACCTGTATGCTATAGCACCAGGCAATCTCAAATTCTGAGGTGGTAAGAAATGCATACAGCGCCCTTGGTTATCTGAGGCCAGCCTGTGCTACTCTGCCATTGCCCACATTATCTGAAGGTGCTTCTTAGAGTTCACATTAGGCACTTTATGGTAAAACATTCCAAATTATCATATTAGGATAAAGTCTGATGAGCTCCTAGGAATATTTTCTCATGTTCCTGTTCTGGTTTGAGTATAACATGTTTTAGAAGTATGGTTGCTGTCTAATACATTTGGGGAAGTTATTGGATTTTTGTGAATCTGACCTAAACAATGGATTAATCCCCTGATGGATTTGTAATATAACACATGAGATGAAGAAGAGTATGAAATATGAATCCTCTTTGGAGGAGGAAGTCGATGACCCGAGGTGTATCCTGGTGGGCTCTGTCTTGCCTTGGTCTTTTCTTAAATACTACCTCCCAATTTCTGCTAGCTGGCCACCATATTGTAAACTATGATTCTCTGCCATGCCCCCATTGCCATTGATGTACAGTTGCCTTTTGAAGCCATGAGCCAAGCTAAATCCACCTCAAATTATTTATTTCACATATTTCCTCTTTGATGTAGAACTGTAATACAAAAGGGAGTGAAATTTTGTTGACATATTCTTAACTCTGTGACAGAAAACCTTCTGAGTAGTTTTATAGGTTATACATAAAATTGCAAACAGATATTTTCAAAATTCTTTTACTATAAGAATTACTGTGCTGAAACATCATACAACTGTCCTTATGACCTCTTTTTAAAGTAATTTTTAAAGCCTACTATAGTACTTGCTTTCATATTTCTAAAATTCACGGACAACAGAGATAAAAGTCAAAAAGATGTGAACACTCCTTAACAGCCTTTTCATGGGAACTATCCTTTAACTGCCAAACATGAAAAAATAAAGTAAAAGAAATGTATTTTTCAAAGTGTCAGGTCTATTTTTGTAACATGTGTGACTATGTCCAAACTGATACACATTTTAGAGTTTTACTCAGAGAATATATTGCAAAATTGTTTTCTTGTATTATGTGTAGTTTACATTTTAAAACCTCCTTTGTAGATGACACTGACTGTTTATACAACCAACAGCTACAGAGTCTACTTAATATATGTGGTTGATGTGTTGAAGATCATAAACATGTTATCTCCTATAACAAATGTAAAAGCTCAGTTGAATGTAACAATAATAAAACTTTACTTTTATGTTCTTAAATTTGGCTCCATAATAAAATTACAATACGTTTCGTGAAAAGGCATTATTTGCTTCTGCAATGCTAAAACACACAGCCTTGATGAGTGTTGATAGTTTTAGATTTTAAATGGTATAAAGTTATATTTCACTGATGAATTGATTCTATGGTAAACCCATAATATTACTACATATGTTCTACTAACAACTCTCTTTCATTTTCTCATTTTCTTTCTTTTCTTTTCTTTCTTTTTCTTATTCATTTCATTCCTCTGTCTCTTCCTCCACCCCTCTCCCATCTCTGTCTCTCCCTGTGAGTGAAAGTGTGTTTATTTGTTTGTGTTGGTGTGTATACATTCCCTGTTAGAAAGCACATATTAAGGTATATACTTGACTCATAAGTTACTTGGTTGGTTGGTTAAACTCTCTGAAAAAGCTTGTCAAACTATGTCTATTTCCGGGGACAATTTTCATTTAATCAGATCCTAGATGAAAATAGTTCCTTCTTTCAGTCAGTCTTTATATACCCATTATGGAACCAGGAAAATACCTGGAGTGTAAATAAATAAATGAAATAAGACTGATACAATGATACACAGTGAATGTGAATTGTTAAATAACATTTCTCATGTCAGTTACTGCACCTGTGACTGCTTGTAATAGGAACAAGTACCTTTTAATGTAGCCTTTACATTATATATTTATACATTTCTGTTATTTGGGTTTTAGCGGACTAAAACAGCATCCCCCAGTCTCAGTTACTTAACCGTCTGTCCTCTTCTGCCCTATGTGTTTAGTGAAGGAAGACCAAAGACCATTTTAATTTACCTGTTGTGATCACAAACTAATACAGGACCTTGGAAATAGAGCAAATACAACTAGCCAATTATGGAGTGAGCAAACAAAGGAAGCATCTTATGTATCATAAGGAAACTGAAAGTTCCATCCATTTGCCTGCAAATTTCATGATTTCCTCATTTTTAATTGCTGAGTAATATTCCATTGTGTAAAAGTACCACAATTTCTGCATCCATTCCACAACCGAGAGTCGTTTGAGTTGTTTCCAGATTCTGGCGATTACGAATAAAGCTGATTCAAACATGATTGAGCACATGTCCTTGTTGTGTACTTGAGCATCTTTTTGGATATATGTGTAGCAATGGTATAGCTGGATCTTGAGGTAGCACTATTCCTAACTGTCTGAGAAAGCACCAGATTGATTTCCAGAGTGGTTGTACAAGTTTATATTCCTGTCAGCAATGGAGGAGGGTTCCCCTTTCTCCACAACCTCTCCAGCATGTGTTGTCACTTGAATTTTTGATCTTAGCCATTCTGATGGGTGAAATTTCAGGGTTGTTTTGATTTGCATTTCCCTGATGACTAAGGATGTTGAGCATTTCTTTAAGTGTTTCTCTGCCATTTGATATTCCTCTGTTAAGAATTCTCTGTTTAGCTCTGTACCCCATTTT
This sequence comes from Pachyuromys duprasi, assembly GCA_028658305.1. Classification (NCBI taxonomy): domain Eukaryota; kingdom Metazoa; phylum Chordata; class Mammalia; order Rodentia; family Muridae; genus Pachyuromys; species Pachyuromys duprasi. The sequence continues at coordinate 62,656,569 of CM053766.1, forward strand.
TTAATTGGATTACTTGATTTGTTGCTGTTTAACTTCTTGAATTCTTTATTTATTTTGTATATTAGCCCTCTGTCAGATATAGTATTGGTGAAGATCCTTTCCCAGTCTGTAGGCTGTCATTTTGTTCTGATGACAGTGTCCTTTGCTTTACAGAAGCTTTTCAGTTTCATGAGGTCCCATTTATTATTGATTGTTGATCTTAGAGCCTGTGCTGTTGGTGTTCTGTTCAAGAAGTAGTCTCCTGTGCCAATGAGTTCCAGGCTCTTCCCCACATTTTCTTCTAACAGGTTTAGTGTGTCTGGTTTTATGTTGAAGTCTTTGATCCAGTTGGACTTTAGTTTTACGCAGGGTGATAAATATGGATCTATTTGCATTTTCTACATGTACACATCCAGTTAGACCAGCACCATTTGCTGAATATGCTATCTTTTTTCCACTGTATGTTTTTGGTTTCTTTGTGAAAAATCAAGTATCAGTATGTGTATGAGTTTATTTCTGGGTTTTTAAAGAATTTTACAGTGCTGAGATTATATTTCAGTGGTAGAACCATTTCTTGTGATGCATGAGGCCCTACATACAATTTTCAGCACCACAAGATTTGTTCATTTCTCTTATTATATCTTCTCAGTATAAGCTAGCTGTTTTGTGTAGGGCGGTATTAAAACAGACAAACTACAGTGTGCCAAAGGGAATGGATGTTAGAAGGCAATAACCACTAAGAAGAGAGGATGATTATTGGAAAGACTGTCTTATAAATACAGATTTTTCATCCTGTGTCTTCCTTGCATTTTCTTTCAATCTGTAGCCCTCTTCGGTGTTGACATGTGACACAGAAAACATTAACAAATTACCACAACATCTTTCCAAATATCTAATAAAGACAATGGGTTTAATTCTGAGGCTTGGAATGTTATACCTATGTAAAAGCAAATTCTTCTAATCTTATATAAATATATTTGTTGATTTACTTGAATTTAAATATATTTGCAAAATATATATGTAATCAGAATTCTGTCTATAAATTCTTGTAAGCAAACTATAATTGAAATGGAAATGAATTAAGCAAAATCAATGTAATGAGAAATGTATCACTCCAGTGGGGATTATAAATATCTGAATTGTATACTCCTAAACTACAAAGAAATGTCATTTAAAAGAATTGTGTCCTTGAAGGTTTTTAGGGAGAAGTTATTTAGCTGAGGATCTGAGAGTCAGGAGAAGATGTATATGTGGAACAATAAACTCAGGAAAATATAGATTCATGAAATTTAAAGGACAACTGAAGAATTGAAAGTAGCCCAGTGTGGCTCTGTGTAGGGAATTATAGAGAAGTAGGCTAAATCATCCAAGGAACAGACTTTGAAGTCTTCATACCATGCAGTGATTTTCAGAAATTATTCTGGCTCTTTGAAAGATGAATTGTAAACCCAGGTCAGAGGCTTAGGGACTAATTAGGGTGCTACAACTATAGTTTAGTGAGAAATGTTGAGATTACTAGCAATGTAGATGGAAAGGACATAGATCCGTTAAACTTGGTGCCAGCTGGATAAAACTTGAGATTGTATTTGTAAAGAAAGATGAATTTTTGTCATAGGGAAGGGTTTCCACAGTAATACTCAGGATACATTGGTCATATGTGTTCACACACCAGTCATGCACACATGACTGAGTGGCTACAGAGCTAAAATCCAATTCACACTGCTCTAATCACTCTTCTTTATTGGTAATGAATTGTTCCAGTACCCATTAATCCTTTAATGAGGATTAAAGTCACGTAACTGAACATAACCTATCTGTACCTTTCCATATGCCCTTTGTCATATTTATATTGCAGCAACTAAAAGCTTGTAAATAGTATGTGAATAATTGCTATGTTCTATTGTTTAGGCAATACTGTCAAGGAAAAATTCTAGACATATGTGCTATAGTTGCATTTTCCCAAGGTATTTTTAATCTGTAATTAATTGCTTGCACATATCCAGAAACCCCAACTTTAGGGATAATGTACTTACCTCATTAAATAATACCATCATTGTAAGTCAAGACAAAAGAGATGACATTGGTTGGAATAACAGTCATAGATAAAATTAATTTTCTGATTCAAATACTTTTATCTACCTGAGAAGGGTCCTCAGAAGGGGGCTCACTCCTTAGATTAATCCAATGAGTCATCTCCAATGATGCAATTCGCCAATGATGTGAGTTTCTGTGGGCTCATGGGTAAGAATATTTTATTTTTCATCCCTCTTACAACTTTTTCTCCCAGCAGGCCTTTTTGTTTCGTTAAATCCTTCTGAAACTGCTCTCTGCTCTCAAGATGTGAACCCCTCTGTCTGAGAAGAGCAGCTTCTCTTGTCAAAGACTTTTGTTGTTATCTCATTTCATGTGTTAAGGTTCTGAGGGTTCAGATTTTCTTAAACCCCACAGCCACTGGCAATATGAGAACTCAGTGACCCCTCACTCTCTTGCTTCTGTTTGGACTTGACCCTATCCCTCTGTGTGCGCTCTGAATCTTATGTACCCAAGTAAATGACAAGATGTTCCAGGTGAGCAAGGACAATCCTTACACAGAAGTATGATGACTGCTATATAGAAGTCAGAAATAATGACTGTAGTGGTAGCTGGCTGTGTTTGAGACCTGAGCATAGGTCATGTGAAATAACAATGAGTACCCTGCCTGTTAAATGTCAGAAAGCTGAGGCACCTGCCCAGCCAGGCTCATGTTACAACCTCAACCCAGTTTTCTGATTTAATCCTTTTAACCTGTTCAGATATTTTAAGTGTCGTTCTCATAGTTTCTCCTGGATCCTGATATCATTGTAAGATAGAAGGAGAGAACTATGAGATATTTGTGCTAAAATGTAAACAAATGCTTTGAAAGTGTGCCAGGCAGAATCTGCTGCAGGTTTTCCTTGTCACTGACGCTATTTGTTGTCCTTCAGCAGTGTAGAATGAGTTTTATTGGCAAATTTCTGATGCTAAACTGTCTTTCACCTCTAAAGACAAGAAATTCACTCAAGTGGCCTTTTTCCTTCCTTCTTTTCTTCCTTCCCTTTTCTCTCCCTTCTTCTCTCCTTCCTTTCTTTTTTCTGTTCAAAGGAGTATTTTCTTTTTATTCTTCTCTCGTACAATGTATCTTGACCGCAGTTTCCCCTCCTTCTACTACTCCCAGTCACTGTTCCGCCATCTCCCCTCTCTCCAAGATCCACTCCTCCTCTGTTTCCCTTTGGAAAAGAGCAGGGATTTCAATTAAATGGAACATAACAATTTACAATAAAACTAGGAACAGACACTCATATCAAGATTGGAGTAGGCAATCAAGGACCATGTGTGGTTGTGGACTGGAACCCCCGCACGGATGGGGCCCATGATAACTTGGTGTAGGGCTGAAGACCAATTCAGGGAAACCGGGATTGTTTCAGTCATGAACTTGATGGCTGACTCTTTGACCCTCCCCCATACAAGCCGGGAGTGACAGACTGGCTAGATCCCAGGGGAGGACTTTGCAGCCAGCCCTGAGGAGACAGGATAAGCTGGGGTTGAATGGAAGGGAAGGAGGTCCTCCCCTGTTGGTAGACTTGGAGGGGGCGTGAAGAAGGAGATGAGGGAGGGAGTGGGAGGGTAGGAGGGAATGGGGGAGGGGGCTATGCCTGGGATTCAAAGTACCTAACCTGTGATTGAGATAAAAATAAATAAATTAAAAAAAAATTAAAAAAAAAAGATTGGAGTAGGCAACTCAGTTGGAGGAAAAGGGTCCCAAGAGTGGGCTAAAAAGCCAGAACTATCTCCCAAAGGGATATTCATTACTGGGGCAATGTTGTAAAATTTTAAAATGGAAAAAATCTGTTTTTTTTCCTTTTTAAAAAAATTTTTATTTTTTTTTATATATTAATCACAGGTTATGTGCTTTGTATCCCAGCCGTAGCCCCCTGCCTCATTCTCTCCCACTCTCCCCCATCCTTCCCTCATCTCCTCCCTGCCCCCTTTCAAGTCTATGGATAGGGGAGGACCTCCTCCCCTTTCATCTGACCCTGGTTTATCAGGTATCTTCAGGAATGGCTGCAAAGTCCTCCTCTGTAGTCTAGCAGGGCTGCTCCTCCCTCGGGGGGCGGGGTGGAGATCAAAGAGCCAGCCATTGGTTTCATGTCAGAAATAGTCCCTGTTCCCCTTACTAGGGATGACACACTTGGATACTGAGCTGCCATAGGGCCTTTGAAAGACTCTACCTAGCAGTGTATCAAAGCAGATACTGGGACTCATAACCAAACTTTCGGCAGAGTGCAGGGAATCATATGAAAGAAAGGGGAGTTAATATGACCTGGAGAGGACAGGAACTCCACAAGGACCAAATATATCTGGGCACAGGGGTCCTTTATGAGACTGTTTCTCCAGCCAAGGACCATGTATGGATAGAACCTAGAACCTCTGTTTTTTTAGCAAACTTTTTTATTTTGGAGCAAAATATTTCATTATTAATTATACTTTTATACATAAATTAAAATGTATTATTGTATTATTACTTGAATGCATGCTCTTTTAAGCAAGATAGAAATAAATGGAGTTGTGTTTTAAATCCTACTCACAGCTTTGTAGCCAAGTTGCTGAGCATTAGCTAAGCTCCTCTTTTCTATGTAATGTTTTCTCTTTCTCTCAACCTTGAAATTATAGTCATTTGAGCACTTCTATTATTCTGAAACAGATAGTTAATGCCAAGAATATTTCAAATGAGAAAGGGGGATTTTGAGAGGGGAGACAATTTAGCTAAGGCCTAATAGCTATGATTGTGATTAAATCGAGTGCCAATAATGAAGTGTTCAGCCGTCCAAAAAACAGTCTGTGAATTTCCAAAAGCGAGAATTATATATTATCAAAGTTAAGGGCAAGGTTAGGCCTCTATAACATCTTATTTCCATATTTTCTGTGCATGTCGTATGATGCCATTTGATAAGTGTTTGATGATCTAATTAATAAATATGCAAATCATAGTTTAAAATAACAGAATTGAAAATTCTGAATTTTCTAACATTTTCTATTAAATACACGTTCATCTTAAATTTGTAATCTGCATTTCATAGATACCCCTACCTATATCACCTATGTCAGATTTATAACAGCACAGTACTGCTTTACATTATAAAGAACACATTGGTGGAATACATGTAATAATCAGTAAATAATCAGTATACATAATAATAAACAGGGAAAGGCAGGAATCACTAAATAGTCTCCAAGGAATTCTCTAGTTGGAAATTCAAGTATTAAAATGAAAAATTGGGGTCTAGATAGATGGTTTCCTGGACAAGAGTACTTGTTCCTACAGAAGGTGGCTTCCTACTACACACACACACATAGAGGTTGTCAAAGTCTTAAAGTACAGTTTCAGAGGATTCACCTCTCTGGCATGCACAGGTACTGTTATACACATGCAGGAAAAACACTCATACACATAAAATAAAAATAAATGTGTCAGAAGGATAAGGAATGAGTCCCCCGCACGTAGCCTAGGAAACAGGCCTTCAGAGGGGTCTTTTCTGAGAGTGATACTCCTACCAAGGACCATTCATGGAGATAACCTGTAACCCCGGTACAGATGTAGCCCATGGCAGTTCAGTGTCCAAGTGGGTTCCATAGTAATGGAAATAGGGACTGTCTCTCTTTTTAAAAAGGCTCATAGAAATCAAAATAGATGTACAAAGATCCCTTTAAGAAAATATTATAAGATAAAATATCAATATTTTATAAAATTGACTAAAATTACAATAATAAAAACAATATGTTAGAGAAATAGTTAAAATACTTAAATATGTAAAACTTCACTACAATCATTCTTAGTGGGTTATAAAAAATCTAAAGTTGGGAGGGGAACATGCTAGAGGGAAAATGGGAGGAATTACAGAAAGAATATGGCAGATATGATCAGATTTCATTGTATGTATCTTTAAAAATCCTCAAGAATAAAGAAAAATTATAATTAAATAATGTAATATAATTTGAATTAACTAACCTCTTTTCAAAAATGTAAAAAGTTGCTGAAGGAAGATAGCTGATTAATTTATATAATATTCAACTTAGAGTTTTGATAAATATAACTGAAATTCTAAGTCTCAACTCTTCAATTTCAAGTGTTTTGAGTTATTTAAGGACACTCTTCTGCCTGATAATAACCAGGATTAAGATTTTTTCATTTTATTTTATTGTTTCTCATTTATTTCTTTTATTCACTCTACATCGCTGTAACCTCTTCTTTTCTCCCCTCTCAGTTCCAGCCTCTCTCTCTCCCCATACCCCTTTTCTGAGGAAAGGGGGACTCCCTTTCCCATCCACCATGGCTCATCAAGTTGCATCAGGACTGAGAATTTCCTCTTCCCCATGTAGCATGTCAAGGCAGTTCCACCAGGAGAAAGTTATCTAAAAGCTGGCAAGTCAGTCTGATGCCACCCCCACTTCCCTTACTAGAGGACTCACTTGAAGCCTAAGCTGCCCATATATACTACATCTTAGTAGGGGTCCTAGGTCCAGATCATACATGGTCCTTGGTTGATGCTTCAGTCTCAGCAAACCCCTCTGGGCCCTGGTTCATTGGCCCTGTTGATTTTCGTGTGGAGCTCCTGTCACTTCTGGGTTACCTCCCCCCACCCCCTCCTGCTGTTCCCTAAGACTCCAATATTTGGCTGTGAGTCACAGTATCTGTTTTGAGGCACTGCTGAGTAGAGCCACTCTGATGACAGCTCTGACAGGCTCCTGTTTGCAAGCTTAGGAGAGTATCTATCACTCATAGTGCCAGGGGTTGGCACTCTTCTATAGGGTGGGTCTTTGGTTGGGCCAGGCATTGTTTGAGCATTCCCTCAATATCTGTTCTATCTTCTCTATTTTTATCCCTGCATATCGCACACACAGGGTAAATTTTGGGTCAAAGTTTTTGTGGGTGAGTGTTCCCCCATTAGTGGTGTTCTCCGACCTTTACTAGAAGCCTAGTCTGGCTAGAGGAGGTCATCTTCAGTCTCTATGGCCTCTGCTAATAGGAGTCTCTGCTTGAATCCTGCTCATATTCTCCCAGAAGCCTACTGACTTATGTCTCCAGCTTGTCACAGAGATGTCCCCACTCTCCGTTTCTCTTTCTCTACAGGCCTTCTACCCGTTCGCCCTTGCTCTCCTCAGGTCAGCTGCACCCTCTTAACTCTCTGTGCCCTCTCTCCCACATTGTTCCCTCTCTTCACCCATTATCGCTGTCTATTCTATTTCCCTTTCTGAGTGAGACTTATGCATCCTTACTTGGGTCCTCCTTATTACTTATCTTCTTTGGGCCTGTGTCTCATAGTATGCTTATCTTGTATTATATGGCTAAAATCCACTTATAAGTAAGTTCATACTATGTGCATCTTTCTGGCTCTGAGTTACCTCACTCAGGATGATCTTTTCTAGTTTCATCCATTTGCCTGCAAATTTAATGATTTCTTTGTTTTTAATAGCTGAGTAGTATTCCATTGTGCAAATGTGCCACAGTTTCTTTATCCATTTCTCAATTGAGGGCCATCTAGGTTGTTTCCAGATTCTGGTTATTATAAAGCTGCTATGAGTGTAGTTGAGCAAGTGTCCTTGTTGTCTGGTGGAACATCTTTTGGGTGTACACTTAGGAGGGGTATAGCTGGGTCTTGAGGTAACATTATTCCCAATTTTCTAAGAAAATGCCTGATGAGACCTGATAGGCTAGGGTCAGATGGAAGGGGAGGAGGTCCTCCCCTATCAGTGGACTGGGGGAGGGGCATGGGAGGAGAAAGGGGGAAGGATTGAGAGGGGAATGTGGGAAGGGGCTACAGCTAGGGTACAAAGAATAAATCTTAATAAATAAAAATAAACAAATAAAAAAGAAAGTGCCAGATTTGATTTCCAAAGTGGTTTTACAAATTTATACTCCCGTGAGTAATGAAGGATTGTTTCCCTTTCTCCACACTCTTATCAGCATGTGCTTTCTCTTGAGATTTTGATCTTAGCCATTCTGACTCCCAAGAGATGGAATCTCAGATTTGCATTTCCCTGAAGACCAAGGAAGTTGAGCATTTCTTTAAGTGCTTCTTGGCCATTTGAGATTTCTCTGTTGAGAATTCTCTTTAGTTCTGTGCCCCATTTTTTAAATGGGTTCTTTTGTTTCTATTATTCTAATGTTTGGGCTTGTCATACTGTCCCATATTTCTTGGATGTTCTGTGTCAGGAGCTTTATAGATTTAACATTTTCTTTGACTGAGCTATTGCTTTTTTCAGTCGTGTATCTTCTATCCCTGAGATTTTTCCATCTTTTGTATTCTGTTGGTGTAGTTCCTGACCTCTCCTGTAGGATTTCCATCTCCAGGATTGTCTCAGATTATCTTTTCTTCATTACTTCTAGCTACATTTTTAGGTCTTGAACAGTTTTATACATTTCATTTTCCTGTTTGATTTTAGTTTACTGTATTTCTTTAATTTCTTTAAGGGATATGTTTAATTCTTTCATCTGTTTGAATTATTTTCCTGTGTTACTTAAGAGCTTTATTTCCTTTCTTTAACGCCTCTATCATTTTCATAATCTCGGATTTAAAATCTTTTCCTTTTGCGTCTGGTGTGATAGTATCTCCAGAGCTTGCTATGGTAGGACTGCTAGTTTCTGGTGGTTCCATATAGTGCTGAGTTTTGTTGCTTGTGTTCTTATGCTGGCTCCCAGCCCACGGGTTGGATGAGTCTTCCCTATTCAGTTTAACCTCTCTGCAAAGTCCTGCACAGTTACACTGTGAAATGTACCTCAGATTGTAAATTAAATCAAGTAGACAATATAGATTAGCCATTGAGAGTATGTCTTGGCTTTACATTCTGTACATGACATAAAAATATATACTAGTGGCCTTTTTGAATTTGTGAATTCATACAAACAGGTTAATTTTTTTCATTTTTTATTTTAGTATATATATATATTTGCTATAATCTCTATCAGAAATATAGGATACATATTTTTATTCATATGTCAGCATTGAAAATAATGAGCACTGAAATAAACTCACAAAACTATCAAGTTATTATTGTAGTAATGTGTTTGAATGAATCTTTAATAACATTATTTTATTATTCTTGTAATTTTAGCTCATTTAATAAAAATATATATTTGCTGTTTTGTTTCAAAAATCATTAAAATATAAAACTCTGCTTCATAAATCTAAATAAATTTATTTTAAACTAGCACTATTTATTAAATTTGATGGAGACTACCTGGGGCTTCTTCAGTAAAGAATGAGAGCTTTTCATTTCATTGTTTATCTGTCCTTATCCGATGCTTCAAGAGAACAACTATAAATCTTTATTATTTCTTTTATAGAGATAAGAAAAGGAAATGAAAAGGCCAGTGTATAGTTATAGCTTGCCTTCTGATTCCAAATCCACATCATGTTAAGCAGTCTCCTAATAGTTCATAGATCAAATTAAATTATGTATATATATGCTAAAATTATAAAAAGTGAAAATTTTAATGTGTTTATATGAATTTTCAGCTTATTAAGAATTATAGTTCTAGTTATTGAGTAACAAACTCAGATCAGCTTCTTTAGACATGGAAAAAAAATTGGTGCAAGTTAAAACACAATATATCCTCAAGACTGAGTTTTGAGTTGTCTTGATAAATTCTTTTCTTGCTGTTCCAGAAGTTACCGATAGAAAAGACAGGTATGTTAATCTTTTTCCCTTGCCATGTTCTACCTAGCAGTAAACCTTATCATGTTCTCTTTGAGATTTTTCTTGCAACTTCTTTTAACTTGCATGCATCTTTGTTTAAAAACTGAGAAATGTCACCTCATCCTCTTCCTTAGTAATTGGAAACCTCATTTCTAGTTTTCTTGTTTCTAATCCATTAATTGTATTTTAATACTTCTATTTTTAAGTATATAAATCAAGGGGAGGGGGAAAGTAGAGGGGAAAGAAAGGCATGCACAGAAAGAGAGAGGAGAAAAAGAGACGAGACCAAGAGGAGAGTGAGAAAAAGGGGAACCAAAATATCTGGATTATATAGTAAAGAGGGAGGGGAAACTCCTACCCCTCGTTGGAAAGTTCAGGGTAGAGGCACAGTATGCCAGCCATACCCTGTAGCAGGTAGGGATCTAGGGCTGCTAGGAGAGGCCCAGTATTCCAGCCTTTTGTTGACAATAAATGAATAAGGGGCAGCATATTCTTCTAAACAATTTCACTGAAATCAGGGACAAGAGAAGACTATCTGCTCTCTCCATATCTATTCAACATAGTACTTAACTTCTGGCTAGTGAGCAAGCCAGCTAAAGGAGATCAAGGGGATACAAATTGGAATGGACGAAGTCAAAGAATCTCTATTCACATATCATTTAATAGTATATAGAGTGACCCCAAAAACTTCACCAGAGAACTATAGCTGATAAAAACCTTCACCAAAGTTGCTGGATACAAAATTAACTCTAAAATATCAGAATCCTTCCTTTATACAAATGATAAATAAGTTGAGAATGAAATTAGGGAAACAACATCCTTCACCATAGCTAAAAACAATATAAATGTCTTAGCATAACTCAAATATTTTTGAACTGTCTCTGCTCAAGCGGGGAAGGTGGTTTGGTCATTAAAGTGTTTGCCTTTCCAGCTTGAGGACATGAGTCTGATCCCTAGCACCCTATAAAAGGCCAGACATAGTGACATGTAGCTAAATCCCAGTGCTGGGGAGGCAGAGCCTGGAGAGTCCTGGGGCTTTGCTGCCTAGTCTAGCTGAATCACCAAGCTCCACTGTCAGTGAGACACTCTGTCACGAAAGATAAAGTGGAGAGAGCTCGAGAAAGACACCTCTGTCCTTCACATGTATACAGTATGTGTGTATGCACACCCACACACAAGCACATATATACCACATATGTATACTATACACACACACACACACACACACACACACATACTTTCACTGCTTAAAATTCTTTAGATCCTATTTCCTGGTTGCAAGCTCTAATTCCTTCCCACTGCACAGACAAACCTCAGTAGCAGAGTCAGCTTGCCCTCTCAATCTCACTGATCAGCTGTACTTTACCCACAGCTACCACACTAGTCCCACATGTCTCTTGAATTTGGGTATTTCTGGGATTTTGATCTTTCAGATTTACCTTGTATCACCCTCTCCCCATAAAAGGCCTGGCTTTCCCTCTCAGAGGTCTGCCTGCTGTTCTTTAATGTGATTCTATCAGAAAAAGCAGGTCTTTTATTTTCTGTTTCGTTTATTTTTTTATTACAATTTATTCACTTTTTATCCCAGCTATAGCCTCCATCCCTCATCCCCTCCCAATCCCATCCTTCCTCTTTCTTCTCCTCACATTCCCATATCCAAGTTCATGGCATCTCAGTCACCATGCGGGTTCCCTAGTAAGGGGAGCGGGGGCTGTCTCTGATAGGAAATCAGTGGCTGGCTCTCTGATCACCTCCTCCTCCCCTGAGGAGGTGGCAGCCTTACCAGCCCACAGAAGACAGTGCAGCCAGGCCTGATGAGACCTGATGGAAGGGGAAGAAGGAAAGCAGCTCTTTATTCAACCAAACTCACTTGTCCCCACCTCACTTGGTTCTACCACTCTTCATCTCATCCTCTTTGTTTTTATGCTAATTCATAATCTATGCAAATTCAAGGATCAGAGTCCTGGTGTGAATCTCATACAGTGGCTGTGACCTCGTGTGATTTGTGACCTCGTGAGACTGGAGCATTTTCTTTTTTATTTTATGTTTATTTTTTATATTAATTACAGTTTATTCACATTGTATTCCAGCTGTAGCCCCTTTCCTCATTCCCTCTCTATCCCACCCATCCTCCCTCATCTCCTCCCTGTCCCCTCCAAGTCAGGTCCTTAGTTTGCTCCTGGCCATGGTGCTCTGACTAGAGCAGCTGTTAGGAAGCCACAGTAAATTGTAGGGAAAAGCAAAGCACAGCAAATACACGTATGGAAGAATTAGTGAATGTTGAGAAAGTGTGGAAGGACTTATAAGGAAATGGTGTCTCAACTGTATTCTAATCCAAATTGGAAAGATTGATTATATGTAGTGGTAAATGGGACATTGGTAGGTATAAGAAACTTTATTAAAATTGTAGTAAGGTCATATAAAGTTTATGAATTAAGAGATTAGTTATTTAGTCTAGTATCACTTTTAGACATTGATATATTAATTTGTTTTTATTTTTCACTCTGAAATCCCTTCTAATGATTGTTCTTTTCTTTATGATAATAAAATATTTTCAAGGGGAATGGTCAATAAATCTGTATTGAAAGAACTCTACATTGTTTTCTATCAGTGACCCTGTAGTAATAACAAATTTATACTTCAGTAGCTCCAGTTCCCAAAGCAGGCACCTAGCACATTATGTTTGCTGATAAAATTGCAAAGCATAGGAATATGTAGTTGCATGTTTACATAGTTGTAAAGACAAAAGTCATAAACTTAATAGCTTAATTGTAAAACTCACAGCCTAGAGAGTTCTCAATGTTTTATTATTACAAAGGCCATAGTGTCTAGAATATATTTTGAAAGTGACATGCACCTCATTATTTTAATAATAACATAGGAAAACATATCCTAAAGTATGATAGGATTTTTATTGAATCTATTCTGAAGTGCAAATATTATCCAATTTTTCCTTTATTTCAGGATGGAAATCTAGAAACTGTTAAAAAAATAATGTCATGATGATTACTGTTAGTTTTCCTTTTTATAAAGCAGTTACTTTCATATTCAAGAAATATTTAGTAGAAATATTTAAAATATTCATTATTTATATTCTAGGCCATCTGCCACCTTTTATGTTGGAGAGAAAATAGTGTGTTTTTTTTATTTGCTATTTTCTAGAAATTCCGATATTAAACTTCCTGACATTCCCATGAGACCTTAGCAGCCGGCATCTTCTTGTATTCAGATTTAAATTTTCTTTCTAATATGTGTACATATTTTATAGGAATATATATCATATACTTGAATAACTTTGATTTTGTAATAAATGCTTGTAGTGCTGAGTTTTAGTGGTCAACTTGATACAACCTGAAATTACCTAGAAAGAGTCTCCGTGAAGGCTGTTCTCTATCAAGTTGACTTGTGTGTATGTCTGTGGGTGCTTGTCTTGACTGCTTTGATTGGTGTGAGAAGTCCCAGCCCACTGTGGGGAGCAGCATTCTTTAGTCTTAGACTATATTGTTGGAGAATGTCATCCAAGTACTAAATATACATGCATTCATTTCTCTCTCTGAGCTTTAGGGTAGATGTGATGTAACTAAATATGTTAAGTTCTTGCCCTCTTCAGTTCTCAGCTATGATACATTATGACTTGAAACTGTGAGCAAAGTAAAGCCTTACTCTCCTAATTTGCATTTTTCTTATGATATTTTTAAAGCTTTTTTTTAAAGAATCTTTTTTTTTTCTTTATTAATGTATGAGTGCTCTATCTGCATGTACACCTGCATGCCAGAAGAGGGCATCAGATCACTGTATAGATGGTTGTGAGTCACCATGCAGTTTCTGGGAATTGAACTCAGGAACTCTGGAAGAACAGTGTTCTTAACTTCTGAGCCATCTCTCTAGCCCCTTGTTATGGTATTTTATCACAGAAATGTAACTAGGACACCACTTGTGAAATAAATGTACATCTATGTTCTCACCTAAGTATTGAACTGTTTCTGAACACATCTAGTGTATTGCCCTATAGATTTGTTAACAGATCTCAAGAACTAAAATGGGTATTTTAAATGCAGGTCTCTCTTGCTAATGACACATTTGTCGTAGAGTCTGTGTTTAGTTTGCATATATTTTCAATGTTAACAGTTTTTTAAACTCTCTGAATTGCTCAGGAAATGGAGCCAACTATTTACAAGCTTTAATTTAGAATTCAGAATACAAAATATATTCTGGTAAGAAATTAGGGCATGGTTCAAGACCAATGAAGTAAATCAAAGAAGCGTCTTAGGGACTGTGACACAAATAGGTGTGGTGTTCAGAAGCCAAATGCAGCACATACTGTGCTACTCATGATTAACGATTTAGAGTGCAATTAGGTGATTACTGTCAGCAATAAGAATTAACTGGGAAAGTGACTGTTAATAATTGATTTATAAAAGCTGGCTTTGATTGAGTGCCTCTTACAGTCAAGATTTTCCCCCTGATAGCATGAAAAACAACAGTGGACAAAATAAACAAAACTCTCCAGCTTTCACAGATTGTTAGAGCGGTTTTTGGTTAAAAAATGATGAATTAATTAAATGAATATGACCGATGAATATAATATATAGAATGATGGTAGTTGCTAAGATGAGAGGCAAAGGCAAGGAGGTAATAAGACAGACGTGTGTGGAGAAGGATGTGCTGATTTTTAAGAAGGCTAAATCAGACCTTATTTAGAAGGATGGATTCTGATAAAGATCATGAATAGTCCAGAAGAAATGTATGCATATACTGGCACCCAGATTAAGAATATCATGTTTTCAATGAACCTCATCACTCATTTCAAATGTTTTCTACTACCATTGTACCAAGCACACTCCAATACTGAAAATATAATGCCCACACAGTATACAATAAAGCCATTCAAATGGGAACTAACCTATTTTACAAATATATTTCTCATTTTATCTTTTAATAAAATCAACCTACAAGCAACAACTGTAAAAGTCAACTGTCAGTGCACACTTCGGTGAAAGTTAGAAATAATGTCACCTCAGTAGACAATATTTTGATTATAACCAAATTGGGAGTGTATCCAGAGAAATAAGTAATTGACATGTTCCATTATATCATTAAAAGAAATTAAATACAGTGGGAAAAGAAAACTAAGGTTACTCTCGAATGCCTGAGTTTAAAAACATCCAATCTTTAATAACACAGTCTCTCTTTACTGCACCTGCGCAACTTGGGCAGTTGGAACAGCAATGTGAACAGCCTATGAGCTGCCCAAAGACCTGCTACCCGAAGAGCTGCTGTGCCCAACACAGGAGCCCATGGACAAGTGGCCTACCAATCGCTGGGGTCACTGGTCTGACTTTTCCCTCTCAAACATACTTCAAATCTTTGTAATGATTGTAACAGTTACTCAGTTAATATTCCAGAAGTCCCTATTTTAAAATAAATGTCATGTTTATTTTATATGTTGTTTTTATTTTCCTATGTTGTAACATATTTGTTTTAAGCATATTCACCTCCAAATGTGTGCCCAGGCATGCTTGTGGGCCACAATTAGCTTTGCCAAGTTACTAAGCAGAAAAGTAGAAAGTATCCCCCCACTCTTTTTCTCATTAATTTGGTATTGTAATAGGTAGGCAAGGGATAATCTGTCTCAAGGTTAACTGATACATTTTTTTTTATTTTACGGGCTGTATAATTTTGTAGTACTGTTACCCATTTCTAAAGTGTTGATATGTATATGGAGCTATATGAGTAACAGAAGCAAATTCCCTTCACTGCTAATCACTGCTTGTCACTAAACTATCCGAGAAATTGGATCATGCAGTATATAGCCTCTTAAATCTGCTTCACACAATCAATACGTTTTCAAGTCATCCATGTCACTGCATGAATCAGTGGTTCATTCCTTTAAACTCCTAAGAAAGAGGATGCTGAGATGAATGTCATTGTAAATAAACTGTCGTCCGCGAGGTTAATACTTTATTTAAGATGGATTGCTATAAATAATATTACCCTAAATCATTGAGCAGATTTAAGGCATTTGATGATAATATGTGAAATCATTTTGAGATATTAAATGAATTTCACGGATAACATTTTGTGGGGGGCAACTAACTGAACTCAGAATCTGGACAGATCTGGATCAAAGCACACTGCTTTTATGTGAGAAATTGAGTGAGTCGTATAACATAAATGTGTCTTAATCTCCTTGTCTGTATGGTGCAGGAATGGCTTTATAACCATCACTGCTGGGTTTCTGTGAACAGTGAGTCATTAGAAAGTGCACAGAAGAGTACCTAGTCACTACGTACAACTTTATACATATGGATTGATTATTAGCAGCACCTTTAAATATTTTTGACGTTAAAATTCTTCATATGCTTTTGGGATGTTTGAAAGATTTTATACATTATTTATTAAGATTCTTTGTTTTTCTGTGAATATTTATTATTATTATTTATTTGTTTGACCACCATATAATAAGAACTTTAAGTGTTAGCTATAAATTGTGTATCTTACCATTTTATTTAAAGGCCATACTTTAAAAATTATTAATTAATTAATTAATTAATTAAATTACTTTACAGCCTGATTACAGCCTCCTCCCTCCTCTCCTCCCAGCCCACCCTCATGAACCCTCCCCCATTCCTTGCTCCCCATTTTCTCAGAGAAGGGAATTCTCCCCATAGGTACCTACCTACCCTGGTCACAGCAGGAGTAACCTCATTCTCTCCCACTGAGGCCAGCTGTGGGAAAGGGATCCAAAGGCATGCAACACAGTCAAAGACAGTACCCTCCAACTCCAATTGTTAGGGGACCCACATGAAGAACAAACTGCACACCTGGGACATATGTGTAGGGACCCTAGGTCCAGCCCATGCATGCTCTTTGGTTGGTGGTTCAGTCTCTTTAAGTCTCCAAGGACCCAGGTTAATTTACACTGGAGGTCTTCTTGTGGTTCCTTGACCCTTCTAGCTCAGTTCTTCCCCCTATTCTTCCACAAGATTTCCCAAGTTCTGCCTGTTGTTTGGCTCTGGGTCTCTGCATCTGTTTCCATCAGCTGATGGATGAAGCCTCTCAGAAGACCGTTATTCTAGGCTCATGTCTGCAGGTATAACAGAGTATCATTAATAGTATTAGGGGTTGGGTCTAAAATTGGTCCAGTCATAGGTTATTCAGGCCACATTTTCAATGCATAGAAAGATTTTTTAATAAAGTCTTGTTGTTTTATTTAAAATCTCTCCTTTTCTAAAGAGTGGTACTGTTTATTTTCAGTGTAGTCTTCTTTTCATTCTGAGCTGATTTGGAATTTAATTTAGAATTTGATATAAAGTCCTAATTTCATATTTTTCATGCCACATATTTTTGACACTTGCTAAAAAATTAATCAGCTTTTTAAATATGTATTCTTCCATTTCCATTATGATTTAGTGCATGTTCAGTCTTTAACATTCTTCCTGATCTTAAATATTAGGGCAATACTATTGTCAAGGTTGGAGGTTCGTGTTATCATTGTTATAAGTGAAAGGCTTTCATCTTGATCTCATACTGGTATGTCGAGTATATTTTGAGGGCATATGGAAAGGAAATGTTAAATTTCCTGTATTCACAGTTGGCATAAATGAGCATTAATGAAAAAACAAACAAAAAACATTTAAAAAATCAGGCCTTCATCTTGCAGCACTAAAAGAATTGGTAAACTTGACAAGATTATGCCATACAAAGCCAAGGATTAAAATCTGATTATATTTGATATACAAGCAACAACAACAACATGGACATTTAAAGTTTCAACAGCTTCCATGCTATGATACAATTTGCTTTTTTAAAGCTCTGTGATTCCAAGAATAACCCATTAGTTCATAAATCAATTAAAGAAAGCAAAAATATATTGAGAACTATTTCTTGCTTGTGGCTTGCGAGGCTTGACAGAGGATGTCAGCACTTTCCAATGAGTCTTTATATTTAATAAAATGCGGATCAAGTCACCGGCAGCTTCTGAATAGATGTTTAGAAGCTGCTTTCTGAAATGGCATGCAAATGCTAAGGACAAAAATAGCTATAGCAGCTTTGTAAAAGAAGCATGAATCTGGTGGATTTACATGATCTGTTTTAAGGCTTACTATGAAGGTATAGTATGGTGCTAATTTTCATTAAAATGCCCATAGAAATCAAAGTAATAGAAAATCTTGCAATAAACCAACATGCATATAGTCAATTATTTGTTATTGTCAACATGCCAAGGAAACTAAATTCATGAACGACTGTAAAATTCATAAATCTGCATGTTAAATGAATAATTTGATCTATACCTTATGTTGTATACAATTAAGAAATTTGCCATTCTACCCAATGTAAAGCTATAAGAAACATAAAAGTCTAAACAAAAAGATGGAAGAAACCTGCAATGTGGAGCAAACTGATTTTTTAACAGAAACAATATTATGAGCTATTAACAATTAATTACTTCATTTTGTCAAAACTGCATGCCTCAGCCTCATGACAGTAAGGCAATGGAATGACTGAAATAGTTATTTCTTAAGCTTAGAGTATAAAATTTGAGGTTGGGTATTGGCTCAGTTTCCAGAGTGCTTGCTGTGAAGCTCAAATCTTCAACACTCACATGATTGTCAGGCTTTGTGTTGGGTTTCTGAAAGCCCAGCGCTGGAAGGAGAGGCTGGTCAGCCAGGCTAGTGTAAGGTGAGCCCCAGGCTCGGCGAGAAATCCTATCTAAAATACGATGAGTGGCATAGTGGTGATGCCTTCAATTCCATCAGGGAGATCTCTGTGAGTTCCGGGCCAGCTTGGTCTAGGTGGTGACTTCCAGTCTAGCCAGAGCCACATAGTGAGATCCTGTCTCAAAAGGAAATAATATAAACAAAGAGATACAGAAACAATTAATATAGCATTCTAACTTTAACGCCTGGCCTCTACATGCACCCACAAAGGCAAGTGCATTCTCCATACAAGTACACACACAGAGAGCATACACACACACACAGAGAGAGAGAGAGAGAGAGAGAGAGAGAGAGAGAGAGAGAGAGAGAGAGAGAGAGAGAGAGAAAGAGAGAGAGAGACGAAGAGAGGGAGACAGAGGGAGAGAGGGAGAGACAGACAGACAGATAGAGACAGATTGACAGAGAGAAAGCAAAATTATGTACAGTCAATGGAAAAGACTATAGTTTTTCTCCCTTTCTCACATGGCATTCCTTCCTACTTAGTAACCCAAGGATTAATCCACTCAAAGACTTGTATGTGAATATTAACAATCTTACATATAGTATTTTGAGATAGAAACTATACACTATGAAAATAAAAACTGTGTGAGTAGTAATCCCATCATTTATGAAATAATTAAAGATTGTGAAAAAATTCAGAATTATAGATGTGTAATTTGGCAGAAATGAAGAGGTGCCCTGTATGCAGAATATAGTTATGAACCCTTAGTAGATCTTAATACAATTAAAAATGAAAGGATGGGAAAAATATTTGATGAGATTTGAGACCTACTACTCAGAGCTAATTATGCTAATAATTCTTTCATTAAGAACTATTTTCTATTAAGTTTTTTCAACTTAATTAAATGTGTGACAATCAACAGAATTAATTGCATCATTGCTATGGAGAATTCTGTTATCTACAAAATCACAGATGAAAGTCGAATGTCATAGAAGTTTAAGATTAGAAAAATGGCTCTGTTGTACTTCAAAAAAGTATAACAGAGTAAAGTTATAAAAAAAAGTAGTAAGTTTGTTTTAAAAAGAACTATGTTGAAAAAAATTTCGTCAAAACTTTCAACTAATGGAACTGAAGAGGTCTCTCAAAGGTTAGGGCAGTTGGTGTTCTGATGGAGGACCCAGGTACAGTTCCCAGCACCCACAGTGCAGCTCACACCCGGTACCTCCAGTCCAGATCAGCTGCCCTCTTCTGGCGTTTGGGGCACCACACATGTGATGTTCATATATACATTCAAGTAAAAACATTTGTACATATGGAATAAAAAAATAAATCTTTTAAAGAATCTTTCACTATTATTAGACTTGATCCGATTTAAAATCACTAAGCAAAAAGATTTTCAAAAGCAAAATTTCATTTAGTGATATAACTTAGTGACATAGTCAGCAACAGACACCACATTACCTATTAGAGCTATTAAAAAAATAAAGCACAGTTCATTATTCACTGTATGAGAAAGAAGACAGAAAACACATACTAAAGTAATGACTGGTTGTCATGGGTGAAAGTGTAGCACTGGAGTGGTGAGCATAGCATCTCTTCTGGTGACTACTTTCAGAATCACCTCTCGAAGGTACCAACCCTTCAAAAACTTTAATCCTGACTCTGTCCCATCATCCATCTTATACTACTAACCTCTATCACTGCACTCACTAATTCTATTTGCTCCATTTATCGTAGGTGCTGTTCCCAGTAAACAGTGAGTTCTTTGAGGAACTGCAGTTTACCTATCACACCGAGTGAGAATACAGGCTTAGCAATATTTTTGAAATGAGCTTGAATATAAAAATGGAGAATGTGAAACAAAAGAGCAACCAGCCATGGTGCCTGCAAAAAGAATGGCTTTAAATGATTAATGACAACTTCACTGAGAATGGGGTTTCATTAAAATAGTAGAGAGTAAGAGAATATACTACATCAGGATTTGCAAAGCCCAGTGAATGAAGGGAATAATTTGGGGGGGAAGTAAAAATAATGTAAATTGCATAGAGTGAGTTTGAGATTTTGAAAGGAGACCCTTGGAAAAATAATCCCATATAAGATGAAAAACACAGATCTTGTAGCGGGGAAAGAACTACAGGTTAGCTAATGATTGAAGTTTCAAAATCATGACCTTGATTCCATAGTTTTGGAAGGGTTGACCATTGTTGTGAAAGATGCTCTAAGATGAGTTAATATAATGGAGGGCAGGATGATAAGAAGTTCTCAAAAATAGAAAAATAATGTATAGGACTCAGAAGAATCAGGTGAAGATGGCAGAGAATACAATGCTTGTCATGAGCATATTTCAGGAAATGAGGGGAGAAGACAGAAACAAGGACAGTATTTAAGGGCGGTATGATGCTAATTAAACCAGAACTATACATTCAGTAGCTTATTAACTATTACCTGTGAGATGGTCAAATCCAAGCAGGACTCCTATGTCCATTTTGGTTCCATTACATCAAGCTTTATGTGAAATTTGGTTTTCTTGTTCATTATATTTGTTAGATGACTTTGCTTCAGTTTTCAGTGAGAAATTGAAGCTTCTAGATGTTATTGGGTCTATTATTTATCTAAGTAAGTCTAACCAAAGGCTATTATGTTTATTTGTGACATTTAAAGGAGTGTCTGATTGTGGTGATCACAATAGCTGATAGTGCTTTTAACATAATATTTGAGGCCAGAGTTTGCATTTGTAATAAGCTATTATTCTCTAACACTACCCCCTGGGGGTGCAGCCTTGCCAGGCCACAGTGGAAGACAATGCAACCAGTCTTGATGAGACCTAATAGGCTAAGGTCAAACAGAAGGGGAACAAGACCTCCCCTATCAGTGGACTAGGGAAGGGGAATAGGGGGAGAAGAGGGAGGCAATGTGGGATGGGGAGGAGACTAGGAAGGAGGTCACAGATGGGATACAAATTGAATAAAGTGTAATAAATGATAATAATAAAAAATGTTTAAAAAGAAGCTATTGTTAAGGGCTGAGGAGGAGATGACTTAGCAGGCAAAGGTCTGTGCCATGAAGCCTTGAGATGTACACTCTTCCCATCTAAGGAACCCAGATAATGGAAGTCAAGAACCCATTCCCACTACTTGTTCTTTAACTGTTACTGGAAATTTGGGGGAGTCTCTCCATGGTGATTATTTAATACCAGAGAATTCAGTTTCCCTCTTGGGGTTCACGGTCTCATTAATAAGACAATTTACAAGCAGTCTCAAACAAAAAGCTTAAGAAAAGATTAATAGAGTTTAAAAGAAACTTGCCCAGGGAAGGCAAGCTGTAATTTTTGGAAGCTGCTTGGAGGAGAATGGGGAAGAGAAGAAAATAATCCAAGCCATTGATGGAAGGAGGATGGAGGTCAGCAGTATGACAGCAGGCAAACACATGACAGGAAGTGGAACTTTATAAAAGAATATGGAAGCCTAAAATGCCCTCAAAAGCAGACTTAAGCTTTGGAAGCTCCTGGAAGAAAACATAAAAAATAGGCAGATGGACCCAGCAGAGCTTCAAGGTAGATTATAAGTTCTAGACTAAGGAGAAAAAATTCTGGGAAGGAAAAGTACAGTATATTATTAAAGAGGTAATTGTTTTATCTATCTCATCAGCATAGCTTATTGTGAGTTCACATTCCTAAAGGTGCTTTCACCTGGACGGTAGCCTCTTGGCAGTGCATATGCTGTGGTACATGCACACACACATGCACACAGATGCATATGTGTGTGTGTAAATAAATAAATAAATATGAGTCTTTCGCTTGGCAACTCTTTATTAAGTAGATTACTTTCAGGCATTCTTTAGCTTATCTACTTATTTTCTTGATGTGGTATGTGCTGGTTGAGAAACTTGAGGCTGAGGTTTATGTTGGTACAGTGGTATTCAAAGTACATATTCATGTTTTTTTCATAGATTATGTTCACATGTAAACATGTAAAGTCAACATGTAAAGTA
Source organism: Pachyuromys duprasi (assembly GCA_028658305.1). Classification (NCBI taxonomy): domain Eukaryota; kingdom Metazoa; phylum Chordata; class Mammalia; order Rodentia; family Muridae; genus Pachyuromys; species Pachyuromys duprasi. Next base: position 62,678,913 of record CM053766.1, read on the forward strand.
CAAATATTAAGAGATAATAAGTAAGCATTAAACTATTTTAGAAATGATTATTAATGGACTAAGATCTTGGTTGCAAATTACATGATCTACTTCTGTCAACTTATGGAAATAAAGGATATTAAAGGCTCTTGGAATTGGGAGAAGATAAGAAATATAGACCTCCCCCCCATTGACTTTTAGGAAAACATGCACAAATGATGCTATCTCTAGTGGTAATTTACCTGTAGTAGGTCATTTCAGTGATTCTGCTATCTGAGACAGGACTCAGTTCTTATGACTTGCTTACTGAAGATGAATTTTCTCTTTTGGGTACAGACAGTAGACGGGACCTACACTACATGACAGTTGTCTGTAAGAGAGTTTGGATATGGGAGGTGTTTGCTGATGCTGTGACTAATCATATGGAAAGTTACAAAATAAGATATAGAGAAGGTATTCACCAGATTTGGGCACTCATGAAGTGCTATAAAATATACTTTGTTCACATTAAGATATAATTGTTATTGATAATAATCTGATTTAAATATTGCTGATGATATATCACTCTCAGTAAGTTCAGTTTTCCTCTTGATGATTACTTTTATATGTATACAAATACATCATTATTATTTAGAACTTAGTATGGGACTTCTATAGTATACTTGTTTTGTCTCCTTTATGTTTTATTTGTACTTTCATGATGAATGTTTGAATAGTATCTTCAATGTATGGATCATTTCTGGAGTGTGTTCAAAGCCAAGTGTTCATTTTATAAGATTTAGGTTTGGTGCTTATAGAATATGTATACCTAGGGCACATGAATTCATATATCAAAGCACAGCTGAATAGTACTATATCAATAGGCTGAAATTCAGTCAGCAAATGAGGAGACAATAGTTTTCCACTTGCAGAGTGGAACTCCCATCCTTCTTCAAGTTATCTAGATATCCTGAAGTATTTATGTGCCATCGCATCAAACACATTGACTAAATAATGAGGTCCAAGCCAGCATGCATGTAGTTATTAATTCAGCCTATCTTATTCTTGTTTAGATAAAAATAAGTACGTTAATGGTTTCACATATTCATCTTATCCCTCTAATAGATTTCCTTATGTATCCCATGAGACATTTTGTTTGGAAGCTAGAGCATGAGAAAAGAGACACTTTTGAATATTGTAGCATGGTACTGCCATGGTCTGATGGGTCTTTGTTTGTTTGTTTGTTTGTTTTGTAAATACATGTTTTTTATGTTCATGAATATTTTTACCTTTATGAATGCAATATGCACCACATATGTACCTGGAACTGACAGAGGTCAGCAGAGGGTATCAGATTCCTTGGAACTGGAGTTGCAGATGGCTGTAAACTGTCTTGTGGGTACTGGTAACCAAGCCTGGGTCCTCTGCAAAAGCAGCCACTGCTCTTAGCAGCTGTGACATCCCTTGAGGCTCCAAATGGGACTTTTTGATTCCTCACTCAGAAACAGCAGCTGAAGTTGTGTGGGAAAGGCCAAAACAGAAGGCAAGATGAGGGGCTGTCTTCTGTTGTTTGGGATTGTGATAGGGAAGAATACGGAATGAATTTCAATATTTAAGCAATGTTGAATGGCTGAAATTTTAAGGTAGGAAGATGAGGGATGATTTTCAGGTGCCTGATGAAAGCAAATATTTTGTAAACAAAGAATTAATTCTTACATACTTAATAATTCTAGGTTGCTTTTGCTGGAAGGGGTGAGAGACACAGCTGGGATGTTACTCCCCTTTTGGTGTTTTTATTCACAGTGCAAATGTCTCCTTAGAATGTACATCTTCTGCTTCTTTCTAAATACTGATATGGTATTATTTAATAGATGTTCAGTTATTATAAATATGATATTGCCAAAATGGATAGCAAGCAAGTTGTCAGAATAGGTGTTTTTTTATGCCTTTGTGATGTATGGCTACATTGTGTGGAAAGGCGGGTGATTCACGTTATTTGTCCTGTGACTGGCTCCCTGACGCTTCTTGTCTTCTTTTTAGCTGGGACGACAGCAGTTCAGTGAGCAGTGGTCTCAGTGATACACTTGACAACATCAGCACAGATGACCTGAATACCACATCCTCCATCAGTTCATACTCCAACATCACGGTTCCCTCCAGGAAGAACACTCAGGTGAGGAGCTATCGTCTCTGTGTACTGACTGGCCATTTATTCCTCCATGCTTTTTTAATTTAAGTTGTGGTTCCTTTTTATCCTGAAGTATTTGCCTAAGTTGAATAGGCAGATATAGAGCTTGCCAACTCTGAAATATGAAATACTTTTATTTCAGTCTTTCTAGAGTTACACCCCAAGAATCATACCAGTGACCAACCACAGCCTCTTCTGAAGACTGTAAGCAGCTTAGACAGATTTGCTCATGTCTAGCCCAGAAAGACCCACATTGCCTTTCCCCTGCTTTCTAATACTGAATGATTTAAAAATCAAGTTTAATAACAGTCTAACATTGGATTCCTCTTGATTAACTTTATACTGATCGCAAAAACAAATTACAGGGCTCACTTGTAAATGGTAAATCAAGAAAAAAGTATCTTGTCTTGGTTTTTCACATTAGTCATGGAAAAATTCCTTCTTTTGTGGAGTTTAATTAGGCTTTTCTGAACATTATTAATCCTGACATTCTCTAATATCTGCAAAGGGAAATTCTCTGGCTCAAATTGATGAAACTTAAGGGAAGCCATAGTTAAAAATAGAATCGTCTTTGCTACACTTCTAAAGTATAAATCAGTGCTCCATTATTTTTCTTACCAGTTGTCTGAAAATGTATCCCAGTGCCCGGTTCACACTTTATAGGTTTTCTTTCATGGGAAGTTTTTCTTTATAGCTGAAAACAGATACGGAGAAACGTTCAGCAACAGATGAGACCTGGGAGAGTCCAGAGGAGCTGAAGAAGACTGAAGAAGATTTTGACAGCCACAGTGATGGAGGTGCCAAGTGGAAGGGTGCTACTTCGGGACTCGCTGAAGACTCAGAGAAGACAGGGCAGAAAGCGGGCCTGTCTGTGTCTCAGACAGGCTCCTGGAGGAGAGGCATGTCTGCCCAGGGAGGAACGCCAGCTAGGCAGAAAACCGGCACAAGTGCACTCAAGACCCCTGGTAGGCTTGTCACTTGAGATCTTCTCAGCAGAAATGTTTTAACCTGTGGTTCCTTTTGACGTCTGTAGTTACGTGTATGGGATCTCTCTTGTATAATTCTATTCTTCCATACACAGTTAAATGATTGTATTCTATAATTCATGTGTTTTGTCATGTAAAATCATGTGAGAATGACGATCTGAGAATCCTGCGGGAATCCCTCTCATCAAATGGGGCTGCTATGTGCTACATTACAATTTGGTCTCTTTAGGTCATACATAGGTAAACTATTGGTTCTGGATAAACAATGGCTCATTTTTCCTGACTTGTTAAGGGATATTTTCAGTATTGATTTTATGAATGTCACTACCTTTGACCACACAACTGAGAGCTGAAAGCAGTCATACTGACCTGAGAGTTAGAGTTTTATTTCGGATTCTGTTTGTGAATTAAACTTTATGAAAGAAAGGAGTGGAAGAATTCTGCTCAATTGTACCAGTGTCTTGTAGGACTCTCTCCTTATTTCATAGTGTCATCTGAAGTGTGGATGTCATAGAGTCCTTCAGATATAATCATATTAAAGGTACTTTAATTCAATTATTGTCTAGTACTTAGTCTAGTGGCACCCTTGTGAAGCAGCATTGTTGTAAGAAATGCGATATTAACATGTTTTCACTTTATCTCTTCAAGCTGGTCACATTGCCTCTGACAGACGTGTTTTTACTTTCTAGCTCTTCACTCAATCCTCCCATTATATTACAGCGCATGCCTCTTTAGATCTGAATCAATAAATACATCAGAACTGAACTGATATTAAAAAGCTAAAGTGCATTCACATTTTGTTTTTGGTTTGGGGGGGGGCGAGTGTTGCAATGTGCAATAAGTGTCTCTGTGTGTTTCTCTTTCATTAGGGAAGACAGATGATGCCAAAGCTTCAGAGAAAGGAAAAACTCCTCTTAAAGGATCGTCCTTGCAAAGGTCTCCTTCAGACGCAGGGAAAAGCAGTGGAGACGAAGGGAAGAAGCCGCCCTCAGGCATTGGAAGATCCACAGCCAGCAGTTCCTTTGGCTATAAGAAGCCAAGTAGTGTAGGGTCCTCTACCATGACCACCAGCAGTGGCGCCACCATAACAAGCGGCTCAGCTACACTGGGGAAAATCCCCAAATCCGCTGCTATTGGTGGGAAGTCCAGTGCAGGAAGGAAAACGAGCCTGGATGGGTCCCAGCATCAAGACGATGTGGTCCTGCACGTGAGCTCCAAGACCACCCTCCAGTACCGCAGCTTACCTCGCCCTTCTAAGTCCAGCACCAGTGGTATCCCTGGGCGAGGTGGCCACAGATCCAGTACCAGCAGCATTGACTCCAATGTCAGCAGCAAGTCAGCTGGGGCCACCACCTCCAAACTGAGAGAACCCACCAAGATCGGCTCAGGGCGCTCGAGTCCAGTCACTGTCAACCAAACAGACAAAGAGAAGGAGAAAGTAGCGGTCTCGGATTCTGAGAGTGTTTCTTTGTCAGGTTCCCCCAAATCCAGCCCCACCTCTGCCAGTGCCTGTGGTACACAAGGGCTCAGACAGCCAGGGTCCAAATACCCAGATATTGCCTCGCCCACATTTCGAAGGTAAGGTGCACAAAGGGATGCTGGGAAAATGTAAACAGCACTGTATAACATGCATTTATGCTGCAAAAAGGTATTTTAATTTATTCTAAATATTCTAATATTCTGTATCCTAGACTTGTTTAAAATACAGTGAATTCTACAGAGCTGATTGCACAAGTTGCTAGTGTAAAAACATGATGCTCCTTTAGAGAAGTGGTCAGCTTTTCAGCTATACAGTGTGACAGTAGATATACGGGCAGCATGTGTAATAGTCTTGAAATCAGATGACTGACTATTCATGGAAATAAAGTGATGGCTTATAAAGTAATTCAGCAATTTTCACACCTCCTTTCCATAATTTAAAAAATCAAGCTGCATAGATCTTTATAAACACCACATTTGCTTCATTATCTTAGTTCATTATCTTGGTATATTAGTGCATTATCTTACTGACTCTTAATGAGTTGGTGTTTATGAATGTGGATGATGTATTCTTTGTAACAGTTTACATTGGACCAATTTATACAGATCTTAGCACAGTAACAAAATAAAAGAAAAAAAATCAGGGTATGATTTGATTGCAAAATTTGAAAACATCTAGATGTTTGATGTAGGACTGTCGTTCAAGAGTGTGGTGACTTTTATGACTCTTCATCAGTGTCCTTTGACAGGGCCCAGCGGCATATCTGATGTATGCATCAAGATTATCTTTGGATTAAGTCTGTAAAGTTCTGCTTAGAAATATTCCTGATTTTAAAGCTCCTAATTAGCCGGGTTGGGGAGGGGGAATTGGTGGGTGAGTTAGGACAAACAGTTCAATAACCCTGGATGTTTTCTCATTTTCAAAATTATAGAGTATAATTTATCATCTATTACTTGTTAAATATTTAAGGTTTGTTTTTATTCTGCTGATTTACCCTAGAACTTTGATCTTTTAGGAAGAGTCTTAGAAAACTTACTCTCACATTTAGGTAACCTTCAAAATATAATTGTTTGAAAAATAGCAGTCAAACTTCTCATTAGAAGTACTAATTGTGAAGAGCATTTTGATGTGTCTTTTTTTTTTTTTGGAAAGAATAAATTATAGCTTGTAGCAAGAAAATATTTTCATTGCTTATGTGAAAGCCAATAGTGCCCTCCTGTGGCCCATTACCTATGAAACAATTTCTCATATTCGTCATAGAAACCTTCCACTGCAGGAAATATGGATTTCATTGCAACTGAATTAGTAACCATTCTGCCATTCCTTCATATCATATTATTTCCATATTTGCATAAATTTGATTATATCACCTGTTTCATTTACAAAACTAAAATGTTTTCTGAACTAAACTCCAATATCTAACTTAGCACCAATGATATTTCAAATCAGTGATATAAATATATATCTGAATAGCTTTGGCAACTGACAGAAATCCTGTGGTCTTTCCATGGGAAGATATAGGCAAATCCATAAGTTGCCAACAATATCCAATATTTCCAGCCCTGCCACTCAGGCCTCTAGGCTTATTTGAACCTTGCATTAAGTGTCCCCTTTAGATTTTTGAAGAATCTGTTTTTAAAGGAGGAAAATCCACTTATGTGTCATCTACTGAATGCGTAGAAGTTGTTTCATTATAATGGTTCTGTAGCTAGGTAACGCCAAAATGGCCAAAGTATTGGAGAGTCCTTTGGCTCCCTGTCTGGACTGACCACATGAGGTACAGAGCCTGCTCATGAAAATGGGTAGTGTAAGATCTGCTCTCTCAGAAAGTGTAGAAGTGTAAAAGTTAAGCATGCTCATGCTTCACTTTTGCCCACTTCTGCCCACCTTGGTTGCAGGCCAGTGCTGATGTTCCCTTAAGATATTATAAGAGACTTTTAGTAGTTGATTAAAAAAAGACCAGTCATGTGCCTTCAGGAACATAGAGGCTGGACGTGCTGGGTAGCTCACTACTCTAAAGCACACTTGGCTCTGTGGACCGAAACCCTATACAATGTGGATGTGAGTCTTTTGGAACAACTGAAGTTGTTATTTGTTTTTCTTTTAGGTTGTTTGGTGCCAAGGCAGGTGGCAAATCTGCCTCTGCACCTAATACTGAGGGTGTGAAATCCTCCTCAGTAGTGCCCAGCCCTAGTACCTCTTTAGCCCGTCAAGGCAGTCTGGAGTCACCATCGTCTGGTACGGGCAGCATGGGCAGTGCTGGTGGGCTGAGTGGCAGCAGCAGCCCTCTCTTCAATAAACCCTCAGACTTAACTACAGATGTTATAAGCTTAAGTCACTCCTTGGCTTCCAGCCCAGCATCGGTTCACTCTTTCACATCGGGTGGTCTTGTGTGGGCTGCCAATATGAGCAGTTCCTCTGCTGGCAGCAAGGACACTCCGAGTTACCAGTCCATGACTAGTCTCCATACGAGCTCAGAGTCAATTGACCTGCCCCTCAGCCATCATGGCTCCCTGTCTGGACTGACCACAGGCACTCATGAGATGCAGAGCCTGCTCATGAGAACGGGTAGTGTGAGATCTACTCTCTCAGAAAGGTGAGCTTTCCTGGAGGCATTGATGAGTCCTTATCCCCTTCTTCCTGCACTGTGCACACCACCCCATTCTCCTAAATTCCCTTGATGCCTACTGTGAATACAACTATGCAGTGACATAAAATTGAACTTACATTTAGAATTAAGATTGATAATACCAGTCTTATTATTTACTCTCATTGCCAATTTTGCTAAGGAATAAAGTCACTTTAAGTAGGATGATTGGATAATTTTCTTAATGTGAATGCCAACATTTCTAGTCAATAGGCAATTTGTATAATATATAATGTGTCTTCATGCAGTGAGTGGTATCTTCTCAAGGCATTTTTAATGGTTGGCTTGAGATTCAAGATGACACAGCTCTTCAGGATGACCAAAACTTTGATAATGACCAAATTTAAGTGGATTCTAAAACTGTACCCTGAGCAATATTTGAAAACTTAAAATATAAGTTCAGTCTCTTATTAAGACATGCTATGATGCCCAAGTTTTCTATTAACCTATTATTTTTAACTGTTTTCTTCTGAATTCTCTTGCCTTTGTGAAATACAATATTAGGAGTGAAACACTGCCTTTCAGTGTCCCATCACCTCACTGCAAAAACCAACAATCAGCAAATGGCACTTCCTCTACACGAAAGCACTTGATACCTAAATGAGCTATTGGTGTGGAGAATTTTTAAAAATGAGTTGATATCTAAATCAAACAAACAGGTTATAATTTATTAGCCACAGTCCTCCCAACTATAAAAGTGAAAATATGAAATTGATCGTATATATAGATTCAACATATTTCTTTTGCATTCAAATATTAAATACTAAGAATGATGGTTAAGTACATTGTTTTAGTCAAGACACTGTCAAATCAAAAACTACATGTTAAGATTTATACGTTCTATAAGTATAGTTAAATTTAGTTTTAATACTTTATTACACATTTTAACTCTAGTTTATAAAAATGTTTATTAACCAGATGTGGTGGTTCATGCCTGTAATCCCAACATTCTGGGAGGCAGAAGCAGGGGGATATCTGTGAGTTCAAGGCCAGCCTGGTCTGTAAAGTAAGTCCAGGACAGCCAAAGGCTACACAGAGAAACCCTGTCTTGAAAAACAATAACAAAATGTTTATTATGGAAATACAGCAATAAATATATACTTATTTACTGTTTTAAAGCAAATCATTTTTATAGTTATGCAATAATGGAAGTAGGCTAATTTTAACCCACTATTAGAATAATAAGATAGACTTCCTAAAATATTCTTTAAATATATTAGTGAATATTAAGCTATGTAAAGTGAATGTGAATATCTTAATAAGAATAATATATAAGACTGATAGAAATCAGTTCTTTCCAGCAAATGGCTAATTATTTTTTTATTTAAAACATTGTATATACTCTTTTTTCCAGAAGGAAATTATAAAGTCTAGTTGTATTTTAACCCTTAAGAGTATAGATGAGGAAGTGTGTGGTCAATGAAAGACATTCTTATGTGCATATCCTGACATGAATGCTCAGCTCATAACTAAACTGAAACTATGAAAGTGCACTACAGTGTGGTTTCTTAAATTAATTTAAGATGTCTATGGTAGATGTTGAGGTGAATGTAAGTTTTTGTCTTTTCTTGTTATACTTTGATCTTCATAGCCAAATACTAATAGGTCAGTGGGTTTTTAGACTTATTCTAATTTTAATATAAATTGATTTTCACTAACATTTAAAAAGTAAGGAAATGAATGAATACAAATGCAATAGGTTTTTTTTTTTTCATATTACCGTACATATAAGATGTAGTCATTATTGGTTATGTGACTATATCTAACCCATACGTGTTTTGCTTTATTCTATTTTAATGTGACCAAACCATATTTTTTTAAGTAAGTGAAAGACATAGACAATCTTGACATTTTCTGGTTTGTTTGTTATTTGTGAAAATTAACAACCATGTTGATATTACAGCCTTAGACAAGCAGTGCATGGATTGAAATCCCATTTTACTCATTGCCTCTGCCTCCCTCGCCATCGCTGGTAGAGGAGTGGTTAGTTCTTGAGGCTTTGCAGAAAGGCCAATGCAATATTGTTATGAATGTCTAAAGCAGAGGTTCTCAACCTTTCTAATGCTACTACCCTTTAGTATTGTTCCTCATGTTGTGGTGACCACCCACCCTAAAATTATTTTTGTTGCTATTTTATAAATATAATTTTGCTAATGTTATGAATCATAATGCAAATATTTTTGAAAATAGAGACTTTCCAAAGGGGTCACAACCCACAGGTTGAGAATAACTGGTCTAGAGTGTGGGAAATGGTTCTATATTACTTAATTTAAGTTAATTATTTTCTCAGTTATTTCACTAAACTTCACTGTAACATATAAACATGTAATTTTTATGCAGCCAGATAACATTATCAAGACGATAGCAATTGTCTCATTTTCTGCAATATTTTAAAGAAATAATCTTTAAAATAGCATTAGATCACATAAATATTTGTTTAGCATGATTCCTTAAGTTTGTTTATTCCTGACATTAGGAAATTTTAAAATCATAATGTATGAGCAAAACGAATTACTCATTGGCATAAAAATTGCACCTTATATAAGAGATGGAGTGCCTGTAGAAGAAAACATTTTAGCTTTGAGTGTGAGTGATTCGATTTTAAGTCAGTCTGTTTATATTTATGTTATATCATCCTCATTGTGAACATGCTATGTATTTAATTTTGATCATTTGATGTTCTTAACACAGAGAACAATGGTCCTGTACATCCATATTCATTTTGTGCTTTGCTAATCTGCATGCTAGAGATTAGAATGGAGCCTGTGGATGTGTCCCACTCGTCTCCATTTTCAGGGAGTCATTTTCCACTTATCTAGGCACACCTTTCTATGTCTGACCAACTGTGAATTAGTTAAATAATGGG